>CM038214.1:260145486-260446776 GCA_021442155.1 Cymbidium sinense | reverse complement strand
ATAGGAAATGCTCACCATACTAAGCACCTGGCATTCTAATCTATCCTATGGTTGGGCTTTATAATTTTGAAGTTGAGAGATTTATATGTTTTGAGTTGAAATTTAATTAGATTACTAGTGCTTATATAATCCACCAACACAAGGTGGAATGCTAAGAGGTGAGGATTTATGCTGTAAAAATAGCTACTCAAATCCTAAATCTAGGGAGCTTTAGTAAGAACTAAAACATGACCTAAATCTAAGCGTGGACATAAGGGTTTACCTAACAAGAGAGAATAAATTAACTTCTGACTTATAACCTCCTGAGTGCCTAACTCCTCCTATGATTTTAAAACCATGTAGTCCGGTCTGAATTACAGAAGATAAGGTAGTTATTTAATTAGAAAGAGACTAAAGTCCTAAACACACTTAAGAGACTAGAGCATGAGTGGTATGAGCATATGACTTAATCTATAGATGCAAAATATTTTCAAATTTTATTTCATTTTAGACACATTCATTTTGATAGAGGCTTTAGGATTTCTTATGCCTAAATGCATGATGAAATAGGTTATGGGTCAAACTAGAAGAAGGTGTTCTCCACCACAAGGGATGCCCTCACAGTCAAGCATTCCTTTATTGTGCAAGGATGGAGATCCTTCATGTTCAAGAGAGAAAGAATATACAACCATACAACTAAGGGGTTGCTAAATCTTTTAATTATCTTATTTATGTCTTAGGCTTTATGATGAGGTTATGAGTTGTTTAAAATTTAGTTATGAGTGATTAGTTGGGTAGAAAAGTTATTTTTATCCTAAGAGCCTAATCATATCCAAGCCACACATTAAAGCATCAATCATTTAAGAAACTATGAAAAGCATGTCATCCTAATGCACAATGTAAACATAACATCAAACAATTATATAAACTATCATAAAGAATAAAAGGTCTTGGGTACCACCATAACCCAAGAGAGAAAAGATGGGTAGGAGCTCTACCCTTATACAACCTAATATGAAAGAATAATTATAATTGTATTAAATGCTATGGGGTCTTCTTTCTTCATATCTTTTTTTGGTTCCTTCTTTGATTTGGATGCTTGCTTCAAAGGCATCAGGCACCAGACAAAGCCTTCTAGCCATCATCCTAATCCCCATAGCACTAATCCTAATTATTGTAAAATTACATTTATGTGGGAAAAGTAAATCTAACTACACCTGCAAAAATAGGGTTAGCTAAATATACATATAATCCCAATCAATTGTATTTATAATTTGGACTTAGCACCCCACACATGGGTAACTAAGCCCACCTATCTAACTTGGATTATGCTTAAGGATTTAAGCAACCGCAAAAAAAAGAGCATTCACATTTATTTTAAGCATCCCTTAAGCATAATCCTCAGAAAACATATGATTAGCTAATATTGGCCTATCATCTCCTAAAAGCATACACCCATCCTAAAATAATACATCATAAAATAAAATATACATCACATCATACACCATCCTAACTTAGCTATAAGTGGTGACTTAATTCTAATGTGTGTATTAAGGCTTATGTGGTAAGTATTGTTAGGCATTAGTGTTGTATTTTCTTAGTGTAGAAGGATTCAATTTAACATGAAAGGTTGATTTCACTTTGAAGTAGTTTAATTGATTTGAGAATTTTAATTTGTGTTTTCTTTTGTTTCATTTGATTACACTTAGCAACTAAGTGTTATAAAGAGGAAAAGAGGATTGCCCTCTTCATCCCTACCTTAAGTCACTTTCTAAAGTATATTAATTTGATTTAGTTCTCTTTAGTGAATGGCTTATTAAATGATTTAATTAATCCTAAGTTTAGGTTCACTTTAAATAATCCTATTCAAAATGAAAGGCATCTTAAGATTAATTTAATTCAATTACTACACATGACATATATATCATTCCTTTCCATCACATGTAACATGCATATGATTTAATCCTAAGTGTATCTATACATGCAACATATTTTAGCACACTTAAATGATGAATGTTATGTGATGTTTAGAATTTATTGAATTATTTAAACATATTAATTTAAAACTTTATCCAAATTCTTATACAAAAAAGGACAGAATGAAATTAAATAGCATGTGAGAAAATAAGTGAGGTAATCAAATGACCTCCTTGAGCTAGCTAAAGCCTCATATTCTCGGGATGTCCAACTATTTTACATTCAAACAGATGTAAATTTGTATACATGAACACAGGAACTAAGCTCCAAATCATATGGCTAATTAATTCAACCAATTAGTCAACTATGAATGCATGCAATTTTAATGTAAAATGGGATTTTCATTCACTAATCACATATACATATACATGTACAAAGATAAAGATATAGTAATGTGTTAAACCAGAAGTGAGGTAATCAAATGACCTCCTTGGGGCTAACTAAAGCCTGTATTCTGGGATGTCCAGATTTGTTATATACTGGACACATGGATGTATACATAAATGAGGGAAAGAAAACCATGCAAAGATTGTATATTTATTGAATCATTTATATATATGAATTAAAGCTCTATCCAAATTCTAATGTTGAAATACATAAGAATGAAATCAAATGGGTATGTGCCATTGTTAAAGGGAAGTGAGGTAATCAAATGACCTCCTTGGGCTAGCTAAAGCCTCATGTTCTGGATGTGACTATATACCCATTACCATTCAATCTTATATAAATCAACACATGAATAGAGGAAAGAGAACTCAACATTCATACACTTAAGCTATAAGCACATGCATTTCTTATGTATTTATAACTAGCATCATAACACATATTATTATTCATTTATAAGCTTTTGAAAATACATTTGGATTTAATAGATAATAGCCACATATATATTAAATTAAATCAACACATGCAAGCTTACATAAAGGAAATCCATTTTATTTTACTTGATTTTGAAAAGATGGATGCCTGAATTCAAATGACATACCAAATTTAACATGATTGGAAAGAGGACAATCAAATATAAGCATGTGATTCATTCAACCAAACTAGTTCTTAAGGACAATCAAATCAAATATGATTATTTAAAGCAAACCAAAGCTTCTTTATTAATTAAGTTTTGGATTTGATTTGATTTAAAGAGGAGAAGAGAAATCATCACTTGTTATTTAAACCCATTCCACATTAGTGATTTGATTTAATTTAAGGAAATGTAATTAAGTTGATTTTATGGGTTAATTAAGTTGAACCCTTAATTAGATGAATTAATTACTTACCTATGTCACCTTAAAGTAATTAACTAAATAATTATGAGCCAACATGATATGCATGGAAAATAAACTTGTAAATGATCCTAGAAAAGGGGCCTAATGCAATTGGCTCATGATTAATAGTTAATTAGATTAAGGGACTTAATTAATAACTCTTATGGTTTTCCCATACATGTGGACTAACCATAATTTCATTAAACTCTTTTAGGTTATTAAACACCTAAAGATCTACCCCATGATTTAATTAATTAAGGTCTGATGTGATTATGATTTCAATTTGATTAAGTGATTTAATTAATTAGTTAAATCTTAATTTTCATTTTAAAAAGGGTGAAATGAACTTAGGAAAGGGGTCCCAACCCTATTCCTTAGTTCACTTACTATTGAACAATGATTAATAAACTTAATTAACCAATTTTACTATTCATGGGATTAATTAATTTAATTAACTTAAAAGAGTAGTTTAATTAGTCAATTTTAATTAAGTGAGCAATAAATCCCAAGAAAATCATGGGAGGGAGGTCATCCCATTAAATTAACCAAAATTTGGGATTAATTGCTCAAGTAATAAGGAGTAATTAAGCTAATTAATTTTGTAATTAAACTTAATTACTATTCAAAATTAGTTTTTAATCAATTCTCCTCTAAATACCTTTAAAATGAGTATTTATTTGCATTTTTTATTTCTCTATGATTTTTATGATTTTAGAAGTTTTATATTAAAAATGATTAATTAAGCCAATTAAAGCTTAATCCTAATCATGTGGCATGCCACGTGGCATGCTTTCTTTCCATGTGGCATGTGATTGGCTACTTAAAACTTATCCGGCCTATGTGCATGGCGGATGCTTTCGTCCCATCCGATCTAAGATCGATGGCTATAATTAATCCCATAGCTTAATGATTAAATTATATCGATCTAGCGATCTAATCATGATCCATTTGAGTAATGGATGGTGCGATCTACCACGAGTGAGAAATGGAGTTCATCCTCCTGCTTGATTCGAGCTTACCCAAGCTTGATCAAAAGGATCCCACACCTTCATGACATCAAGGGATCCAATGATCAAGATCACATGAGATGCAAGTTTTCTTCAAAAGCTCCAACCCATTTTTCCTAAGGATCATTTTGGAAGCATACACTGCTGGCTCAAGATCAATGATTGAGGAAGCTTCATCTAGTGGAGATGAAGCCCTATAGCAATTGATCTTTGACATGTTCACTAAGGCCATGAACTAATGATTTGGAGCTCACTTGATCAAAGTCCACCTTAGGTGAAGCTTGGAGATGATTCTTCTTGCGATGAGGCCTAGGAAGGTGTGCAAAGTTAATTTGAGTTTGATGGAGAAATGAAGTTATCAAAATGGAGTGTTTATTTTGAGAAAATGGGGAATGGCATTTGATCAAGGAATGAGCTTGGGAGCTTAGGAATGGCTCTAGCTCATCTTAAAGGCTTTGGAATTTTTTTTGTGTGTTTGAGTGGAAACAAGGGGGTGTATACCCCTTCATCTTGATTGATGGGATCAGTTTGGTTTCTAGTGGCGTCCACATCTCGGAGTCATGGGTGGCGGAGGAGGTGAGTTGGCTCTTGGTTGGTGAAGGTGTGAGGTGGCCAAGGAGGAATCATGGGTGTCCTATGTTTCAAATGCTCCAATGGGGTGGGGTGAGGTGATTTCACCTCCCATGGGTCATGGCCAAACCCAACCCCTTGGTCAGCAAGGTCCTAGGTGGACCATTGGGAGAGTACCAAGTGGCCAAGGAATGGAAATGACCACTTACATGGGTGATTTGTCTCATGTGATGCCCTTGACCCAAGGGTAGAATGATCATTTGGCATTGATTTGATTTGAAGATTTGAAATGAGCCAAAAGTTTAGCCCAAATTTCAAGTCAATTGAGTTGATTTTTGGTTTGGCAATTTGACTCATTTAGGTCAAATTAGTTAGTCAAGTTGACCAATTGGTCAAATTGGGTCAAACCAAGGTTGTCAAGTTCATATGATCATTTGGGATGTTATGGTTCAATTATTTTGGTTTAGTTTGGCTTAGATTTGATTTTGGCTCATTTGAATTCATTTGGGTCAAATGGGTTAAGTTGACCAATTTGACCAAATTGGCCAAATTGGCTTGCTTTGTGTTGTTTGGGTTTAGACCAATTGAAGATGATTGTAGCTTTGGTTTCAATTAATTTTGATTTGGTTTTGATTTAGGCCAACTTGAACCTTTAGGTCAATAGGTCAATTGGGTTCAATTGGGTCCAATCATGCTTTGGTCAAGTTCAACAATCAATTTGGAATGAACTTGAGCCATTGGTTGCAATCAATTTGGTTTATACTTTGATTTGACCCAATTTGGTCTTTTAGGTCAATTTGGGTCAACTTGGGTCAAGAGGCCAATTTGTTTGGTTTGACTCTTGAAGGTCAAGTCATATTCAAATATTGATTTTGATTTGGTATGAATCATTGGTTTCAAGGATTTGGCTTAGGTTCAATTTGGCTAGTTTGGGTTCATATGGGAAGGGTTGGTCAAATGACCAAGTTGACTTGGTTTGACCTAATTTGACAATTGATCAACCTAGGGTGATCAACAATCATGATGGGAGGTTTTGATGGGCTTGGTTCAATCCAATTTGGGTAGGATTAGAACTTGCTCAAATAGGTCAAATTGGCCACTTTGGGTCAAGTGGACCAATTGTTTAGTTGGCTTTGATTTTGGGTTGAGTTTGATTTAGTTTATATGGATTTGGGATTAATATATAAATTCAATTGCAATTGGCTTGGGTTCAAATGGGTTTTGGTTCATTTGAACATTTCAAGTCAAAAGGTTAAGTTGGGTTTGACTTGGGTTGATTTTGGCTGATGATTGTAGATTTATTTATATTTGTGAATATGATTGAAGGTATGATTCATGAGAAAATCAATTGAATTTGGGTTTTGGAATGAAGAATTTGGCTAAGTCCATGGAGTTCGTCATGTTTTTTTGATTTTGATTTGATTTGATTTAATTTTTTGATGATTTAAATGTATATTTCATTTAAATTTGTGAAGATGATTGAAAATATGATTGATTTATGAAAAAATCAATTGAGTTTGACTGATTTGGATTAAGATTTGGCTAAGTCCATGGGTTAATGGGCTTAAGAAGGGTTTTGATTTAATTTGATTTAGTTTGATTTAGTTTTGATCATTTGAATGTAGATTTGATTTATATTTAGAAGATGATTGAAGATATAAATTGATTATGAGAAAATCAATTGATTTTGGATTGATTTGGATTAAGATTTGGCCAAAGTCCATGGGATAGGTCATGGCTTAGGAAGGGTTTCAAGTTTGGATTTGATCATGGGCTTCAATCATTTGGTTTTGGAATTTGGGTTTGGATTTGGATTTGAATTTGATGTTTGAATTGAACTTGAGGTTTGGTTTGAGAAGGTGAACATGGATTGGATTTGGGTTGTAGGTGGATTATCCTAATCCCTAAGGCATAACCTAATCCTATGGTTAACCCTTCTAAGTCTTTAAGAAGTGTTTACAATTGTTAGAAGTGTCTTATGACTGGGAAGTCTTAGTCTAGAAGACTCTAAGTCTAAGATGGGAAGATTGAATCCGCACTCCAAAAGTGAGGTCAACAGCCTTAGGCTCCATGTCTTGGAGATAGATGATTGGAAGATCAAGCCAAGTTTCACATTATAGACTGATACATCTTTCAACGCTTTTGGGAGACCATGGATACATGAGAACAACATAGTTCCATCCTCTACATCAAGATATGAAGTTTGTGAGAGGTGGGATCATGTCAAAGGAGATCTCAAGCCATTTATAGTTCATGAGGTGATATATGAGGATGCTTACTACCTCCTCAAAATCAACAAGTCTATTCTGAACTTGACAAAGTTTAAAAATAAAGAAAAAAAAAAAAAAAAAAAAAAGAAAGAGAAAAAAAAGAAAAGAAAGAAAAAAGAAAAATGAAAAGAAAATAAAAGGGAGAAAAAATAGACTTGGAGGAGGAAGCTAACATTAGATTCCCATAGTTGTTACTCCATTCAACATATGGGTAGGATGACCTACTCCACAGGTGAAAATAGAGTGAGGCCTGGGTGGAAAACCTCCTTGGCCACCAATAAAAGATATGTCCCATATAGAGTACACCCATCCATATAGACTTAGAATCTAGTTCAAGGATGAGTCTTATATGGTTAGCACACCAGCTCTTCTCGAAGTAGATTCTTGGAGGTGACACTGAGCCATAGTGATGAAGACTAAAGCAAAGCATAAGTGTATCCAAGTCTATATGTGAAACAATTAGGCATCATTGGGAACCTTAGCTCTAACCCCACTTTCCTCTCAAAAGATGAGGGTTTGGTAGTTAAGAAAGCCCTAAAGTCATCCAGTGTGAAGACTGAGGTTCTTTTCAGGAGCATCATCCTCAAGTCAAGTTGATGTAGAACTTGAGATGATTCATATAAAGATTTAATAGAATTACCTTTTGATTGGTACTTTCCTTGTTCATAATTTAAAAGAAAGGGTTAATCCCACATACTTGGTCAAAGCAAGTCAAACTACTTTGAAAGAATATGAAGAATAATGCAAAAGCTCTCAATCAAGATCGAATTAGATTGTTAGTAATGATGATGACAATTATGCTTAGTCATCTAATCATTTGAAATCGATAGGTTCTTTTCAAATCACATTAACTCATATGAGAGTGTGCTTAGAAACTTTAGATGATCCAGATGATTTTGAAGTCAAAGATGCACCACGAAGTTTGAAGAAGAGATCAAGTCAACAATGAGCTCAAGGAAATCAACTTAGAACTCAAGAAGATCCATGCCCAATACATCTTTTGTTGAATGAAATTGAAACCAATGACTTAGTGGCTATTGTTTTAAGGACTACTTTGCATATATTTATGAAGAGATGCTCGATTGGCTCTAACAAATAAAACTAGAATATACTACTAACCCTATCAAGCAAGCTCCTAGATGCATGCATTAGACATAAATAAGTCATTTATGTCAAGAAACCGATAATCTTCATCCAGAAGACCTACCTTAGCCAATGTCATCAATTAAGAAAAGAATGGCCAAATTTATATATGCATTAATTTTAGGATTTAAATAAGTCATGTCCAAAAGATGAATTTCCAATCTAGAGGATGACATACTCATCTCATGCGCTTTCTTTCATGGATGGCTCACCGATAAAAATAAATAAAGATGGTCAAGATGAAAGAAACATTTTAGAACCCGATCAGAATCTATTGTTATAAGGTCATTTTCTTAAAAAATGCGGCTAACTGGCTATGACTCAATCTTTGATGAACTCATCATCAAGTCGAGTGCTAGATGATCTCATGGTCAAAAGTAGAGAAAAGGAAGACCATCTCTTTGACTTGAGAGTAGTTTTGAAATAGTTAAGATAATTTAACCTCAAAATGAACCTCAAGTGTCATTCAAGTAGCTTGTGGAAATTTCTTTTATTCGACACCATGGAATTGAAATCGATCAAAGAGAAGATCAAGTGATATTAGAAATGCCACCCCTTGTTTAACTTAACTCGATCATTCCAAGTTGGGGTATCTAAGATGCTTTATATCCAACTTATCGAAGATGTTAGCCATTTTCAGCACTTGTCAAAAGGATGCCAAGTTCAAGTGGGATGACAAGTGTGAGCATGCCTTGAAGACATCAAGCATTACCGATGATCACAATTCTAGTAGCCCCTATCCCTGCAAGTCATACTTTACACTACTCCCTTGGTGCTTTGTTGCCAAGCCAATAATGAAGGGAAGGAAAATGCAATACCTCAACCATATCTAATCCCTATTGAGGCTAATTATTCATCCATAAGAAGCATTGCTTAGCTTTAATCTTTGCATCCCAAAAGCTACAACATTACATGCTTCCTCATAAGGTGAACTTAATCTCTAAGATCAATCCACTACAGTATATCATGACATGGCCAATGCTATCTAAATGGCATGGGGTCCATGATCCTCTTGTAGTTTGACATTACCTTCATACCCCTTTATGAAGGACAATAAGTGATTTCTTAGCAGCACACCCATTTCCAACTAACTATCCACTTTGTGATGATCTCCCTGATGAACAAATCATGAACATATGGGATACTAGCATTCACCATTGGGACATATACTTTGATGGTGTGACTTCCTATCAAAGAGGAGAAAAACCATAAACTACTATTCCAAGAAAGGCAGAGGAAAAAATAGTTCTCTTAACTTCGGACCGCGATATGATGAAATTCTCATATCATCTATCCAATCCTTGCAACAACAATGAAGCTGAATATGAGGCTTTGATTGTTTGTCCAAGAATCTAACGCCAATATCTCGGATTCTTTGTTTATCAACCAAATCATTGGGTCTTATAAGGTTATAAAGCCTAAGCTCCATCACTACCACAAGTACACCATGGAGTTGTTGGCCCAAATCCTAGAGGTTACCATTTATAAGATTCTCAAGAGAGAACATCATAAGATATGTTTTAGCCAAGCTTGCAAGGAGTAGTTGATCGAGGATGAGTCCATATCAATAAAGGTCCAAAATAGACAAGTCTTATCCCTTATTGATATTGAACTCATCAAAAGTACTCTCTTGAAGGGAGGTTCATTTCCAAGAAGGATGAGTAGATTTGAGGCAACCATTCATGGATTACCTAAATAAAGGTAAACTACCAAGAGAAGTCCCATGATGCAGAGCACTTTCCTATGCTTGTGGATGGTGTCTTATCGCGCCTTTTCGATCATATGTGGTTATGCTATTTAGACAAGCACAAAGCGTAAGATCATGACGATACACTCAAGATTATGTGGAGCCAACCAATCAGAAGATGAAAGCCAAGATCAAGAGACTAAGATGTACTACCATCGATGATCAAAGATTGCATGGATATGCCTAATCACCAATGTCAATAAATGGTGTGGTCCTACACCAACCACCCAACATTCTACATCTACATTGGCCTATGGCCATTTGAGTGTTGGGGTACTAATGTGTCTGATTGATCCTCCTTCTTCAAGGGTCATCAATTCATCTTAGTGCTACACTACTTTTCCAAATGAGTGAAGGTGATTCAAAGAGGTCACCAATATGTGCTCCAATTTTTTTGGAACCATATCATATATGTTCGAGTGCCTTGAAAATTATATTGATAATGGTACACATTCAAGAGCACCGAGATCAATAACTTTTCAGACACACATAGATTGATATATATTCTACCATCAACCACGAGGGAAAATGAAGAAGCCTTTAACAAAACTCTCATCCAAATAAGAAGACACTCGACAATAATAAGCGACAAGTGACATGAGCAAGTTAGTTGAAGCCTTGTGGCCTATCACACCACATATAAACCTCTAACTTAGTCTACACCTTTCTCTTTAGTGTATGGGTCCGAAGCCATTCTACCAATAGAAATCCAACTCCCATCACTTAGGATAGTAGTGGGTAGCAAGATCACAAGAGAACACCAAGTTTGGGTTAGAAGAGCTCAAGGTTTGGAGAGAGACAGGGCATGCCAAAACCTGAAGTTCAAAGCTAAAATTATTCAAGCTCACAACAAGTTGGTCCATCCTAGATCTTTCAAGTAGGAGAGCTTATTTTAGTTCTAAGGAGAATTTGTGCCCATCATAAGATGGGAGGCAAGTTTGAACCCACTTGGGAAGGCCCTTTACCATAGAGAGGCCTACCAGAGGATCTTATCGCTTATTAATCATAAAGGAGAGGGCCCAATGCTTCCAATCAATGAGCTCTACTTAAAGAAATATTATAAATCATGTTTAAAATAATTATCATGAATGAAAATTCCATTTTGAATTCAATCTTTTCCATGTTGAAAGTATTCTTTGGAATTCCATGATGTGTTTAGGTGCAAAGAACAGTGGCATCCTATCCTTATCAATACACACAAAACACAAACACATAAACATATAAAATAAACACATATCTTTGTCCGGCTACTTTGAGTTGAGATAATGCCCCATGACACTCACTCAAGAGCTAGTAGGTCGAGTGACTACCTACTAGTGTGTCACCGTGGTCTTCTTGCTTTGGGATGTAAGTCTACTATGCTTTCTTCTTACTTTACACACCATGAGTGCCTTGTTAGTTTGGTAGGCCTTACTACATGGCCGTAAGCTACCTCATTTGTTTAAGATGGATTTTGCTATGCTTTTCTTGATTAGCACTGACCGGTCATATATTGGTTTAAGATAAGTTCTCTAGCAACTCTTCCTCCCCACTACGTTTAGTCCAATCCTCCCTCTCTTAGTAGTCACTCTAGGTCAGATAGCATCTGATGATAGACTATCCCAATGATAAGTTCCACTTGGAAAGTTGTAAGCCTACATGCTTTCTTTCCAAATTGATGGTTGCACATTGACGGCACCTTAGGTTGGTTAGTTCTAACTATGTTGATGGATACACCACTCATGCTACTGGATACACCTTAGGATAGTTGGTTCTCACACCTTAGATACACCACCGCGATGTAAGTCACTACACTTTCTCTTAGTTTTCCACCATACATAAAGCTTTCTTTTCAAGACTGTGATAATGCCCAGTAGCACCTCCCTAGGCACTATATTTGGATCACATCCTTTGTGACCACATTTAGACACTACCTGGTTACTATCATTAGTTCCTTTCTAGTAACCACCATTGGTTGGAGAATCCATCCATGGAGTGCATTCTCCCTCCAAGAAATCTAAGATAGGTAATAATGACAGCCCTTTTAGTGGTCCTCCAACATAAATATATAAAAAAAATATATATTCACTTGTAGATTAAGAGGACACCTTTAGCAGTACCTTTTCCCAAGAAGGCATCCTATCTTTAAGGCAGTGTTAGCAAAACACTCTATAAGAAGCATCTAACTACTCTTGAGTTGATATAAGTACCCAACGCTATTCACTTAGTTGTCGCACCTAAGTCGGGTTCAATTTATTGGTCTACTAATAGGTCACCCCAACGATTATTCCCTACTTTAGAATATGTAAGTCTGTTATGCCTTCTTCCTAGCACAACCATTGCACATCAAAAAGAAACCTCTTAGGTTGGTTAACTCTACCCCATAGCCAGTAAACTATCCCTTTAGATTTGTAAATCTGAGATAGGATAGGTTTGATGTAGTCGCTTCTTAGTGGGTCCATCGCACATTGACAAGGTCCATAAATTACATCTATCAAATTTTATTGAGATCACATCCCTAGTGGATATGCCCTTAATTCAAAATCAAACTAAACTAAACAAACCATATCAAATCACATAAAATTAAGATAAAATTAATCTTAACTACATTTGAGTTAACATAAGTCCCCAACGATACTCACTAAGTAGTAACCCTAGGTCAGGTTCACGTTATTATGCATCGGATAGGTCACCCCAGCTGTTGTTCCTCGCTTTCAAAGATGTAAGTCAGCTATGCCTTCTTCCTAGTACAGTCGTTGCACACCAAAAGGCAACCCCTTATGTTGGCTAGCTCTACCCTACAACCAGTAGATAATCCCTTTGGATTTGTAAACCTGGTAAGGTCATGATATAGCCCTTCTCATGGGGTTCACATTAACTGGTCCATATATTAACTAAGATTACATTAAACTCAATTTGATTTTTCCTAGTGGACTTAAATCACACTCTTGTCCCTAGTGTAGCCCCAAATCATATATAAAAAGTCAACCAAATAAATCAAGTTCAAAACCAACCTCCCTAGTGGAGCCAAATTAAACCAACTCCCGTAGTAGAGTCTAAATCAAATAAATCCAACCAAAATATTATTCCCAATGGATACATCCCCAAACAAATCTATGAAATCAAACTCAAATCCAAATCCCAAGTGGATAGCTAACCGCTTCCCTAGTGAAGAGTTCATTTCTAGTGATATTCTCCACATCATTTACAAAATAAATTAAAGTATCCAATCTTAATCCTAGTGGATTATTGATTTTATCCCAACATATCTTCTTTCCATAAATCATATAATGAAATCAAATTGAAACCTTATCCTCAACAAATTTTCTTCTTCTATGTCGATAGACCCCTCACATGTCATGACCAATGCATGATCCCAGATCTCCATCCTTTTCCTAACATGAATTCTCATCAAATCTTATTTCTTCTCTTATACACACCTTTAATACTTAAAAAAAGCCTAACAATGTATTCATTCAAATTACATCATCTTAACATTGTAATCAACATTTTAAGATTTGATGGTGCAAGCTCAAACTAACTATACAATATCATGCTAAAATATTATAGTGTAAATTAACACAATATTATATTATAATATATTATGTTATGTTTTAATTTACTATAATATAATATATTGTCTAACATTACACCTTATTATAATCACTTAAAGGGAATGAAAAACAAAATTTTCTCAAAATATGAATAATGTTCATTTTGAATGTAAAATTATTATTTTTCTATTAGAAATGGTACAAAATAGCATAATTTTAGTGTTGCTTCTTGGTGTGTGAAGTAAAAATTCTTCCATCTTAACCTTCAAATTACATTTTTGAGTTAATGTATATAACAAAAGTAAAATACTAAAATGTACATTATTTAGTAACACACCACCATCATATATATGTGAAGTTATATTATTATGTACATTATATTTTAATATGCTTTCATATAATAAATTATCTTACATTACACCTTAAAATGAATCACTTTAAGAAAAAAAAATTTATAAAATTTAGTTGAAAATGAACATTTATTGGATGCAAAATTCCATTCTTTTGATTAAATGACACACCATAGCACACCCCCAATAATGTTCCCTAAATGCTTACCTTAAATTTGGCCAAATCCCATCATATATAGTATTTTATGAATTATAGTTCAAACTCTAGTACATCATACTATAACAAACTAAAATATGCTAAACAAACAAGTAAAGAATACACAGTATGTTATAATGCATGATGCTACACTATGTTATAGCATCCTATATTATACTACACTATATATATTATATTATATTATATTGCACATCACATCATAGGATTTCTTAAGAAAAATTCATAAAATTAGTCTAAACAATTAAAAAACTATATATTTGTCGTATCACATATTTTAAATTGAAATAATATATTATGATGTCATGCTCTACCTAATGAATTTGGCCAAAATCCACCATTTTAAAGTCTAAATCAACATTCTTATAAATAATGCTAGTATAGTCTCGACTGCATGATTATAAAATATTAAAAGAATTTAAAATGCACATAACTATATATTATGATATATGATGTTATACACTTAATAAATATATAATATTTATTTTGAACATAAAATTATACTTTTAGACTACAAGTGGCATAGCACACCTTGGCACTACAACCTAATTCCCACTTCAAATTTAAGAATTTCATCATCTATTTATTAAATCATTATTTTTATGATTTATATTAATATAGTCTATAGTTACCATAATAATATAAAAACATTTCAAAACATCTTATAACATCCAAAAACACATTACATGCTCAAATATATGATGCTACATTATACTATAATATATGGTATTATAATATGATTTTTTAGGTATTCATATCTTTAATAGTCAAGGAAAGTCTTTGAAGACATTTTCTTAAATACCATAACTTGTTAGATTATTTTAGATCTATTAATGACATCTTTCAAACTTTAGGGTTTAGGTTTAGGTTTGTTAGTTTAGGGTTTAGTTTGTTTTAGGGTTTAGATTAAAGATTTGTAGGGTTAGAGTTTAGGTTTAGGGTAGGTTAATTTAGGTTGGTTCATGTAGGTTATATTATTAGGTAGGGTTATTAGGGTTATTTGGTAGGGTTTAGGGTTTTTAGGATCAATAGTATAAGTTTAGATTGGCCTATTTTACCTAGGCTTTTATTTATTTTTACGAAGCTCAGTATAGGTCATATAAATATTTTTGATCATTATGATTTTTATTTAGAGGTTTAGTTTTAAAAGTTTGTGTTTTAGGGTGATCAGGGTTTATTTTAGGGTTTAGGGTTTTTATTTTATTTATTTATTACATTATTATTTTAAAAATTTAACCCATTGAAGTTTTTTTTAGTATACTTTATTTTATTTATTTCATTTATTTTATTTTATTTTAGTTAGGTTATTTTTATTTTATTTAGTTTTGTTTTATTATTTTAGGTTTATTTATTAGTTTAGGTTTTATATTTTAGTTTATTTTTGGTTTAGGTTTAATTTTATTTTTTAGTTTAGTTTTATTTTTATTTTATTTTTCAGGTTTATGTTTTATTAATTATTTTAGAGTTAGGTTTAGGTTTTTATTTTATGTTTTTAGGTTTTAGGTTTTAATTTGGATTATTTTAGGTTTTATTTTTAAGTTTAGGTTAGGTTTATTCTTAGTTTATTTTATTTTATTTTATTTTTTGTTTAGTTTTAGTTTATTTTAGGTTTAGGTTTTTTTATTTTAGTTTATTATTTTATTTTTTGGTTTTGGTTTATTTTATTTTTATTTTTAGGTTTTATGTTTATTTTTTTAGGGTTTATTTTATTTATTTATTTATAGGTTTTATTAAGTTTATTATAGGTTTAGGTTTTATTTAGTTTTATTTTAGTTTATCATATTTTACATAAGTTTTATTTTTTAGTTTTATTTTATTTCTTTTATTTTATTTTATTTTATTTTATTTTTTTATTTTTTATTTTAGGTTTAGGTTTAAGGTTTTATTTTATTTTATTTTATTATTTTATTTTTGTTTAGGTATTTTTATTTATTTAATTTTTAGGTTTATTTAGTTTAGATTTAGGTTTTTTAGCTTTAAGTTTTAGGTTTAGGAGTTTGTGTTTTTTGGGTTTAGGATTTACAGATTTAGGTTATTTTTAGGGTTTAGGGTTTAGTTTTTATTTTATTATTTTTTAGGGGTTATGTTTTTTCTGGGTTTAGGTTTAGTTTAGAGTTTATGGTTTTGGTTCTTTTAGTGAGAATAAATTAAGATTCAACATTTCTTTTTTTTTGATTTCCAACCAAGTAACACACCAAGTTTTCTATAGTTTATTACATTGATAAAAAATGAACACATAGCAAATCAAAACCCTAGATAACCATTATCTCTACTATAAATTAGGGCCCATTTTAATAGATCTGATTGACCATTCTTCAATTTTCCATGGTTTAGTTGGTTTGGGTTAATTTTACTTTATTTTATTTTTTATTTATATTTTTTATTTTATTTAGTTTTGTTTATTTATTTTAGGTTTATTTATTTTAGTTTAAATTTTAGGTTTAGTTTAGGTTTAGTTTTATTTTTAGTTTAGTTTTATTTTTATTTTGTTTTGGGTTTAGGTTTTTCTATTTAATATTAGGTTTATTTTATTTTTTAGGTTTAAGTTTTGGTTTTATTTTAGGTTTATTTTTAGGTTTTATTTTAGTTTAAGTTTATTATTTTTTAGTTTATTTTTTTATTTATTTAGTTTTAGTTTAGTTTATTTTAAGTTAGGTTTAGGTTTTATTTATTTTTAGTTTATTTTTCTTTATTTAGGTTTTATTTTATTTATTTTCTTTATTTTAGGTTTAGGTTTTTTTTAAGCTTGGATTCATTTTATTTATTATTTATTTTTTTTTAGGTTTTTAAGTTTATTATTTTATGTTTATTTTTTTTATTTAGTTTTATTTTATTTTATTTTGTTTCTTTTGTGTTTTATTATTTAGGTTTTTTACTTATAGGTTTATTTTATTATTTTAGTTTAGTTTAGGTTTTTAATTATTTTTATTTTAGTGTAGATTTTATTTCTAATTAATTTTATTTTTATGTTTAAGTTTGTTGTTAAGTTTAGGTTTATTTATTAGTTTAGGTTTCTTTATTTTTTTAGGTTTTAGGTTTTATTTTATTTTTTAGATTTGGTTTTTGTTTTATTTTAATGGTTTGTTTAGTTCATTATTTTTTAGTTTAGTTAATTTTTAGTGTTTGTGGTTTATTTTTTTGGGTTTTTTATTTTGATTTTTTTTATTTTTTTATTTAGGTTTGGGTTTAGATATTTTTATTTATAGGTTTAGTTAATGGTTTAGTTAGTTATTTTAGGTTTTAATTTTATGGTTTATTTTATTTGATTTTATTTTTTTATATTTGGGCTTTATTTTAGGGTTTAGAGTTTAGATTGTAGGTTTAGTTTAGGGTTTAGGGTTTAGAATTTAGTTTTGGGGTTTATAGGTTTAGGTTTTTTTTTTAACATTAAGTAAAACCCATTTAGGTTTATTTAGTTTTATCAATTTATTTTAGTTTATTTTATTTTTTTTTTATTTAAGTTTATTTTTATTTTATTTAATTTAGTTTTTATTTTAGTATTTTTATTTAGGTTAGTTATTTTATTATTTTATTAGTTTTATTTTTATTTTATTTTTGGTTTAAGTTTTGTTTTATTTTTATTTTTTAAGTTTTATTATATTTTATTTTTATTTTTAGGATTATTTTTAGTTTAGTTTAGGTTTATTTTATTTTATTTTAATTAGTTTAGGTTTAGGTTAGTTTAGTTTAGGTTTTATATTTATTTTATTTATTTATTTTAGTTTATTTTATTTTAGGATTTAAGTTTATTTTATTTTATTTTAGGATTAGGTTTTTTTTTGTTTAGGGATTAAGGTCTTTAGTTTTTGTTTAACAGAGAATAAATTTAGATTCAACATTTCTTCTTTTTGATTTCATAAACCAAGTAACACACCAAGTTTTCTAAGATACAAGTGCTGAAAATGAGCATGCAAAGAGCATATCAAAAACCCTAGGAAACTAGAACTGTCTCTACTATAAAGACATAGTTCCATAAGTAGATTGATCGCTCTTCTTCGATTCTAGTTCCATAAAACCACTGCCTATCGATGATCAACCATCATATCCCAAATCTTCCCTCCGCCACCACCACCTATAACCTCCATCGCTCTTCTCCATAACCACCTGCTTATTCCATATCCATCAACACCTATAGATTCTCCACCATTATGATAATCCCACCTCCACCTTCGTTCCTAGATCAAAACTGAGTCTAATGATGGTGATGTTCTAAGGTTTTGCCCATTCTTAGGTTGGGTTAGGTTTAGTTTATTAGGTTTTAGGGTTTAGTTTATTTTGAATATTTACTAATTAGTTTAGGTCTAGGGTTTAGGGTTTAGGGTTTATGGTAGGGTTTAGGTTTGGGTTTTTTTGCTTTTAGGGTTTAGGGATTAGGTTTGGTTGGTTTTATTTTATGGTTGGGTAGTTTGGTTTTTAGGGTTTTGGATTTTGGATTATGATTTAGATTTTAAGGTTTTTTTTTAAATTAAGTAAACTAGTAGGTTTAGATTTATTTAGTATATTTAGTTTATTTCTTTTTATTTTAGTTTAATTTAATTTTTTATTTTTTTTAGGTTTAGTTTTATTTATTTAATTTATTTTATTTTAGTTTTATTTATTTTATTTAGGTTTATTATTTTAGTTTTTTTTAGGTTTAGTTTTATTTATTTTTTTAGTTGAGTTTTATTTTTTTATTTTATTTTATGGTTATTTTAGGTCTATTTTTATTTTTAGGTTTTATTTTTTTAAGTTTAGTTTTATTTTAGTTTATTTTATATTTAGTTTATGTTTAGTTTTGATTTACTTATTTTTTTTGTTTATGTTAGGGTTTAGGGTTAGGTTTTAGTGTTTTAGCTTTATTTGGGTTTTATTAGTTTGGGTTTAGGGTTTTAGATTTGCTTCAGGTTTGTTTTAGTAGGTTTAGGTTTAAGGTTTAAGGTTTATGGTTTTAGGGTCTAGTGTTTGGGTTTAGGGTTTAGTGGATTTGTATTTAGGGTCTGTTTAGGGTTTAGGGTTTAGTTTAGGTTTTGGATTAGTTTGGGTTTTTTAAAAAAAAAAATAAGTAAACTAGTTTATTTTAAGTTTAATTAGTTTATTTATTTTTATCTTAGTATTTTTTATTTGTACTTAAGTTAATTTTACTTTATTTAGTTTAGTTTATTTATTTTTTTATTTATTTTTTATTTATAGTTTTTATTTTAGTTTTTTTTTAGGTTTTAGGTTTATTAATTGAGTTTTATTTTTTTTATTTTCATTTTTAGGTTTATTATTTTATTTTAGGTAGGTTTAGGTTTTATTTTATTTTTATAATTTTTAGGTTTTATTTTAGGTTTATTTTAGGTTTATTTAGTAGGTTTAAGTTTATGTTTTCTTTATTTTTGGTTTAGGTTTAGGTTTTATTTATTTTAGTTTAGTTTAATTTAGTTTAGGTTTACATTTATTTTATTTTGTTTTTTTTTATTTTATTTATTTAGCTTTTTTAGTTTAGGGTTTTATTTACTTCTATTTTAAGTTTTATTTTTTATTTTATTTAGGTTTATTTTATTTTTATTTATTTATGTTTTATTCTTTGGCTATTTTAATGTTTTTTAATTTTAGGTTTTTATTTATTTTATTTTATTTTTTTTATTAATTTTATTTTTAGGTTTTAGTTTATGTTTTTATATAATATTATTTTTTTGTTTAGTTTAGGTTTTATTTATTTAATTTTAGGTTTTGGTTTGTAGGGTCAGATTTAATGTTTATAGTTTGTGGTTTAGGGTCAGAGGTTTAGGGTTTTAGTTTGTGGGTGGGTTTAAGTAGGGTTTTATGGTTTTAGGATTTAGGGTTTGAGATTTTTTAGGGTTTAGGGTTTTTGGGTATGGTTTTGTTAGGTTTTTTTTATTTAATTTTTATTTTTTTAAATTAAGTAAAGTAAGTTTATATTATATATTTTATTTATTTAATTTAATTTTAATTTTAATTATATAGGTATTTTTTAGTTTTGTTTATTTATTTTAGTTGAGGCTTTTTATTTTAGTTTATTATTAAAGTTTGGGTTTAGATTTAAATTTTTATTTTATTTTTAGAGGTTTTTGGTTTTAGGTTTATTTTAGGTTTTACCCATCATAACCACCTGAAAGGGAATCCACCATCATATCCTTGATCTCTCCCCCTGCCAACACCATGGCTATAACTTCCGTCGCTCCACTTGCCTCCATCACCATCAATGCCATATCCACCAACTAGATCTTGATTGAGCCTAGTTGATGATGATGTTCCTACCGTCAAGGTTCTGCCCATTCTTAGGGTTTAGGTTTAGGTTTATTAGGTTTTAGTTTAGGTTTATTTTTAATTTATTAGTTACTTTAGGTTTAGGTTTGGGTTTTAGGATTGAGATTTATGGTTTAGGTTTGTGGTTTAGGTTTTAGTTTAGGGTTTGGGGTTTATGCTAGGTTAGTGTTTAGGTTTATTTGGATTTAGGGTTTTAGGTTTTTTAAGGTTTAGTAAATTTGGTTTAAGTTTATTTAGTATAGTATTTTTTTATTTTATTTTACTTTATTTTTTTTATTTAAGTTATTTTTTATTTTATTAAGTTTAGTTTATTTTTATTTTATGTTTATTTATTTAGTTTATTTTTGGTTTAGTTTATTAGTAGTTTGTTTCTATTTTATTTTGTAGGTCAATTTTATTTATTATTTTTTTATTTTAGGGTTATAATTTATTTTTTTAGGTTTAGGTTTTAGGTTTTTATTTTAGGTTTATTTTTTAGGTTTTATTTTTAAGCTTATGTTTATGTTTATTTTTAATTTATTTTCTTTACTTAGTTTAGGTTTAGTTTATTTTAGGTTTAGCTTTAGGTTTTATTTATTTTAGTTTAGGTTTAAGTTTATTTTATTTTGTTTATTATATATTTATTTTAGGTTTATGTTTCTTTAGTTTAGGGTTTAGGTTTTTATTTTAATTTATTTTTTAGGATTATTTTTAGATCAGGTTATTTAGTTTTATTTTATTTAGTTTTTTATTTTATTTTTTTTTATTCATAGGTTTATTTTATTTTTTAGTTTAGTTTAGGTTTTTATTAATTTTATTTTAGTTTATTTTTATTTTTCTATTTTATTTTATTTTTAGGTTTAGGTTTAGTTTTACTTTAAGTTTTTATTTTATTTTATTATTTTTATTTTATTTAGGTTTAGGATTTTATTTATTTTATTTTTAGGTTTTATTTAGTTTAGGTTTAGATTTTTAGGTTTTTATGGTTTATAGTTTAGGGTTTAGTGTTTAGGGTTTAGTGCTTAGGGTTTTAGGGTTTCATGTTTATGGTTTAGGGTTAGGGTTTAGGGTTTAGGGTTTAGGGTATATGGTTTAGTATTTAGGGTTTAGGCTTTAGGGCTTATAGGGTTTAGGGTTTAGGGTTTTTTTTTTTGTGTAAAATGTGGAATTTTTATTACCAAAAGAAAAGGATACAACTCTCATAAAGGGGATGAATCTCAAAGACTACTGCTCAAAGAGCTACAAAAAGACATAAAGAGAAAACTCCCCTAACTAATATAAAAAAGAAAAGGAAAAGGAAAACTAAGAAAAGAATAGCAATAACACAGAATCCTTGAGCACGTCAGCATACCACTTGAAGAGACCCAAGAGCAAATGAAGGAAACCTGCAAGAAAAAACTAAAGCAGAGATTAGCACAATTAAAAGAAAATAAAAAAAAGATAAAAAGAAAGGAAAGTAAAGCCAAAGAAAAGGCTTAGGCTCAGGCTCAGTCACAAACATTAGAAGGGGCAACAAAAATTTGTGAGCAGCCAAACTCTGAAAGGAGGGTTATAGTCACAAAAAATGCTTCCAACCAATAGAAAAGAGTAAACATCCTAGCCATCATAGCCAACAAACCTCACAAAGGCACCCAAACACACACCAATAACCAGCAAAGATCTAGAACCAGCCACCAAAAAGGAAGAACAACAACAATGCCACTGGCCAAAGGGGGAAACAAAAGGAAAAATCGAGCCAACAAAGAAAAAATTCCAAGCCAACACAACCATCTAACCACCGAAAAGTAGTATGAGTAAAAAATAAAGTCACCAACCAAGGAGGAAATATTAGAAATAGAAGTGAGGGGAAGAAGAGAAGCAACCAAGACAACTCCAACTCCAACCAACCAAAAGACCAAAAAACCACCAACCAAAATAAGTAACAACACAACCACCAAAGCCACAAAGGAAAGCAGTACACACTAAAACCAAACCAATAAAAAAAAGGAAATAGAAAGAGAAATACCAACATCTAGAGAAGGCACCCAAAACCAAGAAGCTCAAGGAGACCAACGATAAAGCCACCAAAGAAAGCCAACAAACCAACCAAAAGCCTAAAAAATAAACCCACAAAGATACCACAATAAAAGTAGGAACAATAATTAATAATAGCTTGAACCAAAATAGTGAAGCCAAAGATTCCAACCTCAGATAGAATAAAATAAGAACATAAAGCCCCCAAGAAAGAACAGGAGTCAATAATAAATGAACAAACCAAAACCACTAGAAGCTCCCAAACAAAAGCCCCCAAGAAAAAAAAAAAACCATCCCAGATTTATCTAACATAAGGCAAATCAGATTTATCTAAATTAGATAGCACTCTTAATTGCTAAGGAATATTCATATTGGTAAAGAAAGTACACCTCAAACCAGATAAGAAATCCACACAAGCATTACCTTTTCTTAAAATATGAGTAATTTTAAAAGAAAGTTTAGAGATAATAGCTTTCACATTTCTAATTAAATAAAAATGCTGATTACCCTTATGGTTAGAATTGATCATAGCAACAACCATCTCAAAGATTCCAAACCAAATAGCAAAATTTCTATCCAAGCAAAGCTTAAGCATGATAAACAACCATCAATTCAGCAAAATAATAGAATTAGTAGAGAGAGGAGTGGAAAACCAAGATAATATTCCCAAGACTATTTCTAAAAATACCACCACAACCCAACTTGTTATGTACAACAAAGCCATCAGTATTATTTTTAATACAACAATTAAGAGGCTTAATCCAATGAATAATTTTATAATATAGAGATGAGTCATAATAAGGAAAACTAATGCCCAATTAAGAGGCAACAAACTTGCAACCTCTAAAATTAGTACCACTAAGAATAGTAGCCTTATGTAAAAAAAAAAAAATCTTATCCTTAGTCATAGAAATAATCCTCTTTTGATTCATAGGCATAGTACAATGTTTAGCATCATTTCTGTCAAGCCAAATAAACTAAATCAAAGAAATAGCCACCACAATTTTGATATGCCCTTTAACGATATTAAGAAAATAAGAATCAAGAACTTGCATTAATGTTAAATTACCATTAAAACAACTTAATTTAGATAATTTCTCATACCAACCCCAAACTTTAGAGGTAATGACACCATTAACAAATACATGAGTAACATTCTCGATGAAAGCAACACATGCATTTAGAGGGTAGAAAAAACCTTTGTCCAAAAGTAAAGAATCAATAGCAATATAATCTTTTAAAATTTTCCACCCAAGAATAGAATAAGAAGTAGGAATAATATTATTCCATATTTTAAGGAAAATAGGAGAAGAGGATTTTTTTTCACTCTAATATAGTTCCAAGTATCTCTAAAAGTAAATTATCCATTATAATAAATTTTTAAAAGAATTTGATCCAAAAAATTACCATCAATAAGAATATTAATGATGTTATTACTAATGAAATCAAGAATCAAATCATTTAAAAGAGAGAAATTCCATTCTCCATTTTAAATAAAATGACTAACTTTCAAAGAAGAAGTAGAGTGAGTATTAAGCAAAGAATCAATGGAAAAATTCCCCATCCAGTTATCTTGCGAGAAGAAAGAAGATTCATTATTAATACCCCAAAAAATGCAAGGTTCACTTTCCATTTAAAATCACAGTGCCATTTCCAAATAATAGAGTCACCATGTTTATAATTGCAAATTAAAGGATGTTTACCTTTGGAATATTTAAATTTCATGAATTTAGCCCAAAGAATTTCATTTTTACAAAAATTCCACCAAAGTTAATAAGAAAAGGCATTGGTGGAATCCATCAAAGATCTGCAATACACCACCTTCATAAGTACCATACATACATATTTGACCAAGAATTCTAATGAAGCCTTTTGGCAGAATTCCAAGAGCCCCAAAAAACTTATCAGAAAATCTTTCAATCCTAATAAGAATAAGGGAAGTAGGAACAATATTAAGAAACAAGTGAAAAGGAAGAGAATAAAGAATACTTGTAATAACAATTAATCTACCACCAAAAGATAAAAAATTAAATTCATGGGTAGAAATTTTATTTTGAATATTATGAATTACTTTATTAAAGAGATGGGATCTCTTATGGCCACAATATAAAGGGAAGCCTAAATATTTAATAAGAAGATTTTGATGTGAAAAACCAGTGATATCCTTTATTTTATTAATTATATGAACAAAAGTAGAAGTAGAAGTGATAAAACAACTTTTATGAGTACTAATCAAAAGGCCACTTTCCTTTTCAAATTTATATAAAAAATCGTTAAGCTTTTTAACATAATGTAATGAGCCATTATAAAAAATTATGAAATCATCAACAAAGCTTAAGTGACAGATAGCCAAACCACCAAGATTCCTAAAATAAATACTATAATTCTTTTTAAAAAAAGATTAAGCCAATGAGACAAGTAAACAACCATAATAATAAAAAGTGACGGAGAAATAAGGTCACTTTGTCTTTTACCTTGAGCGGAATTAAAGAAACCAAAGTTTTCACCATTGATAACTAATGAAAATTGAACATTTCTAATTATATTTTAACCAAAGAACAAAATGATTAGAAAACCAAATAAAGTAAGAATGCTATTAAGAAAATCCCAAGAAATGTTATCATAAGCTTTGGTGATGTCAAGCTTAAAAAAGTAAATTTCCACCTCTAGTTTTAACATTCAAATCATGAATCAATTGAGCAAGATGCAATCAAATAGTTCTACCTTTCACAAAGCTAGTTTGATTAGAGATAATCTTAGAAGAAATTTACTAAGCCTATTAGTCATAATTTTATAAATCAATTTTTTTGAAAAGTACAATGAATAGTTTAAAGTCATTCAAAAGATTATCTTTCTTAGAATAAGAACAATAGAAGTGCTAGTAAAATATTTAGAATAGAATTTTGAAAAAATCAACAACATTAATAAGATCAATTTTAATAATAAACCAAGCTTTTAAAAGAATAAAGTATGGTAATAGAATCAACATTCATACCATTAAGAATATTAAAAATTTCCTCATTAGAGAGAAACCAAGTATTATCCTTAGTAGACATAATAGAATGATAGAGAATTGGATAAATTCTGATAATATTTATTTAAAATTTAAAATACATTATAAGAAAATATATCTTTTATAAGCAATTTTAATAATGAACCAAGCTTTTTGAAAGAATAAAGTAGTGTAACTATCCGACCCTACAATAAAATCAGCATTCATTAAGAATATTAAAAATTCCTCATCATAAGGAGGAGTAACAAATCACTCATTATCCTCTATAAATAAAAGAGAAGGGATGATAGAGAGATTGGATTAATGCTTAATCTGACAATTTTTATTTAAAAGATCTTTAAAATAATTAAGTGCAGAAGAAAATATATCCACTTTTTTTGGTAAGCTAAGAACTATTAAAGTTCTTGATTTTATGAATGCGACCAAGAACTCTCATTTTCATTACCAAAGCATGAAAATATTTAGTGTTTCTTTCCCCCTTAGAAAGATGCTTAGACATAGATTTTTATCTCCAAAAGTCTCCTCCATATCCTGACACTTAATGAGATTATCTTTAACTTCAGCAAAATTAGAACAAAAAGAAGAATCAGTAATAATAATTTCTTCCAAATACTTCACCTTTTGTTCCATATTCTTGATATTATAAAAAAAGATTTTTAAAGCAGTTTCTGTTCCACCAAGTGATATTATGCTTAAGCCTTATAAGTTTAAACCAAAATCTCATCATACCAAATGCAGAATCATCAGG
Source organism: Cymbidium sinense (assembly GCA_021442155.1). Taxonomy (NCBI): domain Eukaryota; kingdom Viridiplantae; phylum Streptophyta; class Magnoliopsida; order Asparagales; family Orchidaceae; genus Cymbidium; species Cymbidium sinense. The sequence goes on along the minus strand of CM038214.1, from coordinate 260,420,719 downwards.
AGAAAGAGGAGGACACCAATTATAAGCATTAACAACAAGAATACTTTTATCTTGTAACCACATATTTTGAAAACATAATTTTTTAATCACATTATAGTTATGAACATCATCCTTAATAGAAATCAAAAGAGGAGAATGATCCGAGAGAGTTCTACTAAGATGCTCCACTGAAGTTAAAGGCCGATGGTTTAACCAATAATTATTAAATTAAGCATGATCTAATCATTTCCACAATTTATGATCATTCCAAGTAAATTAAGAACCAATGAAACCAACATCATGAAGATTACAATCCAAAATCATATATGCAAAATCTTTAATTGAATGTAAATTTAACAAAGAATTTCCTTCCCTTTCATTCAAAGAAAAGGCTATACTGAAATCCTCGCCAATAATTCAAGAATAATTAATAATAGAATCAAAATTAGGTAATTAATCCCAAGGAATTCTCCTCTCTAACTTGTTACAAGTAGCATAAAAAAAGTGCTAAAAGATTGATAATCTCCAAAAGAAATATACCGATTAATAACTTGATGAAAATGATTAATAACATTAATAGAAAGAGAATTATTCCAAAATAACAAAATCTTATTATTTCTATTGAAATAAAAATTGCTAAAATCAATCATCCTGGATGCATGCATTATTTTAAAAGAAAAAAATAAGAGGTTCAAGAAAAAGAAAAAACCCAACATTATAAATTCTATAAAGAATCTTAAATCTATTTCTAATAGGAAGAGTACCAATGCCCCTCACATTCTAAATAAGAAAGTTAAACATTAATTTTTATTAGGCAAAGAAGATGAAGAAGATCGAGTAGATCTAGATACTTTAGGAGTATGAGTTTTAAACTATTATTTCTTTTTCACAAAAATAGTTTGAAAACCAATCTCCTTCTCCTTGGATTCATCATCAAAAAATATTTTGACATCATTATTAACAATAGATTTAGGAGAAGATCCCATTTGATAAGAAGATAGATCCTCTCTATCCATTAAACGAGAATTATCACTAAGAAAAATACCATCTGGAATAATAGTTAAAGAAGGGCTAGAAACAAATTTATTAAGCCAACAAACACTAGGCTGCACATTATGAACAAGCTCCATACCATCATTCTTGCCCAAATTCAAAGATGATAAAAAAAATTTCTTTTTAAATATTTTTGAGGCGATATAACATAAACATTTTCTATAAGATTTTTAACAACTTTATAAAAAATCACCTTAGAATCAGAAACTAAAATAGGAAAGTCATCTACTTGCAAATTCTCAAGAATAATAGAAATAATAGCAGATGAAACCCGATTACTCTGTAAAATAGTTTCAAAAGAATTTTTAACAAGCTTATCACTACCACATACATTGGGAATAGTATTAGAAACATTAGGAACATCATTAAAAATGTCAACAATTTCATTTACAACACCATTATCCTTTTCATTTAAAGAAAAATTTCTTTTATCACTTTTAAATCTCCAAAGAACCTTAGGATCCTTAACCAATTTCTTTCAAAGATGTTGATGCATAACAAAACATTTTGATACATCATGGCCATGAGTTTTGCAATTATTTGAGAAAGAAGAGAAGTTTTCAAACTTGACCTACTAGAAATATCCATATTTCTCTAATCCAATCCACACCTCCTTAGGAAATTTCTTTGTTACATCAATTTCAACAAGAATCCGAGCAACCGATGGCCTAGATTTGGCTGTGATTTCTTGATTGATTTGCAAGGGTCTACCTAAAATAGACTTACAACATGAAAGAATTGATAATTAACAAAGTGAACATGAAGAATAGGTAAAGATAACAAAACTGGTGCTATAGGAGATTCCTCTTTAATGTCAAAATAATAGAGTCCTATTAAGAATACACATTTGATAATTTTTAACATAATAAGATTGGTGACCAAAGATATGACTATAATCAAGGTCATTAGACAATTTAATTAGCACATGTCTACCATCCAATAAAATAATCAAAAAAACATTGAAAAGATTTAAGTCATGAAAGAAAAACTGAATTTCCTCCATACTAGGATGCTGAAAAGAAAATTTTCCAATCAAAGTATACGCATAAGGCATCTTTGAAAGATTTAGAGCAAAAGGTTTAGCTATACCCAAAGAATCAGAAATCTAAATCGGAGCAGTTGGTGCATTTAGTTTTCCCCAAGTATTTGCAGAACCTGATGCCATGGAAAATGGTGCCACTTAAGAACTAAACAAGGATCAGCTAAAGGGTAATGATCTGAATCCAAATGAGAAGAAATTTTTGGAAAATAAGCCCAGAAATGCTGAGAAAGAGAACGAAAAGAAAAGGGATTCAAGAATCACTAGAGCTCATGATGGGAAGGCCCCGTGAAAAGGGTTTAGGTTTTTATTTTATTTTTTAGTTTATTATAGGGTTTAGGGGTATAGGTTTTTTTAGTTATTATTTTAGTTTAGTTAGTTTATTTTGTTTAGGGATTTAAGATTTTTTAGGGCTTTTTTATTAATTTTATTTTTAGGGTTTAGGTTTTTTAGTTATGTAATATTTATTAATTTTTTATTTTGAATTATTATTAGGTTATATTATTATTATTTTTGGATTTAGGTTTAGGGTTTTTTTAGTTTATTTTTTAGGTTTAGGTTTATGCTTATTTTTTAGTCTAGTTTTATTTTTATTTTATTTTTTTTAAGTTTAGGTTTTATTTTTTTGTTATTAGGTTTATGGTTTAGGTTTTATTTAGGTTTTTATTTTATTTTATTTAGTTTAGGGTTTAGGTTTAGTTTATTTTAGGATTAAGTTTAGGTTATATTTATTTTAGTTTAGTTCATTTTAGTTTAGGTTTAGGTTTATTTTATTTTATTTATTTTAGGTTTAAGTTTTTTTTTAGTTTAGGGTTTTGATTTTATTTTTATTTATTTTTAGGTTTATTTTTTAGGTTTAGCTTTTTATTTAGTTTTTATTTTATTTTAAGTTTATTTTAATTTTATTTTACTTTTAGGTTTGATTTTATTTAGGTTTTTTATTTTTAGGTTTTTTTTAGTTTAGTTTAGGTTTTTTATTTATTTTATTTTAGTTTAGCTTTAATTTTTATTTTATTTTTATTAGGTTTAGGTTTTGGTTTTAGTTTAGGTTTTATTTTAGACAGGTTGTTTTAATTATTTTAGGTTTTATTTAGTTTAGGTTTAGGTTTTTAGGTTTTTAGGGTATATGGTTTAGGGTTTAGGGTTTATGATTTAGGGTTTGGGGTTTAGGGTTTAGGGTTCAAGGTTGTAGTTTTTAGGGTTTATGCTTTAGGGTTTAGAGTTTAGGGTTTAGGTTTTAGGGTTTAGGGTTTATGGTATTTTTAAAAAAAAAAATTATTAAAACCAGCAATTGTAAGTTTATTTGGTTATTTATTTATTTTTTTTGTTCATTATATTTTTATTTTTATTTAGGTCTAATTTTTATTTTTATTTAGTTTAGTTTATTAATTTTAGGTTTATTTATTTTAGTTTAGGTTTTTTATTATTTTTGGTTTAGGTTTAGGTTTATTTTTCAATTGAGTTTTATTTTTCTTTTATTTTTTAGGTTTAGGTTATAATTTTTATTTTTAAGTTTAGGTTTAGGTTTGTATCTTTTTTATTATGTTTAGGTTTTAGGTTTTTATTTTAGGGTTATTTTTAGGTTTTATTTTTTAGTTTAGGTTTAAGTTTATTTTTATTTTATTATATTCATATTTAGTTTACTTTAGGGTTTAGGTTTAGTTTATTTAAGTGTAATTTTTAGGTTTTATTTTTTAGTTAAGATTTAAGTTTATTTTTATTTCATTTTATTTTATTTAGTTTAGTTTAGGGTTTCAGTTTAGTTTATTTTAGGTTTACATTTAGGTTTTCTTTATTTCAATTTACTTTATTTTAGTTTAGGTTTAGGTTTATTTTGTTTTGTTTATTTTAGGTTTAGTTTTCCTTTTAGTTTAGGGTTTAGGATTATATTTATTTATTTTTAGGTTTTATTTTTTAATTTTATTTTATTTTATTTTAGGTTTATTTTATTTTTTCTTTTACGTTTACTTTTTTATTTTATTTAGATTTTTTAATTTTAAGTTTATTTTATTTTTTAAAGTTTTTATTTATTTTATTTTAGTTTAGTTTTTATTTTTATTTTATTTTATTTTTAGGTTTAGATTTAAGTTTAGGTTTAGGTTTATGTATTAGGTTTAAGTTTTATTTTAGTTTTTTATTTTATTTTATTTTATTTAGGTTTATGTTTTTTTTTTTTTTATTTTTAGGTTTTATTTACTTTAGGTTTAGGTTTTTAGGTTTTTGCATTTTGAGATTTGGGTTTAGGGTTTAGGGTTTAGGGTTTAGAGTTTAGGGTTTAAAGTTCAAGGTTTTTGGGTTTAGGGTTAGGGTTTTTTTTTAAATTAAGCAAACTTGTAGATTTAAGATTATTTAGTTTATTTTTGTTTATTTTAATTCATTTTATTTTTTATTTTGATTTAGGTTTATTTTTAATTTTATTTAGTTCAATTTATTTATTTTAGGTTTATTTAATTTAGTTTAGGTTTTTTTATTTTTGTTTACTTTTTTAAGTTTAGGTTTAAGTTTATTTTTTATTTTAGTTTTATTTTAATTTTATAATTTTAGGTTTAGGTTTTATTTTTTATTTTTAGGTTTTGGATTAGGTTTTTAATTCATTTTTATAGGTTTAGGTTATTGGTTTTTTTTGTTCTATATTTTGGTTTTATTTTTTAGTTTAGGTTTAAGTTTATTTTTAGTTTATTTTATTTTATTTAGTTTAGGTTTAGGTTTACATTTTATTTATTTTAGTTTAGTTTAGGTTTATTATATTTTTATTTTAAGTTTATGTTTTTATTTATTTATTTTCAGGATTTATCTTTTAGGTTTATTATTATGTTTTGGTTTTTATTTAGTTTTTATTTTATTTTATTTTAGATTTTTTTATTTATATTTTAGGTTTAGTTTTTATTTTATTTAGTTTTTTTATTTTTTATTTTAGTTTAGGTTTTATTTATTTTTCTTTTATTTTTAGTTTAATTTTTATTTTCTTTTCTTTCTAGGTTTAGGTTTATGTTTATGTTTAAGTTTAGGTTTTAGATTATGTTCTTATTTTATTTTAGTTTAGTTTTATTTATTTATTTTATTTTTAGGTTTTATTTAGTTTAGGTTTAGGATTTTAGGATTTTAGGGTTTAGTGTTTTTTAGGGTTTAGGGTTTAGGGTTATAGGTTTTAGGGTTTGAGGTTTAGGGTTGTAGGTTTAGGGTTTAGGGTTTAGGGTTTAGGGTTTAAGTTTTAGTTTAGGATTTAGGGTTTTTGGTTTTTTTCATATCAAAGAACAAATTCATATTTAACATTTCTTCTTTTCGATTTCATCAACCAAGTAACAAGCAAGGGAAGTGAGGTAATCAAATGACCTCCTTGGAGCTAGCTAAAGCCTTGTGTTCTCAAGATGTTCAGACTATAAACCCTTTACCATTCAATCTTATAAGAATCAATACATGAATAGAGGAAAGAGAACTCAACATTCATGCACTTAAGCTATAAGCACATCCATTTCTTATGTATTTATAATTAGCATCAAAACACATAATATTATTTATTTATAAGCTTTTGAAAAATACATTTGGATTTAATTGTGATAATAGCCATGTATATATTAAATTAAATCAACACATGCAAGCTTACATAAAGGAAAACCATTTTATTTTACTTGATTTTTAAAAGATGGATACATGAATTCAAATGACATACCAAATTTAACATGATTAAAATAAGGACAATCAAATAAAAGCATGTGATTCATTCAACCAAACTAGCTCTTAAGGACAATCAAATCAAATAAGATTATTTAAAGCAAAGCAAAGCCTCTTTATTAATTAAGTTTTGGATTTGATTGATTTAAAGAGGAGAAGAGAAATCATCACGTCCTGTTTTAAACCCATTCCCACATTAGTGATTTGATTTAATTTAAGGAAATGTAATTAAATTAAATTTATGGGTTAATTAAGTTGAACCTTTAATTAGATGAATTAATTACCTTACCAACGTCACCTTAAAGTAACTAAATAATTATGAGCCAACATGATATGCATGGAAAGTAATCTTGCAATGATCTTAGGAAATAAAAGGGTCCTAATGCAATTGGCTCATGATTAATAGTTAATTAGATTAAGAGACTTAATTAATTACTCTTATGGTTTTCTCACACATGTGGACTAACCATAATTTCATTAAACTCCTTTTGGCTATTAAACACCTTAAGATCTACCCCATGATTTAATTAATTAAGGTCTGATGTGATTATGATTTCAATTTTATTAAGTGATTTAATTAATTAGTTAAATCTTAATTAATTTCATTTTAAAAAGGGTGAAATAAACTTAAGGAAAGGGGTCCCAACCCTATTCCTTAGTTCACTTACTATTGAACAATGATTAATAAACTTAATTAACCAATTTATTACTATTCATGGGATTAATTAATCATTAATTAACTTAAAAGAGTAGTTAAGATTTAATTAGTCAATTTTCTTAATTAAGTGATGAATAAATCCCATTAAAATCATGGGAGGTAGAGGTCATCCCATTAAATTAACCGATAAATTTTGGGATTAATTTCTCAAGTAATTAAAAAATAATTAAGATAATTAATTTTGTAATTAAACCTTAATTAAACTTTAATTACTATTCAAAATTTGTTAAGATCATTTTTAATTAATTCTCCTCTAAAATACCTTTAAAATGAGTATTTATTTGTATTTTTATTTCTTTATGATTTTTTATAATTTTTAGAAGTTTTAGCCATTAAAAATGATTAATTAAGACTAATTAAAGCCTAATCATGTTGACGCCATGCGACATGCTAATGCAGTGTCTTTTCCACATGGCACGCTAACGTGGTGCATTTTCTATGTGGCATCGTGGGATTCACTACTTAAAACTTATCCCACTCAACGTTTATGTGGCCACGACGGACGCGCTTTCTCATCCACTATCTGATCTAAGATTGGATGGCTATGATTAATCCCATATCTTAATGGGATTAAATCAAATCGATCTAGCAGATCTAATCATGATCGTCCATTCTGATCACATGGAATGGAAGGTGCCTATTCTAACATCATGCGAGTGATAGAATGGAGTTCATCTCCCATTGCTCACTTGATTTGAGCTTACCCGAGCTCAGATCAACTTCAAAAGGATATCACACCTTCACAACATCGATCGAAGGGGATCCAACGTCATCATCACACGATGTTTTTTTTCAAAATCTCAAACCCATTTTTTGGCTAAGGATCAGTTTTGGAAGCATACCTCACGAGCTCAAGAGTGGCGGTCAATGATGAGGAAAGCTTCATCTAGTGGAGATGAAGCCCTGTTGAGCAGCAATTGGATCAAATCCATGTTCTTCACTCGGAAGGCCATGAACCAATGATTTGGAGCTCGACTTTAATAGAAGTCCCATCTCTAGTGTTTGGGAAGCTTAAGTGATGATTCGTTCTTACTCGATGAGGCCTACGGAAGGTGTGTGCAAATTTATTTTGAGATTGACAAAGAAATGGGGAAGTTAGGTAAAAAATGGGAGTTTCATATTTCGGGATAGAAGAGAATGGCATTTTTGGATCGAGCAATGATCTTGGGAGCTTAGGGAATGGCTCTAGTAGCTCATCTTGGGAAGCTAGGGCTTTGAGGAATAATTTTTGTGTGTGTTTGAGTGGAAAAGAGGGGGTGTATACCCCCCTTCATCTTGATCGGACATGGGATCAGGGTTTGGTTTCTAGTGGCCGTCCAGCCATCTGAGGGAGTTGTGGGTGGAAGGGAGGAGGTGAGTTGGCTCAGCTTGGTTGACTGAAGGTGTGGAGGTTGCTACCAAGGAGGAATCATGGGTGTCCCATGGGTTTCAAAAGCTCCAATGGGGAGGGTGACATGATTTCACCTCCCATGGGTCATGGCTGACATAACCACACCTTGGGTCAAGTTGGGAAATGTCATAGGTTCCTAGGTGGACCATTGAGAGATTACCAAGTGTCCAAGGAAGGGAAATGACCACTTACATGCATAATTTATCCCATGTGATGCCCTTGACCCAAGGGTAGAATGATCATTTGGCATTGGATTTGATTTGGGAAGATTTGAAATGAGCTAAAAGTTAGTTAGCCCAAATTTCAAGTCAATTGAAGTTGATTTGGTTAGGTTTGGCTCAATTTTACTCATTTAGGTCAAATTGGGTTTTGTTGGGTCAAGTTCACCAACTGGTAAAATTGGGTCAAACCAAGGGTTGGGTTAAGTTCATATGATCATTTGGTATGTTTTGGTCCAATTGGTTTGGTTTAGTTTGGCTTAGATTTGATTTTAGCTCATTTGAATTCATTTGGGTCAAATTGGTTATGTTGACCTATTTGACCAAATTAGCCAAATTGGCTTAGGTTGGGTGTTGGTTTGGGTTTAGTTGACCAATTGAAGATTATTGTATGCTTTTGTTTCAACTAATTTGGATTTAGTTTTGATTTAGGTAAAATTGGGCTAAGTAGATCAATTGGGCTCAATTTGGTCCAATCATGGCTTTGGTCAAGTTCAACAATCAATTTGGAATGAACTTGAGCCATTGGTTGCAATCAATTTGGTTTATATTTTGATTTGAACTACTATGGTCTTTAAGATCAATTGAGGTCAACTTGGGTCAAGTGGGCCAATTGGGTTTGGTTTGATTCAATTGAAGGTCAAGTCATATTCAAATATTGATTTAATTTGGTATGAATCATTGGTTTCATGGGATTTGGCTTAGGTTGCAATTTGACATGTTTGGGTTCATATGGGTTTAGGGGTTAACTTGGTCAAATGACCAAGTTCACTTAGTTTGACCCAATTTGTGATGATTGATCAACCTAGGGTGATCAACAATCATGATGGGAGGTTTTGATGGGCTTGGTTCCATCTAATTTGGGTAGGATTAGAATTTGGCTCAAATAGGTCAAATTGGCCACTTTGGATCAAGTGGACCAATTGGGTTTTGTTGGCTTAATTTTGGGTTGAGTTTGACATAGTTGAGTTTATATATGGATTTGGGATTAATATATAAATTCAATTGTATATTTAAAGTTCAAATGGGTTTTGGTTCATTTGAACATTTCAAGTCGGGTTAAGTTGGGGGATTGCTGATTTTGGTTTGGCTTGATGATTGTAGATTTCATTTATATTTATGAATATGATTGAAGGTATGACTGATTCGTCAAAAATTGATTGAATTTGTGTTTTGGAATGAAGCAATTTGGCTAAGTCCATGGAGTTGGGTCATATGGCTTAGGTTTGGATTTTGATTTTGTTTGATTTATTTTTGTTGATTTAAATGTATATTTCATTTGAATTTGGAAAAAGATGATTGAAAATATGATTGATTTATGATAAAATCAATTGAGTTTGACTTTATTCGAATTAAGATTTAGCTAAGTCCATGGGATTGGTCATATGGCTTAGGAGGGTTTTGATTTAATTTGATTTCATTTGATTTAGTTTTGATCATTTGAATGTAGATTTGATTTATATTTAAGAAGATGATTGAATATATAAATTGATTATGAGAAAATCAATTGATATTGGATTGATTTGGATTAAGATTTGGCTAAGTCCGTGAGGATAGGTCATATGAGAAGGTTTTCAAGTTTGGATTTGATCATGTGATTCAATCATTTGGTTTTGGAATTTGGGTTTGGATTTGGATTTGAATTTGGTGTTTGAATTGAACTTGAGGTTGGGTTTAAGAAGGTGAACATTGATTAGATTTGGATTGTAGGGTAGGTGGATTTTCTTAATCGCTAAGGCATAACCTAATCCTATGGTTAACCTTTCTAAGTATTTGGGCTTAAGTTTAGTGTTTACCTAATTGTTAAAAGTGTCTTGTGATTATGGAAGTCTTAGTGTCTAGAATACTCCTAAGTCTAAGATGGGAAGATTGAATCCGCACTCCAAAAGTAAGGTCAACAAGCATTAGGCTCTATTGTGTTGCCCTTGGAGATAGATGATTAGAAGATCAAAGCCAAGTTTCAAATTATATAATTAGACACATCTTTCAACCCTTTGCCTGGGAGAACATGAATACATAAGAACAACATAGTTCCATCCTCATTACATCATTGTATGAAGTTTGTGAGAGGTGGGATAGTCTACTGGCTCACAGGAGATCTCAAGCCATTTACAATTTACGAGATCGACATATATGAAGATATGGCTTACTACCTCCCTCAAAACAGCAAGTCTATTCTTGTGAACTTGGCCAAAGTTTAAAAATAAAAGAAAAAGTAAAAGAAAAAGAAAAAGAAAAGAGAAAATGAAAAAGAAAATAAAAGGGAGCAGAAATAAACTTGGAGGAGGAAGTGGAGCTTAACATTAGATTCAACCCACAGTTTATTACTCCATTTGAATATATGGGTAGGATGACCTGACCTCCACTAGGCAGAGGAAGAGGCTAGTTCAGAGGTAGTCTTAGGGATGAAAAACCTTTTTATTGGCCACCCAATAGAAGATATGTCCTAACTACCAGGAGTACACCTACTATCCATATAGACTTAGAAACTAGTTCATAAGAAGAGTCTTATATGGTTAGCACACCAGCCAGCTCTTCTCAACAGTAGATTCCCTTGGAGGTGACACTTGAGCCAGATAGTGATGAAGACTGGGCTTCAAAGCAAAGCATAAGTGTATCCAAGTCTATATGTGGAATAATTAGGCATCAGTTGAGAACCATAGCTCTAACCTCAATTTCCTCTCAAAAAGTTGAGGGTTTGGTAGTTAAGGAAGCCCCTAAGTCATCCATAGGTATGAAGACTCAAAGGTTCTTTCTGGAAGCATCATCCTCAAGTCAAGAAGTTGATGTAGAACTTAAGGATAATTTATATAAAGATCTAATAGAATTACCTTTTGATTGGTACTTTCCTTGTGTTCATAATTTATCAAAGAAAGGGTTAATCCCACATACTTAGTCAAAGCATAGGTCAGACTACTTCAAAAAAATATGTAATAACAGATACAAAAGATGCATCGATTGTAGGGATTTAAATAAGGCATGTCCAAAAGATGAATTTTCACTACCAATCCTAGAGCTGATGGTGGACATTGCCTCATCTCATTAAGTATTATCTTTCATGGATGGCTCATCTAGATATAACCAAATAAAGATGGTTCTCAAGATGAAAGAAATTACTTTAAACCCATCAATCCATTTATATAAGGTCATGCCTTTCACCTTAAAATTAAAAAGTGATACCAGCTAAGACTCAAATCTTTAATGAACTCATTCATCATCAAGTTGAGTGCTATGTCATGATCGAGGTCAAAAGTAGAGATAAGAAAGACCATCTCTTTGACTTGAGAGTAGTTTTTGAATAGTTAGGATAATTTAACATCAAAATGAACCCCCTGAAGTGTGTATTTAGAGAAGCTTTAGGGAAATTCCTTTGGTTTATTGTCCGAAGAAGATCAAGGTGATATTAGAATTACCAGCCCCTAAAAGTTTAACTAAACTCAGATCATTCCAAGGGCAGTTGGCATATCTAAGACACTTTATATTGAACTTATCAGAAGATGTCAGCCATTCTCAGCACTTGTCAAAAATGATGCCAAGTTAAAGTGGGATTACAAGTGTGAGCATGCCTTTGAAGACATCAAGCATTACTTGATGACACCGTCAATTTTAGTATCCCCTATCCCGAGCAAGCCACTCATACTTTACACCGCAGAAGATGACTCTTGATTTTGTTGGCCCAAGATAATGATGAAGAGATGGAAAATGCACTCTACTACCTCGCCATCATCTAATCTAACAGCAAATATATCCACCCATTGAGAAGCATTATTTAGCTTTAATCTTTACATCAACATCTTTGGGGATTCTCAGCTAGTTATCAACAAAATTTTTGGGTCCTATAAGGTTATAAAGAGCAAGCTCCATGGAGTTATTGGCCTAAATCCTAGTGGTTACCATTTATAAGATTCTTTGAGGAGAGAATGTCATAGCATTTGCTTTAGCCAAGCTTGCTAAGGAGTTGGCATGTCCGGAGGATGAGTCCATATCAATAAAGATCCAAAATAAACAAGTCTTATCCCTTATTAATATTGAACTCATCAAAAAGTACTCTCTTGAAGAGGATGTTTCCATTGCCAAGAAGGATGAGGAGTTAGATTGGAGGTAACCATTCATGGATTACCTAAATAAAAGCAAACTACCTCAAATGAAGCAGAGAGAACTTTCCTATGCTCTTGTGGTTATGTTATTTAAACAAGCACAAAGCCCATAAGATCATGAGCGAGGTACACTTAGGATTATGTGGAGCCAACCAATTCAGTCTGAAGATGGAATCCAAGATCAAGAGACTAGGATACTACTGGCCATCGATGATCAAAGATTGCATGGATATGGCTAGGCAATGTCAACAATGTCAAATAGATGTTGTGGTCCTACACCAACCGCCCAACATTCTACAACCTACATTGACATCATGGCCATTCAGGATACATAGGGTCTGATTGATCCTCTTCTTCCAAGGGTCATTGATTCATCTTAGCTACTATTGACTACTTTTCTAAATGGGCGAAGGTGATTTCACTCAGAGAAGGCACAACTAAGCATGTGCTCTAGTTTTTTAGGAACCATATCGTATATAGGTTTGGAGTGCCTCGATAAATTATATCTGATAATGGTACTGCATTCAAGAGCACCGAGATCAACAACTTTTCCTGGAGACACATCATAGATTAGAGATATTCTTCCATCAACTACCCAAGAGAAAATTGCTTAGCGGAAGCCTTCAACAAAACTCTCTTCCAAATACTGAAGAAGACACCGACAATAATAAATAGTGGCATGAGTAGTTAGTTGAAGCCTTGTGGGCCTACCGCACCATATATGGAACTCCAACTCAATCTACTCCTTTCTCCTTAGTGTATGGGTCTGAATCGATTCTACCATTAGAAGTCCAACTCCCATCACTAAGGAAAGCTTTAGGTAGCAAGATCAGAATAGAATAGAACACCAAGTTGCGAATAGAAGAGCTCAAAGGTTTGAAGGAGTGATGCCTACGAGCATGCCAAAACCTCGAGTTATAGAAAGCTAAAATGATTCAAGTTCACATCAAGTTGGTCTGTCCTAGAGCTTTTCAAGTATGAGAGCTTAAATTAGTTCTAAGGAGACCGATTGTAGCTCATCGTAAGATGGGAGGCAAGTTTGAACCCACTTGGGAAGGCCCTTTTTCCATAGAGAAGGCTTACCAAAAAGGATCTCATCAGCTTATTAATCATAAGGGAGAGTGCCCAATGCTTCCAATTAATAGAATCTACTTAATGAAATATTATAAATCATGTTTAAAAATATTTATCATCAATAAAAATTCCATTTCAAATTCAATCAATCTCTTCCATGTTGAAAGTATCCTTATTTGTGAATCTTCCATGATGTGTTTAGGGTAGGTGTAAGGAACCTGAGTGGTGTCCTATCCTTCATCGACACAACACAAACACAAACTTCACTCTAACGTATAAAACAAATACATATATTTTGTCTCGGGCTACTTTGAGTTGAGATAATGCCCCCAATGACACTCACTCAATAGCTGCTATAGGTCAGGCTGATGTGCTACCCTTGTAGTGTGTCTCCCTAGTGGTCTTTTTGCTTTGGAGGATGTAAGTTTGCTACACTATCCTTCCTTACTTGGCCACTACACATTGATGAGCACCTTATTAGTTTGGTATGCCTTACTACATTGTCGGTAAGCTACCTCATGTTGGCTTCATTTAAGAGGACATGAGTTTGCTACACTTTCTTCTTGGATTAGCCTTCATGCACTGACTGGGTCGAGTATATTTGAGGTTTAGGATAAGTCCTCTAGTGATGCATTCCCTCTTGATTGATCCAAGTTTGGGTTCAGTCATTCCTTGGGGCTCCCGCTTAGTAGTCGCTCTATGTCAGATAGCATCTATCTTATCGATGATAAACTATCTTGATGATCAATTTTGCTTGGAAAAGTTGTAAGCCTACACGCTTCCTTTCTAGATTGATCATTGCACTTCGACGGGTTCCTTAGGTTGGTTGGTTCTCACTATGCTTACGGATACACCTTAGGTTGTTTCATTCTCGCACCTTAGGATACACCACTCATGGCAGATGTAAGTCTGCTACACTTTCTCCTCGAGTTGGCCACAATACACCTATAGGATTTCTTTTCCAGGGCTCAAGATAATGCCCCTAGCAGCACCTCCCATGTGGGCACTATATTTGGATCACATCCTTTGTGACCCCATTTAGACACTATCCGGGTTACTATCAGATTGGACAGTTCCGCTTTCCTAGTAACCATCCCTATGGTTGGAGAATTTGCCTTATGGATGTGCAGATTTTTCTTAGTATAATAAATCTGAGATAAGTCAAGGCTGATATAGGCCCTTCTCAGTGTGGTCCCTCACACACTAATAGGGTCCACACAAACATATAAAAAGAATATATATTCACTTGTGGATTAGGAGGACACCCCTAGCGGTACCTTTTCCCAAGCAAGCATCCTATCTTTAGGGCAGTGTCAGCAAAACTCCCTATAGGAATCGCCTGACTACTTTTGAGTTGATATAAGTCCCCAACAACATTCACTCAATAGTCTCTCCTAAGTCGGGTTATATTTGTTATGCTACCAACAGGTCACCAGTGGTTGTTCCCTGCTTTAGAAGATGTACGTCTACTATGCCTTCTTCTTAACATAGCCATTTCACATCGAAAGGCAACTCCTTAGGTTGGCTAGCTCTACCCCTTGGCCATTAGACTATCCCTTTGGATTTGTAATTCTGATATAGGACAAGTCCACTATAGCCCATTATCAGTGGGTCCATCACACACCGATATGGTCCATAAGTTAAATCTATCAAATTTCATTGAGCTCACATCCTTAGTGGATATGTCCTCAATTCAAAATTAAACTAAACCAAATAAACCATATCAAATCAAATAAAATTAAGATAAAATTAATCCTGAGTACTATTGAGTTGACATAATTCCTCGATGACATTCACTCAGTAGTCACCCTAGGTCAAGTTTGATTTGTTGTGCATCCAACAGGTCACCCCAATTGTTCCTCACTTTAGAAGATGTAAGTATACTATGCCTTCTTGCTAGCACAACCATTGCACACCGAAAGGAAACCCCTTAGATTGGCTAGCTCTATCCCACAGCCGGTAGACTATTCCTTTGGATTTGTAAACCTGAAGTAGGTCAAGGCTGATATAGCCCCTTCTCAGTGGGTCCATCACACACTGATAGGGTCCATACATTAACTCAGATTAAATTAAACCTAATTTAATTTTCCCCAATCGAGTTAAATCACACCTTTCTCCCTAGTGGAGCCCCAAATCATATATAAACAAGTCAAGCAAACAAATCAAATTAAAATCAACCTCCCCAGTGGAGCCAAGTCAAACCAACTCCCTCAGTAGAGTCTAAATCAATGAAATCTAACCAAACTCTTATTCCAAATAGATACATCCCCAAACAAATCTCTAAAATCCAACTCAAATCATAATTCTCGATAAACCTGCTTCCCTAGTGGAAGGTTCATATACCCGATCCCTAGTGGACTCGAGCCCATATCTCTAGTAGATGTGCCTCCATGTCAATTAAAATAAAAAATTAAAGTTGATTCGATCTTAATCCATGGTGGATTATAGATTCTTATCCCCAACAGATCTTCTTTCCACAAATCATATAATCAAATCAAATTCAAACCTTATACCCCACAGATTTTTTTCTTCTATGCCCTCGACATAGACCCCTCACATGTCATCTCCAATGCATGTGTAATCCCTTAGTGGATCTCTCTCCATGTCCTTGACATGGAATTCTCATCAAATCCTATTTCTTCTCTTATGCACAGCTTTAATACTTCAACCAAAATCCAAACAATGTATTTGTTCAAATTACTTCATCTTAACATTGTAATCAACATTTTATGATTTGTTATGGTGCATGCTCAAACTAACTATACAATAGCATGCTAAACATATTATAGTATGAATTAACACACTATATTATATTATAATATATGATGTTATATTATAATTTGCTATAATATAATATATTGTCTAACATTACACCTCATTAGAATCACTTAAAAGGAACAAATAACAAAATTTTCTCAAAATATGAATAATGTTCATTTTGGATGTAAAATTGTTATTTTCTATTAGAAATGGTACAAAATTGCATAATTTTGGTGTTGCTTCTTAGTGTATGCCATGAATTTGGCCAAAATCTTCCATCTCAGCCTTAAAATTAATATTTTTGTGTGTTTTGATAGAATGTATTATACAAAAAGTAAAACATACTAAAATTTACAATAACATTTAACACACACCCACATTCATATATATCTGCAGTTATATTATTATGTACATTATATTTTAATATGCTTTCATATAATATATTATCTTACATTACACCTTAAAATGAATCACTTTAAGCAAATAATTTATAAAATTTGGTTCAAAAATGAACATTTACTTTGGATGCAAAATTCCATTCTTTTGATTAAATGGCACACCATAGCACACCCCCAATGATGTTACCTAAAGCTTACCTTAAATTTGGCCAAATCCCATCATCTCACCTATAAATTAGTACTTTAT
Source organism: Cymbidium sinense (assembly GCA_021442155.1). Classification (NCBI taxonomy): domain Eukaryota; kingdom Viridiplantae; phylum Streptophyta; class Magnoliopsida; order Asparagales; family Orchidaceae; genus Cymbidium; species Cymbidium sinense. The sequence continues at coordinate 260,404,074 of CM038214.1, read as the reverse complement.
GAATTATACCAGTCAAACTCTACTACATCATACTATAACAAACTAAAATATGGTAAAAACAAGTAGTAATACAGTAGTATGCTATAATGCATGATGCTACACTATGTTATGGCATCTATATTATAATACACTATAACATATTATATTATATTATATTGCATATCACATCACAAGGGATTGCTTAAGAAAAAAAAATCATAAAATTAGTCTAAATAATAAAAAACTATATATTTTAGTCGTATCACTTACATATTTTAAATTGAAATAATATATTACAATGCCATGCTCTACCTATTATGAATTTGGCCAAATACACCATTTTAAAGTCTAAATCAACATTTTCATAAATAATGCTAGTGTAGGCTCAAGCATGAATAAAATACTAAAAGAATTTAAAATGCATATGTATATAATATATATGAACATAAAATCTTACTTTAGACTACAAGTGGCGTAGCACACCTTTCATACTACAACCTAATTCCCACTTCAAATTTAACAAATTTCATCATCGATTTATTAAATCAATATTTTTATGATTTATATTAATATATATAGTACAATACCATAATATATTAAAACATTTCAAAACATCTTATAACATCCAAAAATACACCACACATGCTCAAATATATGCTAATATTATACTAGAATATATTGTATTATAATATAATTTAGGTTAGGGTTTAGGTATTCAAATCTCTAATAGTCAAGGAAAGTTTCTTGAAGACATTTTTTTAGCTACCATAATGATGTTAGGATTAGATCATTCTTTAGATCTACTCATGACATCTTTATTCAAGTTAGGGTTTTGGGTTGGAGGGTTAGGGTTTAGGTTAGTTGGATTTAGGGTTGGGTTTATTAGGTTTTAGGGTTTAGGGTTTAGGGTTATAGGTTTAGGGTTTAGAGTTTAGGATTTTAGGGTTTGTGGGGGTGTGGTATGGTTTTAGGGTTTAGGGTTTGTGGTTTTAGTGTTTAGGGTGGTTTTGTGGTTTAGGTTTAGGGTTTAGGTTTAGGTTTAGGTTTAGGATTTTAGTTTTAATCTAGGGTTTATGGTTTAGGGTTTAAGGTTATTTTTAACAGTGAACAAATCTAGATTGAACATTTCTTCTTTTCAATTTAATAAACCAAGTAGAACCCTAAGTTTTCTAAAGATAAAAGTGAAGACATAGATAAAAAATGAGCACCCATAGAGAAAATAAAAAACCCTAGATAAGTAGAACTCTATAAAGAGTGTTCCATAAGTAGATTGATCCCATTCTTAGGTTTCTCCAGCTCATCAAACCACCCCTCCTCCTCTCAAGTAGGATCCCATCAAATCTGATCTCCCTCCCACCAGATGTAACCTCCATCGCTCCTCCACCTCCATAACCACCACATCACCACCTCCATACACACACCTCTAGATCCCCACCACCACTATGATAAGCCACCTCATCACCTCACTCCGATCTACAGCCTAGTTGATGGTGATGTTCCCATAAAGGTTTTGCCTTTATTAGGGTTTAGGGTTTAGGGTTTAGGTTTGGTTTAGGTTTAGGGTTGAGGTTTTAGGATTTAGGTTTAGGGTTTTAGTGGTTTAGGGTGTGTTAGGTTTAGGGTTTAGGGTTTAGGTTTAGAGGTTTGTGGTTTAGGGTTTAGGGTTGAGTTTAGGGTTTAGGTTTAGATTTTAGTTTATTTAGTTTATTTTATTTATTTGAGTTTATTTTATTTTTATTTTATATAGTTTTATATTTTATTTAGTTTTGTTTATTATTTATTTATTTTAGTTTATATTTATTTTAGTTTATTTTTTAGGTTTAATTTTGTTGAGTTTTATTTTATTTTATTTTAGGTTTATTTTATTTTATTTTTAGGTTTATTTTGGTTTTTTTATTTTATTTTTTTTTTTAAGTTTTATTTTATTTTAGGTTTTTTTTTAGTTTATTTTAGGTTGATTTTAGTTTATTTTATTTTATCTAGTTTAGATTTAAGTTTAGGTTTAAATTACTTAGGTTAGTTTAGTTTAGGTTTATTTTATTTATTTCATTTTATTTAAGTTTTATTTTTTTTAGTTTAAGGTTATATATTTTATTTATTTTATTTTTGTTTTAGGTTTATTTTAGGCTAGGTTTTAATTTAGTTTTATTTTAGGTTTTTTTTTTATTTATTTTATTTAGGTTTTTATTCTTAGGTTTATTTTATTTTTTAGTTTAGTTTAGGTTTTTTATTTATTTATTTTATTTTTATTTCTTTTATTTTGAGTTTAGGTTTAGGTTTTAGTTTATGTTTTTATTTTATTTTATTTTATTTTATTTAGGTTTTTATTTATTTTATTTTAAGTTTTATTTAGTATGTAGGTTTTAGGGTTTATAGGTTTATGTGGGTAGGGTTTAGGGTTCAGGTTTTAGGGTTAGGGAGTTTAGGGTTTAGGTTGGGTTTAGTTTAGGGTCAGGTTTAGTTTAGGGTTGAGGCTCAGTGGTTTTAGGTTTTTTAGGTTTAGGGTTTAGGTTAGTTTGGTTTAGGTTTAGGGTTTAGGGTTTTTTTTGGGTTACTTAATTTTTTGGTTTTTTTTAAAGTAAACCCAGTAGGTTTAGTTTAGGGTTTATTTATTTATTTATTTTATTTTATTCTTTTTTTATTTAGGTTTATTTTTATTTTATGTAGTTTAGTTTATTTATTTTAGGTTTACTAATTTTAGTTTAAGTTTTTCATTTTAGTTTATTTTCTAAGTTTATGTTTAAGTTTACATTTATCTTTTAGTTTATTTTAATTATTATTTTATTTTGTAGGTTTAGGTTTTATTTTTTATTTTTAGATTTAGGTTTAGGTTTTTATTTTATTTTTTAGGTTTAGGTTTTATTTTTTTAGGTTTAAGTGGTTTCTTTATGTTTATGTTCTTTTATTTTTTAGTTTAGGTTTAGGTTTATTTTTATATTTTATTTAGTGAGTTTAGGTTTAGTTTATTTTAAGATTACTTTAGGTTTTATTAATTTTAGTTTAGTTTAATCTAGTTTGGTTAGGTTTATTTTATTTTGTTTATTTTAGGTTTTGTTTTATTTTAGTTTATGGTATTTTATTTTTATTTTTTATGTTTATTTTTTAGGTTTAGGTTTTATTTAGTTATTATTTTATTTTATTTTAGGTTTATTTTATTTTTGTTACATTTATTTTATTTAGGTTTATTTTAGGTTTATTTTATTTTTAGTTTAGTTTTCATTTTTTTATTTTATTTATTTTATGTTTATTTAGGTTAAGTTTAGGTTTTAGTTTAGGTTTTTTATTTTGTTTATTTTTATTTTATTTAGGTTTAATTTTATTTAGTTTTGGGTTTTATTTTATTTATTATTTTATTTAGGTTGCATTTTATTTTATTTATTTTAGGTTTATTTGTTTAGGTTTAGGTTTTAGGTTTTTTTTGTTTAGGTTTTTTAGGGTTAGTTTTTGGTTTAGGGTTTAGTGTTTGGGGGTTATTTTATTTTATTTTTATTTTATTATTTTATTTGTTTTAAATTAAACCAAGATGTTTAGCTTATTTAGTTTATCTAGTTTATTTGTAATTTATTTTAGTTTACTTTTTTTATTTAGGTTTACTTTTTTATTCTTGTTTAGTTTTATTATTTATTTTAGTTTATTTATTTTAGTTTAGGTTTTTATTTTAGTTTATTTTTCTTTATTTATTTAGGTTTAGGCTTATTTTTTTCTTTAGTTTTATTTTATTTTTTTAGGTTTAGATTTATTTATTTATTTTTTATGTTTTATTTTATTTTTTTTAATTAGGTTTATTTTATTTTTATTTTTTAGGTTTATTTTTAGTTTAGTTTATTAATTTCAGTTTTATTTTAATTTATTTTAGCGGTTAATTTTAGTTTATTTTATTTTATTTAGGTTTAGATTTAGGTTTAGGTTTAGTCTATTTTGGGTTTAGGTTTAGGTTTAGGTTTTATTTATTTTACTTTAGTTTATGTTAGTTTAGGTTTAGGTTTATTTTTTTTAGGTTTAGGTTTTTTCTTTAGTTTAGGGTTTAGATTTTATTTATTATTTATTTTTGGGTTATATTTTTTGGTTTATTGTTTAGGTGTAGGTTTTTATTTAGATTTTATTTTATTTAGGTTTTCTATTTTCTAGTCTAGTTTAAGTATTTATTTATTTTATTTTAGTTTAGTTTTTATTTTTATCTTATTTTCTTTTTTAGGTTTAGGTTTAGGTTTAGGTTTTAGTTTAGTTTTTTATTTTATTTTATTATTTCTATTTTATTTTAGTTTAGGTTTATTTATTTATTTTTTTTACATTTTATTTAGTCTATGTTTAGGATTTTAGCTTTTTCGGGTTTATGGTTTAGGATTTAGGGTTTGGAGTTTAGGGTTTAGGGTTTGTTTAGGGTTGAGGGTTAAAGGTTTAGGGTGTAGGTTTTAGGGTTTAGGGTTTAGGTTTTAGGGTTTAAGGTTATGGGTTTTTAGGGTTTTGGGTTTAGGATTGAGGGTTTAGGTTTTAGTTTAGGATTTAGGGTTTTTGGTTTTTTTTTTAAATTTTAATAGAGAATAAATTCAGATTCAACATTTCTTCTTTTTGATTTCATCATCCAAGCAACACCCCAAGTTTTCTAAGACACAAGCGATGACATAGATAAAAAATGAGCACGCATAGAGCAAAACCAAAGACATAGTTCCATAAGCAGTAGATCAAATCGTTTGTTCTTAAGTTTCTCCAGTTCCCTTCAGAACCACCCTGGCCTTTCGAGTGGTAGGATCCACCATCATATCCCTGATCTCTCCCTCCGCCACCACCACGGCTATAACCTCTGTCACTCCTCCCACCTCCATGACCACCATTGCTCTGACCACCACCTCCATATCCACCAGCACCTCAAGATCCCACACCATGACTGTGATAATGGCATCTTCGACCTTTGCCTCCACCGTCAGACCTAGACAAAGCCTGGTTGACGGTGATGTTCTTGCCATCATGGTTCTGCTCATTCTTAGGATTTAGGTTTTAAGTTAAGGATTATTAGGTTTTAGGGTTTAGGTTTATTTTTAAATTTATTTAGTTAGTTTAGGTTTAGGTTTAGGGCTTGGAGTTTAGGGTTTATGGTTTAAGGTTAGGGTTTAGGGTTTAAGATTTACGGTGTAGGGTTTAGGGTTTTAGGATCTTAGGGTTTATGCTTTAGGATTTATGGTTTAGGGTTTAGGTTTAGGGTTTAGGGATTTTAGGGTTTATGGTTTAGGGTTTAGGGTTTCTTAGGGTTTAAGGTTTTTGATTTAAGTTTGTAGGTTTAGAGTGGTAGGTTTAGGGTTTAGGGTTTAGGGTTTAGAGTTTAGGGTTTACAGTTTAACATTTAGGTTTTTCTTAAAAAAAATTAATTAAGTAAACTAATAAGTTTAGTTTATTTAGTCTATTATTTTATTTTATTTTATCTTATTTTTTATTTTTATTTAGTTTAGTTTACTTATTTTAGGTTTATTTATTTTAATTTAGGTATTTTATTTTAGTTTATTTATTAGGTTTAGGTTTATTTTTTAGTTGAGTTATATTTTTATTTTATTTTTTTATGTTTATGTTTTATTTTTGATTTTTAGGTTTAGGTGTAGGTTTTTATTTTATTTTTTTAGATTTAGGTTTTAGGTTTTATTTTAGGTTCATTTTTAGGCTTTATTTTTTAGTTTAGTTTTAGTTTTATTTTTAGTTTATTTTATTTTATTTAGTTTCGGTTTAGATTTAGGTTTACTTTATTTTAGGTTTAGCTTTAGGTTTTATTTATTTTAGTTTAGGTTTAGGTTTATTTTATTTTGTTTATTTTATTTTTATTTTAGGTTTTAGTTTCTTTTAGTTTAGGGTTAAGGAGTTATTATATATTTATTTATTTATTTATTTTTTTGGTTTAGGATTTTTTTATAGTTTTTATTTTATTTTATTTTAGGCTTTTTTTAATTTTACATTTAGTTTTTATTTTATTAAGTTTTTTTATTCTTAGGTTTATTTTATTTTTTAATTTAGTTTAGGTTTTTCTTTAATTATTTTAGTTTATATTTTATTTTTTAATATATTTTATTTTTATTTTTAGGTTTAGGTTTTAGTTTAGGTTTTTATTTTAGTTTATTATTTTGTTTTATTTAGGTTTAGGTTATTTTATTTATTATATTTTTAGGTTTTATTTAGTTTAGATTTAGCTTTTTAGGTGTTTAGGGTTTAGGATTTAGGATTTTAGGGTTCAGAGTTTATGGTTATGGTTTAGGGTTTAGGTTTTAGTGTTTAACGTGTAGGTTTAGGTTTAGGGTTTTAGTGTTTAGGGTTTAGGTTTAGTTGGTTTAGGTTTAAGGTTTTAAAGTTTAAGGTTTAGGGTTTAGGGTTGTAGGTTTAAGGTTCGGGGTTTAAGGTTTAAGGTTTTAAAGTTTAAGGTTTAGGGTTTAGGGTTGTAGGTTTAAGGTTCGGGGTTTAGGGTTTAGGGTTAGGGTTTTTTATTTTATTATTTATTATTATTTTTATTTTTTAAATGATGTAAACTAATAGGTTTAGGTTTACTTAGTTTATTTTTATTTATTTTTGATTATTTTTATTATTATTTAGTTTATTTTAGGTTTATTTATTTTTGTTTAGGTTTTTTATTTTCATTTATTTTTTAAGTTTAGGTATAGGTTTAGGTTTATTTTTTAGTTTAGTTTTATTTTATTTTATTTTTTAGGTTTAGGTTTTATTTTTTATTTTTGTTTTTAGTTTTAGGATTTTATATTATTTTCTTGGGTTTAAGTTTTAGGTTTATTTTTAAGTTTTATTTTTTCGTTAAGGTTTAGGTTTACTTTTAATTTATTTTATTATATTTAGCATTTATGTTTAAGTTTAAGTTTTATTTATTTTCATTTAGTTTATTTTAGTTTAAGTTTAAGTTTATTTCTTTTTATTTTGGGTTTAGGTTTTTTTAGTTTACGGTTTAGGCTTTATTGTTTATTTATTTTTAGGTATAATTTTTATGTTGATTTTTTAGGTTTATTTTTTAGGTTTAGGTTTTTATTTAGCTTTTATTTTATTTTATTTTAGGTATTTTTTTATTTTTATTTTAACTTTAGCTTTAAATTTATTTATGTTTTTTCTTTTTTTAGTTTATTTTAGTTTTTTATTTATTTTATTTTAGTTTAGTTTTTAATTTTTTTATTTTTCTTTAGGTTTAGGTTTAGCTTTAGGTTTAGGCTTCAGTTTAGGTTTTTATTTTATTTTATTTTTTTATTTTATTTTGGTTTAGGTTTTTTATTTATTTTATTTTTAGGTTTTATTTAATTTAGGTTTAGGTTTTGAGATTTTTAGGTTTAGGGAATAGGGTTAGTTGAGGGCTTAGGGTTTAGGGTTTAGGGTTTGGGGTTTAGGGTTTAGGGTTTAAGTTTTGGCATTTATGGTTTAGGGTTTAGGGTTTTAGGGGTTAGGGTTTAGGGTTTAGGGTTTAGGGTTTATGATTTAAGGCTTAGGGTTTAGGTTTTAGGTCTAGGGTTTAGGTTTTAGTTTAGGGTTTAGGGTTTCTTTTTTTTAATAGAGAACAAATTCAGATTCAACATTTCTTCTTTTCAATTTCATCAACCAAGTAACACCCAAAGTTTTCTAAGACATAAGCGACAATATAGATAAAAAATGAGCATGCATAAAGCATATTGAAAACCCTAGATAACTTGTATCTCATAAAGACATAGTTCCACAAGTAGTAGATCGGATCATCCATTCTTCATTTTCTCTAGTTCCCATCAGAACCACCCCGACCTCTCGAGTAGTGGGATCCACCATCATATCCCCGATCTCTCCCTCCACCACCACCATGGCTGTAAACTCTGTCTCTCCTCCCACCTCCATAACCACCACTACTCTAGCCAGCACCTCCATATCCACGAGCAGCTATAGATCCCCCACCACCACTACGATAATCACCGCCTCCATCTTCGCCTCCACCTCCAGATCTTGACGGAGCCTAGTTGACGGTGATGTTCCTGCTATCAAGGTTCTACCAATTCTTAGGGTTTACGTTTAGGTTTAGGTTTATTAGGTTTTAAGGTTTAGTTTATTTCTAAATTTATTTAGTTACTTTAGGTTTAGGTTTAGGGTTTAGGATTTAGGATTTAGGGTTTGGGGTTTAGGGTTTAGGGTTTAGGATTTGGGGTTTATGGTTTAGGTTTAGGGTTTAAGGTTTAGGGTTTAAGGTTTAGGGTTTTAGGGTTTATGCTTTTAGGGTTTAGGTTTAGGGTTAGGGTTTGGGTACAGGGTTTAGGTTTTAGGGTTTAGGGTTTAGGGTTTTGAGTTTAGGGCTTTTGTTAAAAAAATTAAGTAAACTTATAGGTTTAGGTTTATTTAGTTTATTTCTTACATATTTTAGTTTATTTTATTTTTTATTTTTATTTAGGTTTATTTTTCATTTTTATTTAGTTTGTTTTATTTATTTTAGGTTTATTTATTTTAGTTTATGTTTTTTATTTTAGTTTATTTTTTAGGTTTAGGTTTAAATTTATTTTTTAGTTTAGCTTTATTTTTATTTTATTTTTTAGGTTTAGTTTTTATTTTTTTATTTTTTTATTTAGGTTTAGGATTTTATTTTATCTTATTACGTTTATGTTCTAGGTTTTTAATTTAGGTTTATTTTTTGGCTTTATTTTTTAGTTTAGGTTTAGTTTTATTTTTAGTTATTTTATTATATTTAGGGTTTAGGTTTAACTTTGGTTTTATTTATTTATTTTTAGATTATTTTAGTTTAGATTTAGGATTATTTTATTTTTATTTTGGGTTTAGATTTTTTTTTTAGTTTACAGTTTAGGATTTATTATTTATTTATTTGTAGGTTTTATTTTTACATTTATTTTTTTGCTTTAGGTTTTTATTTAGTTTTTATTTTTTTATTTTAAGTTTACTTTTATTTTTCTTTTAGCTTTAGTTTTTATTTTATTTAGGTTCTTTCTTTTTTAGTTTAGTTTAGTTTTTTATTTATTTTACCTTAGTTTAGTTTTTATATTTTAATTTATTTACTTTTTTAGGTTTAGGTTTATGTTTTAGTTTAGGTTTTTATTTTATTTTATTTTTTTTACTTTAGTTTAGACTTTTTTATTCATTTTATTTTTACATTTTATTTAGTTAAGGTTTAGGTTTTGAGCTTTTTAAGGTTTAGGGATTAGGGTTAGTTGATGGTTTAGGGTTGATGTTTAGGGTTTAAGCTTTAGGGTTTCGGGTTTAGGTTTAGCATTTAGGGTTTAGGGTTTAGTCTTTTAGGGTTTAGGGTTTAGGGTTTAGGGTTTGGGCTTTACGATTTAAAGTTTAAGGTTTTGGTTTTAGGTCGAGGGTTTTGGTTTTAGTTAAGGGTTTAGGGGTTTTTTTCTGTATCAGAGAACAAATTCAAATTCAACATTTCTTCTTTTTGATTTCATCAACCAAGTAACACACCAAGTTTTATAAGACATAGCGACATAGATAAAAAAATGAGCATGCATAGAGCAAATCAAAACCTAGAAGTTAGAATTATCTCTCATTTAAGACACAATTCCACGGTAGATCGGTCGCCATTCTTCTTCTCCGGTTCCCATCGAACCAAGCCTCTCGAGTAGTGGGATCCTCCATCATATCCCCAATCTCTCCCTCTGCCACCACCACGACTGTAAACTCTATCTCTCTTCCAGTCTCCATAACCACCACTACTCCGACCATCACCTCCATATCCAGGTTCCTCCGGATCCCCACCACCACTGCTTGCTACCTCGCCTTAGCCTCCCGATCTAGGCGAGCCAGTTGATAGTGATGTTCCTACCATCAAGGTTCTACCAATTCTTAGGCTTTAGTTTTAAGTTTAGGTTTATTAGGTTTTAAGGTTTAGGTTTATTTCTTAATTTATTTAGTTACTTTAGGTTTAGGTTTAGGATTTGGGGTTTAGGATTTAACATTTGGGGTTTAGCATTTATGATTTAGGATTTGGGGATAAGGGTTAGGGTTTAGGGTTTAAGGTTTGGGGATTTAGGGTTTACCCTTTTAGGGTTTAAGGTTTAGGGTTAAGGTTTAGGGTATAGGGTTTAAATTTTATGATTCAAGGCTTTTTTAAAAAAAAAATTAAGTAAACTCGTAAGTTTAAGTTTATTTAGTTTAATTTTTATTTATTTTAGTTTATTTTATTTTATTTATTTTATTTATTTAGATTTATTTTTTTTATTTAATTTGGTTTATTTATTTTAGGTTTATTTATTTTAGTTTAGGTTTTTTATTTTAATTTATTTTTAGGTTTAGGTTTTGGTTTATATTTTTTTTACTCTAATTTTTTTAAATTTCTTTTTTAGTTTTAGGTTTTATTTTTTTTATTTTTATGTTTAAGTTTAGGTTTTTATTTTATTTTCATAGGTTTAGGTTTTAGGTTTTTATTTTAGGTATTTTTTTAGGTTTTATTTTTTTACTTTAGGTTTAGGTTTATTTTTAGTTTATTTGTTTTATTTAGGGTTTAGGTTTTGGTTTAAGTTTTAATTATTTTAGTTTAGTTTATTTTAGTTTAGGCTTAGGTTTATTTTTATTTTAGGTTTACGTTTTTTTCCTTAATTTAGGGCTTAAGTTTTATTACTTATTTATTTTTAGGTTTTATTTTTATGTTTATTTTTTAGGTTTAGATTTTTATTTAGTTTTAATTTTATTTTATTTTAAGTTTATTTTATTTTTATTTTTGGTTTAGTTTTTATTTTATTTAGGTTTTTTATTTTTTTAGTTTTTTTAAGGTTTTTATTATTTTAGTTTAGTTTTTATTTTTTTATTTAATTTTTTTTAGGTTTAGGTTTAGGTTTTGGTTTTAGTTTAGGTTTTTAATTTATTTTATTTTTATTTTATTTTAGTTTAGGTTTTTTTTAATTATTTTATTTTTAAGTTTTATTTAGTTTAGGTTTAGGTTTTGAGCTTGTTAAGGTTTAGAGTTTAGGGTTAGTTGAGGGTTTATGGTTTAGGGCTTAGGGTATATGGTTCTGGGTTTAGGGTTTAGGATTTAGGGTTTAGGGTTTAGGGTTTAGGTTTTAGAGTTTAGGTCTATGGTTTAGAGTTTAGGGTTTAGGGTTTAGGTTTTAGGGTTTAGTTTTGAGGTTTAGGGTTTAGATTTTAGTTTAGGGTTTAGGGATTTTGGTTTTTATTTTTAACAAAGAACATATTCAAATTCATCATTTCTTCATTTTGAGTTCATCAACCAAGTAACACACCAAGTTTTCTAAGACAAAAGTGATGACATAGATAGAAAATGAGCATGCATAGAGAAAATTAAAAACCCTAGATAACTAGAATCCTCTTTACAATAAAGACATATTTCCACAAGAGTCGGATCGACCATTCTTGGTTCTCCGGTTCCCATTAGAACCGACCTCTCGGTAGTGGGATCCACCATCATATCCCCGATCTCTCCCTCCGCCACCACCATGGCAGTAAACTCCATGTCTCCTCCCGCCTCCAGAACCACCACTACTCGGACCAATAGCTCCATATCTGCCAGCACCTCTAGATCCCCCACCACGACTTGGATAACTGTCGCCTCCACCTTCGGCTCCACCGGCAGATCTAGACTAAGCCTAGTTGACAGTGATGTTTTTGCCATCAAGGTTCTGCCAATTATTAGAGTTTAGTATTAGGTTTAGGTTAACTTTATTAGGTTTTATGATTTAGGTTTATTTATTAATTTATTTAGTTACTTTAGGTATTGGTTTAGGGTTTGGGGTTTAAGAATCAAGATTTGGGGTTTAGGGTTTAGGATTTAGGATTTGGGGTTTAGGGTTTAGGGTTTAGGGTTTAGGGTTTTAGGGTTTATGCTTTTAGGGTTTAGGGTTTAGAGTTAGGGTATAAGGTATAAGGTTTAGGTTTAGGGTTGGGTTAGTTTAGGGTAATTTTATAAAAAAAAAAGTAAACTAGGTTTAGGTTTATTTAGTTTATTTTATTTAATTTAGTTTATTTTATTTTATTTTATTTAGGTTTATTTTTTATTTTATTTAGTTATGATTTTATTTTAGGTTTATTTATTTTAGTTTAGGTTTTTAATTTTAGTTTATGTTTTAGGTTTAGGTTTAGGTTTATATTTTTTTTAGTTTAGTTTTATTTTCAATTTATTTTTTAGGTTTAGGTTTTATTTTTTTATTTTTAGATTTCGATTTTGGTTTTTATTCTATTTTTTTAGGTTTAGGTTTTATGTTTTTATTTTAGGTTTATTTTTAGGTTTTATTTTTCAGTTTAGGTTTAGGTTTATTTTAGTTTATTTTATTTTATTTTAGGGTTTAGGTTTAGGTTTAGGTTTAGGTTTTATTTATTTTAGTTTAGTTTTTTTTAGTTTAGGTTTAGGTTTATTTTTATTTTAGGTTTAAATTTTTTTTAAGTTTAGGTTTTAGGTTTCACTATTTACTTATTTTTAGGTTTAGATTTTTTTTTTGTTTTTCTTTTAATGTATTTTATGTTTATTTTATTTTATTTTAGGTTTAGTTTTTTACTTTTTTAGTTTTTTTTAGATTTTTATTTCTTTTATTTTAGTTTAATTTTTATTTTTTATTTTATTTTCTTTTTAGGTTTAGGTTTAGGTATATGTTTAAGTTTAGGTTTGGGATTTAGTTTAGGTTTTTATTTTATTTTATTTTTATTTTATTTTATTTTAGTTTAGGTTTTTTTATTTATTTTATTTTTAAGCTTTGTTTAGTTTAAGTGTAGGTTTTGAGCTTGTTAGGGTTTAGGGTTTAAAGTTAGTTGAGGGTTTAGGGTTTAGGGTTTTGGGTTTAGGATTTAGGGTTTAGGGTTTATATTTTAGCATTTAGGATCTAGGGTTCATGGTTTTATGGTTTAGGGTTTAGGGTTTAGAGTTTAGGGATTAGGTTTTAAGTTTATGGCTTATGTTTTAGTTTAGGGTTTAGGGTTTTTAGTTTACCTTTTTAATAGAGAACAAATTCAGATTCAACATATCTTCTTTTTAATTTCATCAACCAAGTAACACACCAAGTTTTCTGAGACAAAAGCGATGACATAGATAAAAAATGAGCATGCATAGAGCAAATCAAAAACCCTAGATAACTAGAATCATCTCTACTGTAAAGACCTAGTTCCATAAGCAGTTGATCGGATCGTCCATTCTTCAGTTTCTCTAGTTCCCATTAGAACAACCCTAACCTCTCAAGTAGCGGGATCCACCATCATATCCCCGATCTCTCCCTCCACCACCACCACGGCTGTAACCTCCATCTATCCTCCTACCTTCATAACCACCACTGCTCTGATCACCACCTCAATATCTACCAACACCTCTAGTTCTCCCACCACAATTATGATAACGACCGCCTCCTCCTCTGACCTGGGATCTAGCTAGTTGGACGTGATGTTGTCTTTGAGTCAAGGTTCTTCCCATTCTTAGGGTTTAGGTGTTAGTTTAGGTTTATTAAGTTTTAGCATTTAGGTTTACTTTTTAATTTATTTAGTTACTTTAAGTTTAGGTTTAGGGTTTATGGTTTACTATTTAGGGTTAGTGTTTAGAGTTTAGGGTTTAGGGTTTAAGGTATTCAGGATTATAGTTTTAGAGTTTAGGGTAGGGTTAATGGTATAGCATTTAGATTATAGGGTTTAGGGTTTATGGTTTAGTGTTGTAGGTTTAGGGTTTAGGGTTTATTTAAAAAAAATTAAGTAAACTAGTAGGTATAGGTTTATTTAGTTTATTTAATTTAATTTTTATTTATTTTAGTTTATTCTATTTTTTTATTTAGGTATATTTTTTATTTTTATTTAGTCTGATTTATTTATTTATGTCTATTTATTTTTTTGGTTTTTTATTTTAGTTTAATTTTTAGGTTTAGGTTTAAGTTTATATTTAATTTTTAGTTTAGTTTTATTTTTATTTTATGTTTTAGGTTAAGGTTTTATTTTTTATTTTTACTTTCAGTTTAGGTTTTAATTTTATTTTTTAAGTTTCAGGTTTTAGGTTTTTATTGCAGGTTGATTTTTAAGTTTTATTTTTTTAGTTTAGGTTTAGGTTTAGTTTTAGTTTATTTTATTTAATTTAGTTGAGGGTTAGGTTTAGGTTATTTTAATTTCAGGTTTAGGTTTTATTTATTTTAGTTTAATTTATTTTAGTTTAGGTTTAGGTTTATTTTATTTATTTATTTTAGGTTTAGGTTTTCTTGTAGTTTAGGGTTTAGGTTTTAGTTTTTTATTTATTTTCAAGTTTTTTTTGTTGGTTTAGGTTTATATTTAGTTCTTATTTTATACTTTACTTTAGATTTATTTTATTTTTCTTTTACGTTTAGTTTTTATTTTTATTTAGTGGTTATATTTTTAGGTTTGTTTTATTTTTTAGTTTAGTTTAGCTTTTTATTTATTTTATTTTATTTTAGTTAGTATTTTTTATTTTAATTTAATTTTAGGTTTATGTTTAGGTTTTTATTTTCTTTTATTTAATTTTAGGTTTATTTATTTATTTTATCTTTAGGTTTTATTTAGTTTAGGTTTAGATTTGAAGGTTTTTAGGATTTAGGGTTTATGGTTTAGGTTTTGGGGTTTGGGGTATAACTTTTGGGGTTGTAGGTTTTATGGTTTAGGATTCAAGGTTTAGGGTTTAGGGTTTTGGGTTTAGGCTTTAGGGTTTAGGCTTTCGGGTTTTAGGGTTTAGTGTTTTGGGTTTAGAGTTTAGGGTTCAGTGTTTTAGGGTATAGTGTTTAGGGCTTAGGGTTGTAGGTTTAGGCTTTAGAGCTTATGTTTATTTGTTTATTATTTTTTATATTTTTTATTTTTTATTTTTTAAAATTTAGTGAACTAGTAGTTTAAATTTATTTTGTTTAATTAGTTTATTTCTTATTTATTTTAGTTTTTTTATTTTTTATTTTTATTTAGGTTTATTTTGTTTTTATTTAGCTTCGTTTATTTATTTTAGTTTAATTTATAGATTTAGGTTTAGGTTTATTTTTAGTTTATTTTATTTTTATTTTATTTTTTAGGTTTAGGTTTTATTTTTTATTTTTAAGTTTAGGTTTATGTTTTTATTTTATTTTTTTAGGTTCAAGCTTATTTTTAGGTATTATTTTTTAGTGTAGGTTTAGGTTCATTTTTAGTTTATTTTATTTTATTTAGTTTAGGTTGGTTTAGGTTCTATTTATTTTAGTTTAGTTGATTTTAGTTTAGGTTTATGTTTATTATATTTTTATTTTAGGTATAGGTTTTTTTTTATTTTTGAAAATTAAATAAAAGCGTAGGTTTAGGTTTATTTAGTTTATTTTATTTTTTAGGTTAATTTTTATTTTTATTTAGTTTAGTTTATTTTTGGATTGTAATTTTAGTTGTAGAAGCTATATAGATAGTGTTGTGACATTAGGTGGACAAGCCATTAAAAAGAGTGAGCAATTTAGATATTTAGGCTCTATTGTTCAAAATGTTTGTGAAATAGATGGAGATGTTATTAGTAGAATTCAACTTGAATGGTTGAAGTGGAGGAATGCATCTAGCCTGTTGTGTGATAGAAAAGTACCGATTAATCTTAAAGAAAAGTTTTATAAGTTGGTGGTAAGACCTGCAATGATTTATGGTGCAGAATGTTGGCCAATAAAAGTGAAGCATGAGACTAAGTTAAGTGTTGCAGAGATGAGGATGCTCAGGTGGATTAGTGGCTTTACTCTTAGAGATAAAATGCAAAATGTGTATGTTCAGGAAAAAGTTAGAGTGGCTTTAGTGCCTAATAAAATTAGAGAGAGTCGCTTTAGATGGTTTGGCCATATAAAGCGTCGAACATCAAATGACCTAGTTAGAAGAGTAGATGTATTAGAATTGCCTTATGTTAAGAAAGGTAGAGGTAGACCTAAAAAGACATGGTTAAGATTTATAAAAAATGAACTTAGTATACTTGAATTGAATGAAAATCTAACACATAATAGGATACAATGGTGACGAGGGATTCATGTAGCTGACCCCACTTAGTGGGATAATGGCTTGTTGTTATTGTTGTTGTTGTTGTTATTGTTGTTTAGTTTATTTATTTTAGGTTTATTTATTTTAGTTTAGGTTTTTATTTTTATTTATTTTTAAGTTTAGGTTTAGGTTTTGGTTTAAGTATAGGTTTATTTTTATTTTATTTTTTAGGTTTAGGTTTTATTTTTTATTTTTAGGTTTAGGTTTAGGTTTTTGTTTTATTATTTTTAGGTTTAGGTTTTAGGTTTTTATTTTATGTTTATTTTTAGGTTTTATTTTTCAGTTAAGGTATATGTTCATTTTTAGTTTATTTAATTTTATTTAGGGTTTAGGTTTTTATTTTAGTTTAGTTTTATGTTTATTTTATTTTTATTTTAGGTTTAGGCTTTTTTTAGTTTAGGGTTTAGGTTTTATTATTAATTTATGTTTTATTTTTTAGATTTAACCTTTAGATTTAAGTTTTTATTTAGTTTTTATTCTATTTTATTTTAGGTTTATTTTAATTTTATGTTTAGTTTTTATTTTATTTAGGTTTTTTTAATTTTTTAGTTTAATTTTGGTTATTATTTATTTTATTCTAGTTTAATTTTTATTTTTTTTATTTTTTATTTTTAAGTTTAAGTTTAGGTTTAGGTTTTAATTTAGGTTTTAATTTTATTTTATTTTGGTTTAGGCTTTTAATTTATTTTATTTTTTAAGTTCTATTTAGTTTAGGTTGAGCTTTTTAGCATTTTAAGGTTTAGGGTTTAGGGTTAGTTGAGGGTTTAGGCTTTAGGGTTTAGGGTTTGGGGTTTAGGGTTTATGGTTTAGGGTTAAGTGTTTAGGGTTTAGGTTTAAAGGTTTAGGGTTTAGGGTTAAGGTTTAGGTTTTAAGGTTTAGGGTTTAGGGTTTATGGTTTGTAGGGTTTAGGGTTTAGGGTTTAGGGTTTAGGGTTGAGGGTTTAGGTTATAGGTCTAGGGTTTAGGTTTTAGTTTATTGTTCAAGTTTTTTGGTTTTTTTTAATAGAGAACAAATTTAGATTTGACTTTTTTTCTTTTTGATTTCATCAACCAACTAACACACCAAGTTTTCTAAGACACAAATGAATGACATAGATTAAAAATGAGCACGCATGGAGAAAATCAAAAACACTAGATAAATATAACCATCTCTACTATAAAGTCACAGTTCCATAAGCAGTAGAATGGATCGACCGTTCTTCAGTTTCTTCAGTTCCCATCAAAACCACCCTGACCTCTCGAGTAGCGAGGTCCACCATCATATCCCTGATCTCTCCCTCTGCCGCCAACATGGCTGTAACCTCCATCACTCCTCTTGCCTCCATAACCACCACTACTTTGACCACCACCTCATCCCCCCACCACAACCGATAGCGCCTCCACCTGCCTCCTTTGCCAGATCTAGGCACTGGTTGATGGGATGTTCACATCAAGGTTCTTCCAATTCTTAGGGTTTAGGTTTAGGTTTAGGGTTATTAGGTTTTAGTGTTTAATTTTATTTTTTAATTTATTTAGTTACTTTAGGTTTAGGTTTAGTGTTTGGGGTTTAGGGTTTAGGGTTTAGGATGTAGGGTTTAGGGTTTAGGGTTTAGGATGTAGGGTTTAGGGTTTAGGGTTTAGGGTTTTATGGTTTATGCTTTTAGGGTTTAGGGTTTAAAACTAGGCTTTAGGGATTAGGATTTTTTAAGGTTTAGGGTTTAGGGTTTAGGGTTGTAGGTTTAGGGTTTAGGGTTTATGCTTTGGGGTTTAGTGTTTTGGGTTTTATGAATTTAGGGTTTAGGGTTAGGGTTTAGGGTTTACAATTTAGGGTTTAGGGTCTACAATTTATGGTTTAGGGTTTAGGGTTTTTTAGGGTTTAACATTTAGGGTTTAGGGTTTTAATTAAAATAACATTTATGTTTATTTAGTTTATTTGTTTATTTATTTATTTTAATTTTTTTGATTATTTTTTTATTTAGTTTAGTTTATTTATTTATTTATTTTAGTTTAGGTTTTTTTATTTTAGTTTTTAGGTTTAGGTTTAGGTGTATGTTATTTTATTTTTAGTTAGGTTATTTTAGTTTTTTTAGGTGTAGGTTTATTTTTTATTTTAGGTTTTGTTTAGTTTTTTATTTTATTTTTTAGGTTTAGGTTTTAGGTTTTTATTTTTAGTATATTTTATTTTATTTAGTTTAGGTTTAGATTTAGGTTTAGTTTATTTTAAGTTTAGGCTTAGGTTTTATTTATTTTATTTTAGGTATAGGTTTATTTTATTTTATTTATTTTTGGTTTATGTTTTTTTAGTTTAGGGTTTAGGACTAAGTTTTTAGGTTTAAGTTTTTATTTAGTTTTTATTTAATTTTATTTTTATTTTTTGTTTAGTTTTTATTTTCTTTTTATGTTTATTTTATTTTTTAGTTTATTTTAGGTTTTTGTTTAATTTATTTTAGTTTATTTTTTTATTTTTTATTTTACTTTTAGGTTTAGGTTTAAGTTTAAGTTTTTATTTAGTTTTTTATTTTATTTAATTTATTATATTTTATTTAGGTTTAGGTTTCTTTATTTATTTTATTTTTAGGTTTTGTTTAATTTAGGTTTAGGAATTTAAGTTTTTAGGGTTTAGGGTTTGGGGTATAGGACTTAGGATTGTAGGTTTTAAGGTTTGGGTTTAGGGTTTAGTGTTTAGGGTTTAGGGTTAGTTTTAGGGTTTAGGGCTTAGGGTTTGTGTTTTTTTTGTTTTTTTATTTAGGGTTTAGGGTTTAGGGTTTAGGGCTTAGGTTTTTGATATAATGTTCAGGTTTTAGTTTAGTGTTTAAGGTTTTTTATTTTTTTTATTTAACAGAGAACAAATTCAGATTCAACATTTCTATTTTTTGATTTCACCAACCAAGTATCACACCAAGTTTTCTAAGACACAAGTGACGACATAGAGAAAAAATGAGCACACATAGAGCAAATCGAAACCCTTATATAACTAGAACTGTCTCTACTATAAAGACTATTCTATAAGCAACAAATTGGATCAATCATTCTTCAGTTTCTCTAGTTCCCATCAAAACCACCCTGGCCTCTTGAGTAGGATCCTCCATCATATCCCTATATGTCCCTTAGCCACCACCACCCATTGCCTCCGTCACTCCTCCGCCTTCATAACCACCTCGACCACCCTCCATATGGACCTCCAAATCCCACCACTATGATAACCTTCCTCCACCTTCACTGCATCTAGGCCGAACTGGTTGATGGTGATGTTCCTGCCACCAAGGTTCTTCCCATTCTTAGAGTTTAGGTTTAGGTTTAAGTTTATTCAGTTTTAGGGATTAGATTTATTTTTAAAATTTTTTAGTTACTTTAGGTTTATGTTCAGGATTTGGGGTTTAGGGTTTAGGGTTTAGGTTAGGGTTTAGGGTTTCGATTTTAGGGTTTAGGGTTTAGTTTTTATGGTTTATGCTTTTAGGGTTTAGAGTTTAGGTTTAGGATTTAGTTTTAGATATTTTAGTTTAGTTTAGGTTTAAATTTAGGATTTAGGTTTAGGTTTCTATAAGTTTGAGTTTTAGGAGGTTTAGGTTTATGATTTTATAGTTTATAGTTTAGAGTTTAGGTTTAGGGTTTTAGGTTTTAATTTAGGTTTTAGTATAAGTTTAGAGTTTAGTTTTAGGTTTATTTGTTTAGGTGTGTTTAATTTTAGTTTAGTTTATAGTTTATGATTTTAGGTTTATAGTTTAAGTAGGTTTAGGGTTAGGGTTGAGTTTAAGTTTAAGTATAGGTTTAAGGTTTATAGTTTAGGTTGAAGGTTTAGGATTTAGGATTTAGTATTTTAGGAGGGTTTATACTTTTAGGTAGTTTATAGTTTATAGTTTATGGTTTAGTTTAGGTTTAGTTTAGTGTTTAGTTTTTAGGTTTATCATTTAGGGTTTAGGGTTTAGGGTTTAGGGTTTTGAAGTTTTTTTTTAAATTAAGTAAACTGGTAGGTTTAGGTTTATTTAGTTTATTTATTATTTATTTAAGTTCATTTTATTTTTTGTTTTTTATGTCCGATTATTTTTTTAGTTTTATTTAGTTTAGTTTATTTATTTTAGGTTCATTTATTTTGGTTTAGGTTTATTATTTTAGTTTATTTTTTAGGTTTAGGTTTAGGTTTATGTTTATTTTTTAGTTTAGTTTTATTTTTATTTTATTTTAGAGGTTTAGGTTTAGTTTTTAGGTTTTTATTTTAGGTTTATTTTGGTTTTATTTTCAATTTAGGTTTATTTTTAGTTTATTTTATTTTATCTAGTTTAGGTTTAGCTTTAGCTTCAGTTTATTTTAGGTTTAGGTTTAGGTTTTGTTTTTTTTAGTTTAGGTTTAGGTTTATTTTATTTTGTTTATTATAGGTTTAGGTTTTTTTTTAGTTTATGGTTTAAGTTTTATTTTTTTATTAATTTTTAGGTTTATTTTTTAGGTTTAGGTATTTATTTATTTTTTATTTTATTTATTTTAGGTTTATTTTAGGTTTATTTTTATTTTATTTAGGTTTTTTATTTCTAGGTTTATCTTTTTTTAGTTTAGTTTAGGTTTTTATTTATTTTATTTTAGTTTAGTTTTTATTTTCTATTTTATTATATGTTTTGGTTTATGTTTATGTTTAGGTTTAGGTTTAGGTTTAGATTTTAGTTTAGGTTTTATTTTATTTTATTTTTTTTATTTAGGTTTAGGTTTCTTTATTTATTTATTTTTTATATTTTATTTTTATAGGTTTTAGGTTTTTTTAGGTTTTGGGTTTAGGGTTTAGGGATTATGGTTTAGGGTTTAGGGTTTAGTGTTCAGGATTTAGGGTTTGGAGTTTAGGCTTAGGAGTTAGTTATAGGGTTTAGGATTTAGGGTTTGCATTTTTTTAATTTTTTTTATTTATTTAGGATTTATGGTTTACGATTTAGGGTTTAGTGTTCAGGGTTAGTTTAATGGTTTAGGGTTTTGGCTATTTTTTATGGTAGGTTTCGATTTATTTAGTTTAATTTTTATTTTAGTTTATTTTATTTTTTTGGTTTATTTAGTTTAGTTTATTAGTTTTAGTTTAGGTTTTTTATTCTAGTTTATTTTTAAGATAGGTTTAGGTTTATGTTTATTTTTTAGTTTAGATTTATTTTTATTTTATTTAGGGTTTAGGGTTTAGGGTTTAAGGTTTTAGGGTTTAGGTTTAGTCTTAAGGTTTAGGGTTTAGGATTTAGGGTTCAAGTTTTAGTGTTTAGGTTTTAGGGTTTGAGGTTTTGAGGGTTTAGGATTTATGGTTTAGGGTTTAGGATTTAGGGTTTAAGCTTTAGGGTTTTTTAGGGTTTAGGGTTTAGGGTTTAAGGTTGTAGGTTTAGTGATGTAGGTTTAGGATTTAGGGTTTAGGGTTTATTTTAGGGTTTAGGGTTTAAGGTTTTTTTTTTAAAATTAACTAAACTAGTTGGTTTAGGCTTTTTTAGTTTATTGTATATTTATTTTAATTTATTTTATTTTTAAATTTTATTTAGGTTTATTATTATTTTCTACTTTAGCTTGTGCCATGTCCAGATGCAAAAAGTGGAGGTTGCGATAAGTAGTGACTAGCATAAAACTTGTTGAAATAATGACATGAATCCTTTAAATCATTGTGTTAATCTTTGGGCGTCCCAGAAGCGGTTGTATGGCTTGAATATAGTGAAAATGTACAAGGGCTGCATCGATGCAGTGCGTGTTAAATAAGCAAGGGTTCCCATATGGATATGTGGGGAAAAAGAAGTTAATCCATGAAACTAGAATTAGGTTAGGATCTTGGAATATGTACTCTTACAAGTAAATTAATGGAATTAATAGATATTATGGTTCATAGAAAGATAAATATTTTATGTGTTCAAGAAACTAAATGGGTTGGGGAGAAGGCCAAGGAGATTGATAGTTTAGGTTTTAAACTTTGGTATTGGTAGAAGTCAAACTAGAAATGGTGTAGGTGTGATTATAGATAAAAGTTTGAAGGATAATTTTATAAATATTAATAGATGTGGAGATAGAATTATAGCTTTAAAGATCATTGTTGATACTAAGATTATCAATGTTATAAGTGTTTATGCTCCTCAAGTAGGTTTGGATGTAAGCTCAAAAGAAAATTTTGGAATGAATTAGAGGGATTAATATGAAAGATACCTCTTGAAGAAAAAGTATTTATTGGAGGAGATTTAAATGGACATGTTGGTAGAGTGGTAGAAGATTTTAAAAGTATTCATGGTGGTTATGGATTTGGTGTGACTAATGAAGAAGGTAGAACTATATTAGATTTTTTCTTAGCTAATGATTTTGTAGTTGTTAATACTTTATTTAAGAAAAGAGATGAACATATTATTACTTATAAAATATCTAGTAAAACCATTGATTATTTTTTGATAAGAAAAATAGATCGTTTAGATTGTATAGCTTGTAAGGTAATTCGAAGTGAAAGTTAAGTACCCAACATCGATTGTTAGTTTTAGATTTTAAGATGAAAGATTGTAAGAGGAAAAATAAATCAAATTATTGTCTTAGGATTAAATGGGGACACTTAAAGATCACAAATAAAATTTTTTTTAAAGCAAGCTATAAGTGCTTAGAATTTGGGATGTTCATAAGGAAGCTAATGTTATGTGAGAAAAAGAAGCAAGTGAAATTAAGCAAGTTGCTAAAAATGTGTTGGTAAAATCAAAAGTAAAAGCTTCTTTTAATAAAAATAGTTGGTGGTGGAGTCAGAGTGTGCAAGAAAAGATAAGAAATAAGAAACATTGTTATAAAATTTTGATTAGATGTAAAAACTCAAGAGAATTGGGAAGATATTAACTGGCCTATAGAAATTCTGAGAAAGCAATATATGATCCAAAAAATTTAGCTTTTAGTGATTTATACAACAGATTACGTACCAAAGATGGTGAAAGATGTATGTATAAGTTAGCCAACTAAAGAGATAAGAGAAGTAAAGACTTAGTTCAAGTGAGATGTATTAAGGATGAAAATAATAAAGTTCTTTTCTTAGAAAAGAATATTAAAAATAGGTGGATGAGGTATTTTGATAAACTTTTTCAAATTTTAGCAACCTTACTATGCTAAAAAATAGAGAATTTTATATTTATCTTCGTATTAGTAAATCTGAAGTTAGAGAAGCTTTAAAGAAAATGAAATGTAGAAAAACAGTAAGACCTAATAATATTCTAATAGAAGTGTGGAAATGTTTAGGAGATCAAGGAATTTCTTGGCTCACAAATCTTTTTAATGTTATTTTAAAGACTAAAAAGATCTCAGATGAGTGGAGAAAGAGTGTGTTGGTTCCTATATTTAAGAATAAAGGTGATGCACAAGAGTGCGCAAATTATGAGGAATTAAGTTAATGTATCATACATTAAAATTATGGGAGAGTATAATAGAGCATTGGTTACAATGTGATATAAAAGTTTCTCACAATCAGTTTGGTTTCATGTCAGGTAGATCTACTATAAATTCTATACATTTGTTAAGAGGTTTGATGGAGAAGTATAGAGAAAGTAAAGAGGATCTACATATGATATTTATTGATTTAAGGAAAGCTTATGATAAAGTTTCAAGAGATGTTCTCTAGAGAGTTCTAGAATAGAAAGGAGTTAATATTGGTTATATTCAAGTCATTAAGGATATGTATACTACAGCTATTACTTGTGCCCAAACACAATGAGGATTGATAAAATATTTTCCTATTTAAGTTGGATTACATCAAGGATTAGCTTTAAGCCCTTATATTTTTTACTTTAGTTATGGATGTTCTTACTAGGCATTTACAAGAAGATGTAGCTTGGTGTATGCTTTTTGCTAATGACATTCTTCTTCTTGATACGACTAGAGAGGGAGTCCAAGAGAAACTTGAATTAGGGAGGTCAGCTTTAGAGTCTGAAGGTTTTTGGTTATTTAGATCTAAAACTGAATATATGGAGTGCAATTTTAGTTGTAGAAGTTCTAGTGGTAGTGTTGTGACATTAGGTGAACAAGTCCTTAAGAAGAGTAAGTGATTTAGATATTTAGGCTATATTGTTCAAAATGATGGTGAAATAGATGGAGATGTTATTAGTAGAATTCAAGTTAGATGGTTGAAGTGGAGGAATGCATCTGGCCTATTGTGTGATAGAAAAGCTCCACTTGAACTTAAGGGAAATTTTATAAGATGGTAGTAAGACCTGTAATGACTTATGGTACAGTATGCTGGCCAATAAAAGAGAAGCATAAGACTAAGTTAAGTGTTTTATAGATGAGGATGCTCAAGTGGATGACTGGCTTTACTCTTAGAGCTAAAATTCAAAATGAGTATATTCAAGAAAAAGTTGAGTAGCCAAGTGGTGATAAGATTAGAGAGTCACCTTAGATGGTTTGGCCACATAAAGCGTGGTCAGGAGCTCGTTAATAGAGTAAATTAGATTTGCCTTATGTTAAGAAAGGAGGTAGATGCATTAGAATTTTTTAGGTTTAGGTTTTATTTTTTATTTTTAGGTTTAGGTTTAGGTTTTTATTTTATTTTTTAGGAATAGGTTTTAGGTTTTTAATTTAGGTTTATTTTTTTGTTATATTTTCTAGTTTAGGTTTACATTTATTTTTAGTTTATTATGTATTATTTCATTTATGTTTAGGTTTAGGTTTAGTTTATTTTAGGTTTTGGTTTTATTTATTTCAGTTTAGTTTATTTTAGTTTAGGTTTATGTTTATTTTATTTTGTATATTATTTTTAGTTTTGGATAAGTTTGTATTTTTAGTTTAGGGTTTAAGAATTATTTTTTATTTATTTTTTTATTTTATTTTTAGGCTTATTTTTTTAGGTTTTGGCTTTTATTTTGTTTTATTTTATTTTATTTTAGGTTTATTTTATTTTATTTTACATTTAGTTTTACTTTATTTTAGGTTTTATTCTTAGCTTTATTTTTTTTTATTTTATTTAGTTTTCATTTTGGTTTATTTTATTTTTTTTAGTTTAGTGTAAGTTTTTTAATTATTTTATTTTTGTGTATTTTATTTTATTTTATTTTTTAAGTTTAAGTATAAGTTTTATTTTGTTTTATTTTATTATTATTTTAGGTTTAAGTTTTTTATTTAATTTATTTTAGGTTTATTTAATAGGTTTATATTTTTTAGGTTTTTTTTTTAGGGTTTAGGTTTTGGGTATAGTTTTAAGTGGTTTTATGTTAGTCTAGGGTTTAGGGTTTCTGGGTTTAGCTCAGCCTTTAGTTTAGGTTTTAGGGTTTATTTGTGGTTTTGGGCTTAGAGTTAGAAAGCATTTAGGGTTTAGGGTTTAGACCTACCTTTAGGGTTTTTGGTTTAGGATTTAGTCTTGGCTTTAGGCTTTAGGGTTTTTAAGGTTTAGGATTTAGGGTTAGCTTATGGTTTAGGGTTAGTTTAAGGTTTAGGGTTTATGGTTTAGGATTTAGGATTTAGGGTTTAGGATTTTGTGGTTGGTTAGTTGGGTTTTGGGTGGCTTTAAGCTTTATTTTTTTATAGGTTTTGGGTTATTTAGGGTTTGTGGGTTTAGGGCTTAGGTTTTAGGGTTTAGGGTTTTTAGGGTTTAGGGTTTAAGGTTTATGGTTTAGGGTTCAAAGTTAATTTGGGCTTTAGGTTTTCAGGATTTTGGGTTTAGGGTTTAGGGTTTAGGGTTTAGGTTTTACAATTTAGGGTTTTAGCCTTCAAAGTTTAGGGTTTAGGTTTAAGTTTATGGTTAGGCTGATTTTTTTAATATTATTATTTTATTTTTTTTAAATTAAGTAAACTGGTAGGTTTAGGTTTATTTAGTTTATTTTATTTATTTTAGTTTATTTTAATTTTATCTTGATTTAGGTTTATTTTTAATTTTATTATTTTAGTTTATTTTAGGTTTATTTATTTTAGTTCAGGTTTTTTATTTTAGTTTATTTTTAGGTTTATTTTTTTTTAGGTTTAATTTTTACTTTAGATTTATTTTTATTTTATTTTTAGGTTTAAGTTTTATTTTTATTTTTTAGGTTTAGGTTTAGGATTTTATTTTATTTTTTTTTTAGGTTTAGGTTTCGTGTTTTATTTTAGGTTTATTTTAGGTTTTATTTTTTAGTTTAGGATTAGGCTTATTTTTAGTTTATTTTATTTTATTTAGTTTAGGCTTAGATTTAAGTTTAAGTTATTTATGTTTAGGTGTAGGTTTTATTTATTTTAGAAGAGTTTATTTTAGTTTAGGTTTAGTTTTATTTTATTTTGTTTATTTTAATTTTATTTTTGGGTTAGTTATTTTTCTTAATTTAGGGTTTAGGTTTTCTTTCTAGGTTTATTTGTTATATTTTGGTTTTTATTTAGTTTTTATTTTATTTTATTATAGATTTATTATATTTTATTTTAGGTTTAATTTTTATTTTATTTAGGTTTTTTATTCATAGGTTTATTTTATTTTTTAGTTTAGTTTAAGTTTTCATTTATTTTATTTTAGTTTTTCTTTATTAGTTTATTTTATTTTATTTTTATGTTTAAGTATAGGTTTTAGGGTTGTAGGCTTATGGTTTAGAGTTTAGGGTTTAGGATTTATATTTTTTTTAATTAAGTAAACGGGCAGGTTTACGTTTATTTTGTTTATTTTTTTATTTTAGTTTATTGAATTTTTTATTTATATTTAGTTTAGTTCATTTATTTTAGTTTAGGTTTTTTATTTTAGTTTATTTTTTGGTTTAGGTGTAGGTTTATGTTTATTTTTTAGTTTAATTTCATTTTTATATTATTTTTTAGGTATTGGTTTTATTTTTTAGTTTATGTTTAGCTTTATTTTTTATTTATTGTATTATATTTAGTTTAGGGTTTAGGTTTAGGTTTTATTTATTTTAGTTTAGTTTATTTTAGTTTAGGTTTAGGTTTATTTTATTTTGTTTCTTTTAGGTTTAGTTTTTTTTTTAATTTTTAAGTTTTATTTTTAGGTTTATCTTTTAGGTTTAGGTTTTTATTTAGGTTTTATTTTATTTATTTTTGGTTTATTTTATTTTTTTTACGTTCAGTTTTTATTTTCCATGTAATTTGAAGAATTTAAAATTTCAATTGTAATTACCCTCTTTAATCAATTAAAATTATTAAAATTGGTGAACAAAAATTAAATGATTAATGTAATTAATCATTGTAGAGAATAGTGAGAAGAAATCATTAGGACCCCTTTCTTAATTATTTCTAAATGTATTTCTTCAAGAGGTTTAATTAATATGTTTAATAAATAAAGAATAATTATGAAAATTAATGATAAAATAAAAATCAAACAAAATTAATAATTGGTTCAAATAATTTAAACATAATCCATTAATTTCTATTTATGTGTTTAATAACATAAAGTCATTAAAGAAATTATGATTAACCCATTGGTATGAGAAAATCATTAGAGTATTTAACTTAAATTCTTTCATTCTCTAATATTATTAACTCTTAATCATGAGCCTAATTATATTAAATTCCTTTAGGTGCATTGTAAATTTTACTTTTCTGAAAGCATATCATTGAAGGCTCATGATCAAGTAGCTAATTAAATTAAATAAGTTTAGGAAAGGGCAATTAAATTGATGTGCTTAATGGTTTGAACCTTAAAACCCATTTAATTTCTTTTTTTAAATATATTAAATCACCAACATTGGATGGGGTAAATACTAAGTATCATCTCTCCAATTTAGGTTTTAATAACTCAAACATCAAAATCAAATCTTATAAGAACTTTGGTTAATCTTAATGAATATTTATTTGGCTTGATGATCCTTAGGACTTAATGTAATTGAGTATGTTATTGGCAATATTTAATTTATTCTTTTCAATCATTATAAATGTGCATGCCATTTGTTTCACATGTTCATGTTTTCAAAAAGAAAATTGAATTAAAAGAATATGATTGCATTTAAGTTGTGTGTGCTAGATAAATAATATTATATGGTGTGGCTATTATCACTACTAAATCCAAACTATTTTTAAAATGATAGGCTAATGATGAATAATAATGTGAAATTTAACTCAATGTTGGCTATAAATATTTAATAAACTTTTGATATAGTTATAACTTAAAGATAGTAAAGGATTGTTTTGTCTTCATGGTTGATGTGCATGTTTACATATGTTTGAGTTGACAAGTATATAGTCTGGACATCCCAGGAACATAAGGCTTTAAGTATCCCCATGGAGGTCTTAAATAATCTCACTTCCCTAGTTTAACAATGGCACACACTTGCTTAATTTCATTCATGTGTATGTACATGCTAAAATTTGGGATAAAAGTTTGCTTTACATGAACAAAAGATTTTATTTTATATAACCTTTGCATGATTTTCATTTCTATGGTTGTGTATATGTTTACATATATTTAACTTGGCAAGCATATAGTATTGAAATCCTGGGAACATGAGGCTTTAAGTAGCCCCAAAGAGGTCTTAGATAGTCTCACTTCCCTAGTTTAACAATGACATGTACTTGCTTAAATTTTTAATACATGTCTTCATATGCTTATGAGATGAAATCTTATTTTCTACAAAATTCATGCATTAATGATCATCAAGTGTGAAAAATATAAATATGTATTGCATGTACAAATATGTATATTAAATTAAATATCACAAACAATAAAAATGAGGAAGTGTGCATGCTATTGATGATGAAGTGGAGTTGTGGAATGTTTTTCACTTAATGGTGACTAAATTTTATTAACTCTAAGATGTCTTTCATGTTTGAATAATATTCCTTAAAATTAATTAAACTTAGGATTAATGAAATATTTATAAATGGTCCCTAAAGATACCAAAGTCATAGCAATATACCTTTAGAAAATAACATAGGGTAGGAATGAAGGGGGTCAAACCTCTTCCTTCACTTCATAATAATTAGATGTTAAGTAGGCATCAAATGAAACAAGAAAGCATAAATTGGAATTAATCAAATCATTCAAAGATTTGAATTGAAACCTCCCTTAATGTTTAACTTAAACAAGTCTAAACTTTAGACAATCATACTCTTTAAAGTTTAATCAAGACTCACCATATTAAACCTTAGCACACACATTAAAATGCTAAGTCATGGATTCCAGTATAAGGTTATGTCATGGTATATGGTGGTGATATGTTTCAGTTTGTGATGTAATATAGTAGACTAGATGTTAGGTTATTATTAACCTAATGATGACTTATGCAGGGGATTGTGCTAAAAGGGTCATTGTAATAATAAAAAAATATAAATGTTCATGCTAGGTGCCATTTATGCGCATAATCCAATTAGATAGGGCATGGTTACCCAAGTGTTTTAACCAAATATGTGAAATATAATTTTTGTCTTATATGTTCATTTATTTGTAGGTCTAGCTATACTTTATATTACTTTTATTTTAGGTTTAGTTTTTATTTTATTTAGGTTTTTTATTTTTTTATTTAGTTTAGGTTTTTATTTTTTATTTTAGTTTAGTTTTTATTTTATTTTATTTTTAGGTTCAGGTTTTAGTTTTAGTTTATGCTTTTATTTTATTTTATTTTTTTACTTTATTATATTTTAAATTTTATTTATTTATTTTATTTTGAGGTTTTATTAAGTTTATGTTTAGGGTTTCGTTTTTAGATTTTTATGGTTTAAGGTTTAGGTGGGTTTAGGTTAGGGTAGAGTTTAAGGTTTTTAGGGTTTAGGTTAGGGTTTAGGGTTTAGGGTTTTTAGGGTTTAGGGTTTGGGGTTTAGGGTTTAGGTTTTAGGTTTTAATTTAAGGTTTAGGATTTTTGGTTTTTTTTAATAGAGAAAAAATTCAGATTCAACATTTCTTCTTTTATTTATTTAGTTTACTTAGTTTATTTTTTATTTAATTTAGTTTATATTATTTTTATTTTTTATTTTTATTTAGTTTAGTATAGTTATTTTAGGTTTATTAAGTTTTGTTTAGGTTTTTTTTAATTTATTTTTTAGGTTTAGGTTTAGGTTTAGGTTTACTTTTTAGTTGAGTTTTATTTTTATTCTATTTTTTTGTTTAGATTTAGATTTTAGGTTATAGTTTTACAGTTTAGGATTTAGGGTTTAGAGTTTTTTAATAAATTAAGTAAACCAGTAGGTTTAGCTTTATTTAGTTTATTTATTATTTATTTTAGTTTATTTTATTTTTTATTTTTATCTTGTTTAGTTTATTTATTTTAGTTTAGCTTTTTTATTTTAGTTTATTTTTTTGGTTTAGGTTTTCTTTTATGTTTATTTTTTTAGTTTAGTTTTATTTTTATTTTATGTTTTAAGTTTAGGTTTTTTTTGTAGTATTATGTCTAAGTTATTATTTGATTTTTTTAGGTTTTTATTTTAGGGTTATTTTTAGGTTTTATTTTTTTAGTTCAGGTTTAAGTTTATTTTATTTTATTTTGTTTAGGGTTTATGTTTAGTTTATTTTATGTTTAGGTTTACATTTTATTTATTTCAGTTTAGTTTAGTTTAGTTTAGGTTTAGGTTTGTTTTATTTTTATTTTAGGTTTTGGTTTTCTTTCTAAATTTAGGGTTTATGTTTTATTTATTATTTATTTTTAGGTTTAGTTTTTGGTTTAGGTTTTTATTTATTTTTTAATTTATTTTATTTTAGGTTTATTTTATTTTTATTTTTAGGTTTATTTTTTATTTACATTTTATATTCTTAGGTTTATTTTATTTTAGTTTAATCTAGGTTTTATTTATTTTATTTTACTTTATTTTATTAGTTTATTTTATTTTGCTTTTTTAGTTTTAGGTTTTAGGTTTTAGTTTATTTTATTTTATTTCAACTTTATTATATTGTTAGGTTTGTTTAGTTTAGGTTTACATTTTAGGTTTCGTGGCTCAGGAGGTTTAGGATTTTAGTTTTTAGTGATTTGGTTTTTAGGGTTAGGGTTTGGTAGGTTTTAGTGTCAGCTTTATTGTCTTTTTAATGGTAGAGTTTATGAGTCAGGTTAGATTTGGTTTTAGATCTTAGTTTGGGTTGTTTTGGGTTATAAGTTTAGGGTTTAGTTTATAGGTAGCAGGGTTTAGGAGTTAGGTAGCATTTGGGGATCAGGTTTAGGGTTTAGTTTTAATGTTGGGTTTAGTGTTTGGGGTTTATGGTCAGTTGGTTGTGGTCTGGTTATTTTTGTTTAGGGTGGGTTTAGTTTAGGACCAAGTTTAGGGTTTTTTGGGGTTTTAGGTTTTGAGTTTTTTGGTAGTTTAGGGTAGAATAGTGTTTCTTTGGGGTTTTAGGTTTTAGTTTTAGGGTGAGGATTTAAGGTCTTTTAGCTTTAGGATCAGGATTTAGGGTTTAGGGTTAGGGTTTTAGGGTTTAGTAGGGTTTTAGAGTTGGGCCTAGGGTTTTGTGTAGTTTAGGGTTTAGAGTAGGTTTTTTAGGTTTTTTTTTTTTTTTTAATTTTTAAATTAAATGTAGTTTAAATTATTTTTAACTTATTTTAGTTTAATTTATTTTCTATTTTTATTTAACTTTATTTTTATTTTTATTTAGTTTAGTATAATTATTTTAGGTTTACTTATTTTAGTTTAGGTTTTTTATTTCCATTTATTTTTAGTTTTAGGTTTTAGGTTTATTTTTATTTTTTAGGTTTAGGTTTAGGTTTTCATTTTATTTTTTAGGTTTAGGTTTTAGGTTTTTATTTTAGGTTTATTTTTAGGTTTTACTTTTTGTTGTTTAGGTTTAGGTTTTATTTATTTTAGTTTAGTTTGTTTTAGTGTATGTTTAGGTTTAATTTATTTTATTCTAAGGTATTTTTAGTTTTAGCTTTAGGTTTTATTTTTATTTATTTTAGGTTTTATTTTTAAGTTTTATTATTTAGGTTTAGGTTTTTATTTTGTTTATATTTTATTTTATTCTAGGTTTATTTTATTTTTATTTTACGTTCAGTTTTTATCTTATTTAAGTTTTTTTTCTTTAGTTTAGTTTAGTTATTTTTTTATTTTAGTTTAGTTTAGTTTTTATTTTTTTTATTGTACTTCCATTTAGGTTTAGGTTTAGTTTAAGGTTTTTTTTTATGTTCTTACATTATTTTATTTTTTTATTTTTTTTAGTTTAGATTTTTTTAATTTTTATATTTTGCTTAATTTAGTTTTTAGTTTTATGGTTTAGTTTTTTAGGGTTTAGGGTTTTTTTTTAGGTTTAGGGTTTGGGATTTAAGTTTTGTTTAGGTTTTAGGGGGTTTTGGGTTTGGGTGGCTTTGGGTTTAGTATTTAGTTTAGGGTTTAGGGTTTAGGGTTAATGTTTTAAGTTTAGGGTTCAAGTTTTTGTTTAGGGTTTTAGGTTATTGTCTTAGGGTTTAGGGTTTAGGTTTATGTTTTTTATTTTAGTTTTTTTTTTAGGTTTAGGTTTTGGTTTATGTTTATTTTTTAGTTTAGTTTTATTTTTATTTTATTTTTTAGGTTTAGGTTTTTTTATTTAAGGTATTAAGTTTTTTATTTTATTTCGTAGATTTTAGGTTTTTTTTATGTTTATTTTTAGCCTTTACTTTAGTTATGATTTTTTTATTTTAGTTTATTTTTCCTTTTTTAGTTTAGTGTTTAGGTTTAATTAATTTTATTTATGTTTAAGTTTTATTATAGTTTAGTTAATTTTAGTTTAGATTTATAATTTTATTTTATTTTTTATTTTTATTTTAGATTTAGTTTTTCTTTTAGTTCATTTATGTTTTATTATTTTATCTATTTTAGGTTTTACTCAGTTTATTTTAGGTTTAGGTTTTTTATTTATTTTATTTTATTTTATTTTAAGTTTTTTATTTTTATTTTATGTTTAGTTTTATTTTATTTAGGTTTTATTCTTAGATTATTTTTAAATTATTTTTATTTTCATTTATTTATTTTATTTGAATTTATTTTATTTTTATTTAGTAGTGATTTTATTTAGATTTATTTTATTTAATTTATATTTATTTTTTATAGAGGTTATTAGGTTTTATTTTATTATTTTATCATTAAGAGGTTTAAGGAGTTTATTTAGGTAGGGTGAGGTAGGTTAGTTTAGTGTAGTGGCCCAGGTAATTAGTTAGTAGGGTAGGAGTATGGAGGATTTAGTTTGGGTTGGGTCAGTTAGGGTAGTTTTTAGTTTATGGTAGGAGTTTAAGGTCAGTTTGGAGAGAGAGGTCATCAGTTTTTAGGAAAGTTTAGGGTTTAGGTTTTTAGCCCAGGGTGGCTAGATAGGTCATACCAGTTTTAGGAAGATCAGTATTTGGTTTTTTATAGAGTTTACAGTCAGTTAGTTTAAGGAGGTCAGTAGCCCAGGGTAGTTTAGGTTAGTTAGGAGTAGAAGATAGGGTTTAGGAGTCAGGGTAGTATTAAGGTTAGGTATTTAGGTATTGGTTTTAGGTCAATAGGGCTCAGGTTAGGTCAGAGGGTTTTAGAGCCCAAGCCCAAGACTGGGTTTATAGGCTCAGCAACAGGTAGCTCAGGTAAGTGGTTTAGGGCCCAGGGTTAGTGTAAGATTTAGGTGAGTTTGTGGTTTAGAAGTTTAGTATAATTTGGGTTTAGTTGTCAGTTTTCTTAGTGTCATAAGATCAGTTTTTTAGGCTTTAGTTTGGTAGAGTTTTGGGTAGTTTAGTTTGGTCTGGTTTAGTTAGTTTAGAGTTTTTATTTATGGTTTGGGTTTTAGATTTAGGGTTTGGGTTAAGGGTTTTTGGTTTAGTTTTAGTGGTTTAGGGTTTTGGTGGCATTTAGGGTTTATGGTTTAGGGTTTAGGGTTTTGGATTTAGGGTTTAGGGTTTAGGTTTATGGGTTTAGGATTTTTTTAACATAAATTAAGTAAATCGGTAGGTTTAGGTTTATTTAGTTTATTTAGTTTATTTTTAATTTCTTTTAGTATATTTTATTTTTTATTTTTATTTAATTTGGTTTATTTACTTTATGTTTATTTATTTTAGTTTAGGTTTTAATTTTAGTTTATTTATTAGGTTTAGGTTTTATTTTTTATTTTTTGTTTAAGGTTTAGGATTAAAGTTTTTATTTTGGGTTTATTTTTAGGTTTTTATTTTTATTTTAGGTTTAAGTTAATTTTTAGTTTAGTTTATTTAGGGTTTAGGTTTATTTTATTTAGGCTTTAGGTTTTGTTTATTTTAGGTTTAGGTTTAGTTTTTTTATATATTTTGTTTAGTTTATTTTATTTAGGTATTTTATTTTATTTTGTTTTATTTTAGGTTTAGGTTTTTTTTTAGTTTAGTGTTTAGATTTTTTGTTCATTTTTGGGATAAGGTTCATTTATTTTTTATTTTATTTTATTTTTTGGTTTATTTTTAAGTTTATTTTGATTTACTTTATTTTAGTTTAGTTTTATTTTATTTTATTTTACTTTTAGGTTTAGGTTATAGTTTAGGTTTTATTTTATTTTATTTATTTATTTTACTTTGGTTTATTTATTTATTTATTTTATGTTTTTTTTTTAGGATCAGTTTTGGGCCTTTGGATTTGGGCAGTGGTTTAGGGTTTAGGGTTTAGGTTTAGGTGGGTTTAGGGGTTAGTGGTTTTAAGGTTTGGTTTAGGGTTTAGGGTTTAGGGTTTAGGAGTTAGGGTTTAGTGTTTAGGTTTAGCTTAGGTTGTGGTGGGTTAAGTGTTTAGGCTTTAGTGTTTAGGTCAGTGTTTAGGTTTTGGGTTGTGGTTAGGTTTTAGGGTTTATGATTTGGCTCAGGGTATGGTTTATAGTATTTTAGGATTAGGTCAGGGTTTAGGTTTAGTGGGTTTATGGTCAGGGTAGGATTTAGGGTTTGGATTAGTTTGGTTTGGTTTTTTTTTAAAAAGTAAATTAAGTAAACCAATAAGTTTAGGTTTATTTAGTTTATTTAGTTTATTTTTTAATTCTTTTAGTTTATTTTATTCTTTATTTTTATTTAGATTGGTTTATTTATTTTAGGTTTATTTATTTTAGTTTAGGTTTTTATTTTAGTTTATTTTTAAGGTTTAAGTTTATGTTTATGTTTATTTTTTAGTTTAGTTTGATTTTAATTTTATTTCTTAGGTTTAGGTTTTATTTTTTATTTTTATGTTTAGTTCAAGTTTTCATTTTAATTTTCTAGGTTTAGGTTTTTGGTTTTTATTTGAGGTTTATTTTTAGGTTTAATTTTTTTTTGGTGTAGGTTTATTTTTAGTTTATTTTATTTTATTTAGTTTAGGGTTTATGTTTAGTTTATTTTAAGTATATGTTTAGGTTTTATTTATTTTAGTTTAGTTATATTTATTTTGGTTTAGGTTTATTTTATTTTTTTTATTTTAGGTTTAGTTTTTTTTTAAGTTTGGGGTTTAGATTTGATTTTTTATTTTATTTTAGGTATATATTTAGGTTTAGGTTTTTATTTAGTATTTAATTTATTTTATTTTCTAGTTTATGTTATTTAGGGTTTAGAACTACGATTTAGGGTTATGGTTTAGGATTTAAGGTTTAGGGTTTATGATTTAGGGTTTAGGGTTTAGGATTTAGGGTTTAGGGTTTATGGTTTAGGGTTTTTTATTAAAAAAATTTAAGTAAACCAGTATGTTTAGGTGTATTTAGTTTATTAAGTTTATTTTTAATTTATTTTCATTTATTTAATTATTTTATTTTTATTTAGGTTTATTTTTTATTTTTATTTAGTTTGGTTTATTTATTTTAGGTTTCTTTATTTTAGTTTAGGTTTCTTATTTTAGTTTATTTTTTAGGTTTAGGTTTAGGTTTATGTTAATATTTTAGTTTTGTTTTATTTTACATTTAGTTTCTATTATATTTAGATTTTTTATTCTAAGGCTTATTTTATTTTTAGTTAAGTTTAGGTTTTTATTTATTTTATTTTAGTTTTGTTTTCATTTTTTATTTTGTTTTATTTTTAGGTATAAGTTTAGTATTAGGATTAGGTTTAGGTTTTAGTTTAGGTTTTTATTTTATTTTATTTATTTTATTTTATTTAGGTTTAAGTTTATTTATTTATTTTATTTTAAGGTTTTATTTAATTTAGGTTTAGCTTTTTAGGTTTTTAGGTTTTAGCGTTCAGAGTTTAAGGTTTAGGGGTTTAGGGTTTAGGGTTTTATAATGTTTAGGGTTTAGGGTTTAGGATTTAGGGTTGTAAGTTTAGGGTTAGTTTAGGGTTTAGGGTTAGTTTTATGGTTTAACATTTTGGGTTTAGGGTCTAAGATTTAGGCTTTAGGGTTTAGGGTTTCTATTAAAAAAATTAATTAAACCACTAGGTTTAGGTTTATATAGTTTATTTTATCTTTTATTTTTATTTAGGTTTATTTTTATTTTTATTTATTTAGTTTTTTTTTTATTTTAGTTTATTTATTTTAGTTTAGGTTTTCTTTATTTTGATTATTTTTCAGGTTTAGGTTTAGGTTTATTTATATTTTAGTTTAGTTTTATTTTTATTTTATTTTTTAGATTTAGGTTTTATTTTTTTATTTTTAGGTTTAGGTTTTGGTTTTTATTTTATTTTTTTTTAGGTTTAGGTTTTAGGTTTTTATTTTAGGTTTATTTTTAAGTTTTATTTTTTAGTTTTGGTTTAGGTTTGTTTTTAGCTTATTTTATTTGTTTAGTTTAGGGTTTTGGTTTTGTTTATTATATGATTAAGTTTAGGTTTTATTTATTTTATCTTAGGTTTAGGTTTATTTTATTTTGTTTAGTTTAGGTTTAGGTTTAGGTTTAGGTTTTAATCTAGCTTTTTTGTTTTTTTTATTTTTAGTTTATTTTATTTTTATTTTATTTATGTTTCATATTTTTAGGTTTATTTTACTTTTTTAGTTAAGCTTATGTTTTCATTTATTTTATTTTAATTTAGTTTTTATTTTTTATTTTATTTTATTTTATTTAGGTTTAGGTTTACGTTCTAGTTTAGGTTTTTATTTTATTTTAGTTTTTTATTTTATTTAGGTTTAGGTTTATTTATTTATTTTATTTTTTGGTTTTATTTAGCATTTAGCGTTTAAGGTTTAGTTTTTTTTAAATTAAGTAAACTAGTATGTTTAGGTTTATTTAGTTAATTTATAATTAATTTTAATTAATTTTCTTATTTATTTTTATTTATGTTTATTATTTACTTTTATTTAGTTTATTTTGTTTATTTTAAGCATATTTATTTTAGTTTAGGTTTTTTATTTTAGTTTATTTTTAAGGTTTAGGTTTATGTCTATGTTTACTTTTTAGTTTAGTTTTATTTTTATTTTTTAATTTAGATTTAGATTTTTTTTTTAGGTTTTGGTTTAGGTTTTTATTTAATTTTTTATGTTTCAATGTTAGGTTTTTATTTTAGGTTTATTTTTAAGTTTTATTTATTAGTTTAGGTTAGGTTTATTTACAGTTTATTATATTTTGATTAGTTTAGTGTTTTATGTTTTATTTATTTTAGGTTTTATTTATTTTAGTTTAGTTTATTTTAGTTAGGTTTAGGTTTTATTTTTTAGTTTATGGTTTAGGTTTTTTTTTTTAGATTTTATTTTTAAGTTTATTTTTTCGGTTTAGGTTTTTATTTAGCTTTTATTTTATTTTCTTTTAGGTTTATTATTTTATTTTATGTTTAGTTTTTATTATATTTTATTCTTTAGGTTTATTTTATTTTTTCAGTTTAATTTAAGTTTTTATTCATTTTAATTTATTTTAGTTTTTATTTCTTATTTTATTTTATTTTGAAGTTTTGGTTTAGGTTTTAGTTTAGGTTTCTAATTTAATTTAATTTAATTATTTCTTTATGTTTAGGATTTGTGGTCTGGGGTTTAGTGGTTTGGGGTCAGGCTTTAGGGTTTAGGTTTTGTGGTTTTGGGTTTTGGGGTTTAGGGTCCAATGTTTTATTTTAGTGATTAGCTTTAGTGTTTAAGGTTTTAGGTTTAGGGTTTTGTGGATTTAAGATTTAGAGTTTAGTCAGAGCTTAGGGTTTATGTTTCAGTGTCAGGTTGTATTTTTTTGTTTTTTTTATTTTTTAATTTTTTTTAATTTTCTTAAATTATGTAAACTGATAGGTTTAGGTTTATTTATTTTATTTTTTCTATTTATATTTAGATTCATTTTTATTTATTTTAGGTTTATTTATTTGGTTTAGGTTTTTATTTATTATTTTAGGTTTAGGTTTAGGTTTAGTTTATTTTTTTAGTTTAGTTTTATTTTATTTTATTTTTAGGTTTAAGGTTTTATTTTTTTTAGGATTAGGATTTAGGTTTTATTTTAAGTTTGTTTTTTAGTTTATTTTATTTTAGGGTTTAGGTTTAGTTTTATTTATTTTAGTTTAGGTTTAGATTTATTTTATTTTATTTTAGGTTTAGGTTTTTTAGTTCAGGTTTAGGTTTTATTTTTATATATTTTAAGTCATTTTATTTACTAGGTTTAGATTTTTATTTAGTTTTTAGTTTATTTTGTTTTAGGTTTATTGTATTTTTATTTTAGGTTTAGTTTTTATTTTATTTAGGTTTTTTATTTTTAGTTTAGTTTAGGTTTTTATTTATTTTTTATTTTAATTTTTTGGTTTAGGTTTAAGTTTATGTTTATATTTTATTTGATTTTTTTAGTTTATTTTGGTTTAGTTTTTATTTATTTTATTTTTATGTTTTATTTTAGCTTAAGTTTTAGCTTTTTTGGGTTTAGGTTTATTTGTGTTCAAGGTTTGGGGTGGTTAGGTTTAGGGTTTGAGGGGTTTGGGGTTTATAGTTTAGTTTAGGGTTTTTTTAAGTTTTGTGGTTTTAGGTTTGGGTTTAGGTTTTGTTTAAGGGTTTAGGTTTGTGGGTTTAGGTTCTTTAGGGTTGTTTTAGTTAAGGATTTAAGGTTTTTGGTTTTTTTTTAATAGAGAAAAAATTTGGATTCAACATTTCCTCTTTTTGATTTCATCAACCAAGTAACACACTAAGTTTCCTGAGACACAAGTGGCAATATAGTTAAAAAATGGGCATGCATAGAGCAAATTAGAAACCTTAGATAACTAGAACCATCTTTATTGTAATGACATAGTTCCATAAGAAACATATCAGATAAGCCATTCTTCAATTTCTCCAGTTCCCATCGAACCACCCCGCCTCTCGAGTGTTTCACCATCACATTTTCCACCCTCCCCACCACCACGATGTATCCTCTGTCGCTCTTCCCATCTCCATAACCACCTCTGCCCGACCACCACCTCTGATCCACCACCTCCGTGATCTCCCCACCACCACTGCACAATTGCCCTCACCGCCTCCTCCACCGCAGATCTAGATTGAGCCTGTTGACTTGATGTTCCACTTTTTTTATTTCTTTATTTTATTTAGGTTTAGGTTTTTTATTTATTTTATTTTTAGGTTTAGGTATTCACATTTTAAGGTTATGGTTTGTGGTTTAGGGTTTGTGGTTTTAGGGTTTAGGGTTTAGGGTTGTGTTTAGGTAGGTTTTTAGTTTTAGGTTTAGGTTTTGTAGTCAGTTTTGTGGATTTTAGGGTAGGGTTTAGGGTTTAAGCAAGGTTTAGGGTTTATGGTCAAGATTTGGTTTAGTTGGGTTTAGGATTTTTAGGGTTTGTGGTTTGTGGCCTAGTGTTAGTTTAGGATTTAGGTTTGTGGATTTGTGGCTCAGTGTTTTGGGCCTGGGTTTGTGGTTTAGGGTTTGGGCTGGCCTAGGGTTTAGGATTTAGTGGCTCAGGTTCAGGTTATAGCATGTGGCTTTTTGGGTTTAGGGTTTAAGATTTTGGTTTATTTAGGTTATCATCTGTTTTAGCTAGTTTAATTTTGTTGGTTTGTGTTTTTTTTTATCTATTTTTAAATTTTATTATTATTTTTAAAATTAAGCAAACCAATAGGTTTAGGTTTATTTAGTTTATTTTATTTATTTTAGTTTTATTTTATTTTTATTTTGATTTAAGTTTATTCTTATTTTATTTAGTTTAATTAATTTTAGTTTAAGTTTTTATTTTAGTTTATTTTTAGGTTTAGCTTTAGGTTTATGTTTATTTTTAGTTTAATTTATTTATTTTTTTAGGTCCAGGTTTATTTTTTATTTTAGGTTTAGTTTAGGTTTTTATTATATTTTAGGTTGTTTTGGTTTTATTTTAGGTTTTTTAGTTTAATTAGTTTATTTTATTTTATTTAGTTTAGGGTTTAAGTTTATTTATCTTAGGTTTAGGTTTAGGTTTAATTTATCTTAGTTTTTATTTTAGTTTAGGTTTAGGTTTATTTTATTTTATTTTAGGTTTTTTTTGTTTAGGGTCTGTTTATTTATTTATTTTATTTTAGTTTATTATTTAAGTTTCTTTATTTAGTTTAATTTATTTTATTATTTTATTTTATTTTATTTTATTTGGCTGTTGTAGGTTTAGGGCCCAGGGTCATGTAGTTTAGGGTTTAGAGCTCAGGGCTAGGTCTAGGGCCTTGTGGTTTGGGTATTTTGGGTTAATGGTGAGGCCAGGGTCAAGTTAGTAAGGAGGTTTAGTTAGGCCTGTTTAGGTCAGGTCAGGGGTGAGGTGTGGTGTCTAGTTTTTTAAATTAAAACCCAAGGTAGTTTAGGTTTAGTTTGTGGTTTAGGATTTTTTAAAAAATTACAAAACCCGATTTAAGTTTATTTATTTTATTTATTTTAGTTCATTTTATTTTAAATTTTATTTAGGTTTATTTTATTTATTTAGTTAATTTAGGTTTATTTATTTTAGTTTTATTTTTTTTTTTTTAGGTTTAGGTCTTTTAGTATTTTAGTCTATTTTCGTGTATTTTTAGTTTAGGCTGTTTATTTTTAGTTTATTTTATTTTATTTAGTTTTGAGTTTTGGTTTAGGTTTTATTTATTTTAGTTTAGTTTTATTTTTTATTTTATTTTAGGTTTAGCTTTTTTTAGTTTATAATTTAAGATTTTTTATTTATTTTAGGTCTATTTTAGGTTTATTGTTTAGGTTTTATTTATTTAATTTATTTTTATTTTGGTTTATTTTATTTATGGTTTAGGGTTTAGGGGTTAGGGTTGTGGTAGGGTTTAGGGTTTAGGTTTAAGTGTTTAGGATTTAGAGTTTAGGTTTAGGGTTTGTGGTTTTGGGTTTTGGGTTTGGGATTTTAGGGTTTAGGGTTGATGGTTTAGGTTTTAGGTCCAGGGTTGGTTTTAGTTTTTTTTTTTTTTTGGGAAATTTGGGGAAATTTTATTGCACAAAGAAAAGGTACAAAGTCCGAGGGGGCAAATCTTTAAGCTAATGCTCAAAGAGCTACAAAAAGTCCTAAGGAGATATGCCCCCTAGCTAATATAATAGATAATGAAAGTAAGCTAATAAAAAGGAAAATAGAGATCCACCAAAAATAATTCTTGAAATCAGCAGCAAACTTCATCTGCTCCTTTTGAAACCAAAGACAAACCAACAAAGAAAAGTCTCCCAACCTATACCGAGATCTACAATAAGCTTGTAAAGGGATGAGTAGATAATGAAATAGTTAATTAAGCATAAAATAAAAAGAGAAAGAAAAAAGATGAAGAAAAGGCTCAGGCTCAATTATAATCATCTTAAGGAGCAGCACTTTATGTAAGCATCCAAACTTCAAGTGAAGGGTTATAATTACATATAACACTACCAGCCAAAAGAAGTAGTTGGAAACATCAAGGACATCATTGCCAGCATACCTCTTGTAGCACCTTATCTAATGACGATCATCGCACAAACCTACATAAAACTTCAAATAGCAAATATAACCACAAAACACCCAGCAATCAGATATATTAAACTCAGCAAAGTAGATAAGGAGGTAACCCATCAGGAAAGCATTAGACTAGAGGGAGCACCACTAAAGCCACCACCAAGAATTTCTAACATAGTTGGAGCAAAACCTCATAATATGGGAAAAAGGACTAAACAAGAGACCAAACAAATTCAAAAGGTGGACCATAGTTGATAAGGTCATTCATTAAATGAACATGCAAAGAACCAGAAATAATAATATCTAGAGGAATAGTAAGACTAACATCAAGAATGTTAGGAAGCAAGGCAACCATCAAAACAAGAAAGGGAAGACGTTCAGCCACAGTCCCGAAATGAAAATCCCAGCATGTAGAAACCAAAAGAGAAGAATGGGAAAGTAAGTAGATTCCAAACATAGTCTCGAAAAGATCAGGAAAACTATAATAATGTAAATACTCTTTTGACCAAACTAGCCAGCTAGAGCACCCAATCCAAGCAGCCAGCTAGACAGTCCACCCTGCAAGCCACCAAGACCGCCAAGGATTCAAATCAATAGATTTAAAACCATCAAGATGAAAGACGAAAAGAGTAATCCAATCACAAACATTGAAAAAATCCCAAGGGAAAACCACAGATAGCATCCACCAATCCAAGGAGGAGAATCCAGCTTAAACAACTAGATACAAAAAAATAAAAAGTAAGAGCCCTTTAGATCACAAATAATCCAACAACTGAGACAAACAAACAAGAACCCCAAAAAAAGTCATCATCAAGTCCAAAAAACATCCAACCATTAGTTTGCATCCTTCAGCCGTAACACAAATTTAAAATAGATCCTCAGTATTACAAAAGGTGCACCCATTATTCAGAAGATATAACAATCCAGAAGCATCCGACCTTACACTCATCCTAAACAACACTAAAGAAAGGATATATAGCCACAGAAAAATAGTTTTCCAAGCTACAACCCAAAAACATAGAGCCCTCAAGGTCACACAACTCCTCTTAGCAGTAAGAGAAAAACTAAGAGAGAAAGGACAACCAAAAAGAACTAGAAAAATCATCCTAATTAGCTAACAACAAGGTGACAGAATAGCCAGCCATAGCAGGAAGGTCGTTTAAATTGCATGAGCCACACCCAAAAAGGGAGAAAACCCATAGCCAAGCAACACCAGCAAATAACCAACCATAAAATATAGAGCAAATAAAAAATGCTGCAAATAGATCCAACCAATAAAGAGAACCACACCAACCAAAAGACAAGCAAAACCCAACAACCTCCACCTGCTGCAAACACCTCTACTAGGTTGGGAGAAAACAAACTAGAAAATAAAAATAATAGCAAAATCCAATAAATGGAAAGATAACCCCAACCCATCCAAAGAATGGGAAGAAACTAAACTTGAAAATAAAAGTAGGTTTATGGGAAGAAAAAAATCAAGACCAAACCAACAAAAATAGAAAACCAAAAATATTCAAAAATAATAATAAGAGGAAAGACATAGCCCCACAAGATGAAAAAAGGTTAAAAGATTGTAACATAAGGCAAACTAGTTTTATCAAGATTCACAAGACCCTTAAAAGGAAAGGGACATCATTAGAAAACATTTGCAAAGAAGAAGACTTGGCCCCCAAATTGGTAAGAAAGTCAGCACAAGAGTTGGCTTCCCTATAAATATGAGAAATTTGAAAATCTAGGTTAGCAAGAAGCCTCCTAGTATGATTAAGTAAATAATACACTTCAGCATTACCATGACCATTAGATTTGAGTAAATCTAAAAGAAGGAGAGCATCAACTTCAAACCAGATCTTATGAAAACCTTATTGTAAACAAATAGAAATGTCATGATGAAAGCCTTTAAGCTCAACAAATAACACGTAACAAGGCTCTAAAGGGGCAAAGAAAAGTATAGATAACCTTGCACTATGATCTCTTAAGATCCCACCACCGCCATAATAACCATTAGAATGAGCAGTTAACCTTAATGTAGTGATAATTAGGTTTAATCCAAAGATATAATTTTGGGTAGGAGAGACACGGGAAGGATAATCCCAAAATTCAATGCCACAGACTTGCACCCTTTAAAACTAGTGTGAGTTAGAAGATTATCTTCAAAAAGAGACAAAATTTTATATTTGGCTCTAGCAAAAATACAATGATAATTCTTAGAAATATTATGATGCTTAGAATCATTTCTATTAATCCAAATATACTAAAGAATAGTAATAGCTAAAACAATTTTAATATGGCCCTTAGAAGTATGGGAGAAACATGCTTCAAGAAGTTGCATAATAGAAAATGAACCTTTAAAATGGAAAGTATTAAAAATATTATCATACCAATTCCACATTTTAGCGAATAGGGCCATTCACAAAACATGATCCACACTTTCAATGTGATAGCAATAGTGACAATTTAGAGGGGAGATGGAAACCTTTTTTAAAAGAGTAGCATCCAGATATAATGCTTCGAATGCCAAGTTAAAATCGAGAATGAAGTAGGGACACTAATATTCTAG
The DNA here is from genome assembly GCA_021442155.1 of Cymbidium sinense. Classification (NCBI taxonomy): domain Eukaryota; kingdom Viridiplantae; phylum Streptophyta; class Magnoliopsida; order Asparagales; family Orchidaceae; genus Cymbidium; species Cymbidium sinense. Next base: position 260,360,182 of record CM038214.1, on the reverse strand, counting down.
ATTTTAGTAAAACCAAGGACTCTTGATATTTAAATCTGATGAAATGCCAAACATCCTTAAAAAAAATCTCTAAGAAGAATTATTGAAGAGAATTTGGTGGGTTCATTAGGGAAAGGACAAATTTTAAGGATTTTGTCATGATCACATTAGGGACAAGGATATTCAATTGAGCCACATCCCACTTATTATGAGTAATTAACGATTAATCTTAAGCATCACGGTGGAATGAGTATTGAGTAGGGAATCAATAGAGCCACGCCAATTGTCTTGCCAAAAGAAAGAGGAACTAGAATTGACACCCCAAGAAATTAAGTTCTCAACATTCCATTTGATACTACAAAGTCTTCTCCACACAAGAGAATCCCTAGATTTGAAAGCACAAATGAGGGGATGTTTGCCCTGACAATATTTAGCATGCATAAACTTCAACCAGTAACTATGTTTATTTCTAAAATTGCACCACATTTTATAGGAAAAATAGTTAATAGAATCCTCTAAAGTTTTGCAACCCAAACCACCTTCATTATTAGGACTAAAATAGCATGCAACTAGCCCAATGTAATCTTTTGAGAGAAGAGTTAGATCCCCAAAAAAATTTATTAAAGAGTCTATTAATCCTTTTAATAATAGAATGGGTAGGAACAATAGTAGAAAAGAGATACAAAGGTAGAGAGCAAAGGGTACTTTTTTAGGATAAGTCTAGCACCAAAGGAAAGTAAATGAAACTCCCAAGAGGAGGTTTTCTTATTTATTATTTGAATAACTTCATCAGTCAAAGAAGATCTTTTCATTCCTCTATATAGGAGTCCGATACTTGATAGGGAGAATAAAAACCCATAATATTCTTAATAGCATTGATCTTAGATAAGAAAAATAGAAGAACTAGTAATAAAAAACTTTTATTAGATTAATATTCAAGCCATTCTCCTTACCAAAAATAGTTAGAACTTACACAATTTTTAATATAAAGAGTAGGCATTGCAAAATATAATGAAATCTTTAGGAAAATTAAGGTGAGAAATGGAAACCCACTAGTGGTTTTGTATTACATGTTAAGCATTCTATTAAACATCCGCTCAATACATCTAGACAGATATTCCACAACAATAATGAAAAGAGCAGGAGAGAGAGGGTCCCCTTTCCTTAGCCCATGAGAAGAAGAGAAGAAACCATGCACTTCACCATTGAGGAGCAAAGAAAACCAAGAATTCTCAATCCCATTCTTAATTAAAGTAATAAATTGGTTAGAGAATCCAAATAAAGCCAAAATTTTATAGAGGGAAACCCAACCAATATTATCATAAGCTTTGGAAATGTCAAGCTTAAAAAGCTAGTTTCCATCGTGAACTTTGGCATTTAAATCATGGATCATCCCTTGGGCTAAAAGAACATTATTAGAAATGGATATCCCTTTAACAAAACTTGTTTGATTGGGGGAGATAATTTTAGGAAGCAAGATACAAAAACCTTTTAGCCAAAATCTTAGAAATAAGTTTATTAAAAAAAGAGCAAAGGCTGCCTAAAATCACTCCAAACTAGGATTGTCTTTTAGAATTAAAATATGGAGGTGCTAACAAAATATTTGGGAAGGGTACTACCCTTAAAGAAATCAAGAACAGCTTTAACTAAGTCCTCTTTAATGATAATCCAACATTTTTGGAAAAATAGGGTAGTATAACCATCAGGACTAGCCTCAAGTCTTTGTTCATACTCTGCAAAGTATCAACAACTTCAAACTCAGAAGGTAAGAATGAAAGCATAATGTTATCATCTTTAAAAATAAGATTAGGAATAACTTTAGGTCAAGAAATATCATCGTAACCAACATTTTTATTCAAAAGCTCTTTTTAAAAAGAAACAATAGAATCAATAAGCTCCTTTTTATCCAAACACTAAACACCATCATTAGTTTTAATTTTATGAATGTAATTTATAGCCTTTTTCTTTTTAACCATAGCATGAAAAGATTTAGTATTACGATCTCCATCAATGATCTGTTTTATAGGAGCTTTTTTCTACCAATAGGTCTCCTCCATATCTTGAAATCATGTTAACCTATCTTTAGCTTGAGCCAATAAATGAATTTTAGAAGGATTATTAACAACATCATCTTCCAAAACTATAACCTCATTCTGCATATCTTTGATATTGACCAAAAAGTTCATGAAATAATGTAAATTCCACCAAGTAAAGCATTATTTAGGTATTTTTAATTTGAACCACTATCTCCTCATCCCAAAAACACAATCATCAAGATGAAGAGGTTCACCCCGCTAAGTAGAAATAACATCCAAAAGTTTAACATCCATGAGCCACATATTTTGGAAGTGAAAAGGGATGGGAGGAGGATTTACTAGTAATAAAATTCACAAGGATAAGCAAGGGAGAATGGTCCGAAGGGTTCTGCTAAAGTAAGTAGGAGAAGATTAATCCACAAATGATTAAAAAAGAACTCGATCTAGCCTTTTCGTTCTATCATTATTCCAAGTAAATTGAGACCCAATGCCAATATCAAGATGACAATCAAGGATCATGTTATTAAAATCTTCCACAAAAAATAAGTTTGGAGCATTACCACCAACCCATTCGTGAGGAAGAGATAGTATTAAAGTCCCCACAAAACCAAGGAGCATTAACAGAAGAAGAAAATCTAATACAATCCTCCCAAAAAAGCCATTTACCATTTCTATTATAAGAAGCATAAACAATTAAGACAAAACAACACTAATTATCAGAAGTAATCTTAACCATAGGGACTATTCCAAAACGTGCATAACATAGGGTCTATTCCAAAAAAGCCAAATTTCATTGCCAAGTTAGCAAAAAAATTAGCAAAACCAATCATTCTCTCAATAAAAGAAATGTTAGAAGGAAGACTAAAAGGTTCCAAGATTAAGAAATAAACCATTTCTTTTTGGGAAGAAGAGCCAGATCTAGTAACTCTGGAAAAATCAAGAAATTTAGTTTTAGGAGTGTTATTTTTCTTCCTAAAAATCATTTGAAATTTATTAGTCATATCCACAACATCACCATCCGATAGAGATTATTTAGGGGTATGTTTGGAATAAGGTTGCACATTTAAACCATCATTGTAGGCCACTTCACCTTCTTCCAAATCATTATTATGTTGATCGATTAGAAATTAGTTTGAAATTAGATGAAGAAGCAGGAGAAGGATTATATCTGTTTAAAGCACAAGTGCCCAATCAGGAGTAGAAATTTTATCCTTAGTTTGCCCACCATTCAAGCCCTCATCAAAGATCACATTTTCTTTAATTAAAGGTGGTAAAGAAGCAAGAATGGAATCATTTGAGATAGAATCATCATCCATAAGTTTTGAAAACATATTATTGTCCATATTATTACCAATATTAGTGGGATTCAAATATATAGGCCCATTATAGGGTAATGCATCCTTATTACCATGATTGACATCCAAAAGTTGATCAAGCTTAAGAACCGCAGTAGTGTCCAAAGGAGTAATGGGAGGATCAAGGCACCTCGCCGTGTAAAGAGTTATCCATTGGAACAACTTTTCTATGGTTTAACCAAGGGCACCTTAAGATTGGGATCTAAGTTATTATGAATGGGTTTGGGTTTTTTAAGGTGAGGGTGAACCACAAAGCAATCCAAAACTCCATGACCATGAATTTTGCATTGGGAACAAAAAATAAGAAAATTCTCAAAATCCACTTTTTGCAAATATCCATATTTCTCTAATCCTAGCCAAATTTCCTTTAAAAATTTTTTAGTTATATCCAACTCGACTAGAATTCGAGCAACAGATGGCTGGGTATTAGAAGCAGTCACCTGATTAACTTGAGGAGGATGACCAAACATCGCACCCTCATCAAAAAGAAACTCATGATTAATGAAATGGACATGTAAATTAGGAATAGAGATCCAAATAAGAATAATAGGAGATTCCTCCTTAATATCAAAATGGGGCATCCATTTCAACAATCACATCTGACAATTGAAAATAAAATATAAGCATCAAGAGAAAACTCAAGAATAATCTAAGTCATTTTAAAGCTGAATCAAGACATGATGGGAATCAATCAATCCAAAAAAGATACCGTGAGAGTTTCAAGCTATGGAAAAATGATCGAATATTCTCTAATGTAGGACAACATAAAGCAAATTTACCAACTAATGTGAATACAAAGGGTTTCACAAGCCTTTCCATAGTCGAATCAAAACACATTATCACAGGTACACGTCAGAAGTAGGTAGTGATAAGCTCGAGAGACTCATCAGTGGAATTGGCCCTACCAGTAAGAACATTCTTGAAAGATTTCAAAGCTAATGATGGATTTAATCCAGAGACCTCAAAGGAGTTAGAAACCTTAACGGGAGTAGTCAAAATCTCAGGATTTCCCCACGAGGAAGCAGAAACTACAGCCCTGGTCAACCACGACACATGTTTGGAGAAGCCAAAAGATAAGCAAAGCCATCAAAATGGAATCTTAGCCAAAATATCCACAAGAAAAGCCACAAAGGAGACGTGCCTCTACAGAGGAAACAAAATTTGCCAGAGCACCAAAAAAAAGGAGGAGAGAGAAGATGCTCAAACGATTTGAATTGGTTTGGGTTCAAGTTCAAGTTCAGGTTCAAGTTCAGGGTTTAGTTTAGTGTTTAGGGCTTTTTGGTTTTAGGGTTACTTTATGGTTTAAGATTTAGGGCTTATGGGCTTTTAGGGTTTAGGGTTTAGGTTTTAGGGTTTAGACTTTTTTAAAAAAAAATTAAGTAAACCAATAGTTTTTAATTTATTTTTTATTTACTTTAGGTGCTTTTTTATTTTTATCTAGTTTAGTTTATTTATTTTAGGTTTTTTTATGTTTATTTTTATCTAGTTTAGTTAATTTATTTTAGGTTTATTTATTTTAGTTTAGGCTTTTTATTTTAGTTTATTTTTTGGGTTAAGGTTTAGGTTTATGTTTATTTTCTAGTTTAGTTTTAGTTTTAATTTATTTTTTAGGTTTAGGTTTTAGGTTTATTATTAGGTTTTATTTTATAGTTTAGCTTTAGGTTTATTTTTAGTTAATTTACTTTATTTAGTTTAGGGTTTAGGTTTAGTTTATTTTAGGTTTTATTTATTTTAGTTTAGTTTATTTTAGTATAGGTTTATGTTAATTTTATTTAGTTTATTTTAGGGTTAGGTTTTTTTCTTAGTTTAGGGTTTAAGTTTTATTTTTAGGTTTAATTTTTAGGTTTATTTTTTAGGTTTAGGTTTTTATTTTATTTTATTTTTAGTTTTTTTTATTTTTATTTTACATTTAGGTTTTAGTTTATTTTATTTTTTTATTTTTAGGTTTATTATATTTTAATTTATTTTATTTTAGTTTAGTTTAGTTTATTTTATTTTATTTTAAGGTTTAGGTCTAGATTTAGGTTTTAGATTAGGTTTTTATTTTATTTTATTTTATTTAAGTTTAGGCTTACTTATTTATTTATTTATTTTTTATTTTAGGTCTAGGTTTTTAGGTTTTTGGGGTTTATGGTTTAGGGTTGTAGGTTTTATGGTTCAAGGTTTAGGATTTAGGGTTTATAGTTTAGGATTTTAAGGTTTAAGGTTTAGCGTTTAGGGTTTATGGTTTTTGGTTTAGGGTTTAGGGTTAGGGTTTATTTTTTATTATTATTTAGGATTTAGGATTTAGGGTTAGGGTTAGGGTTTTTTTATTATTGTTTAGGTTTTTAAGGGTTTAGGATTTAGGGTTTAGGGTTTAGGGTTTTTTTAAATAAAGTAAATCGGTATATTTAGGTTTAATTAGTTTATTTTTTAATCTATTTTAGTTTATTTTATGTTTTCATTTTTTATTTATGTTTATTTTTTATTTATGTTTATTTTTTATTTTTATTTAATTTAGTTTATTTATTTTATGTTTTTTATTTTAGTTTAGGTTTTTTATTTTAGTTTAGATTTTAGGTTTAGGTTTTGTTTATATTTATTTTTTTAGTTTACTTTTATTTTTATTTTATTTTATAGCTTTAGGTTTTATTTTTTTATTTTTACACTTGGGTTTATGTTTTTATTTTATTTTTGTTAGGTTTAGGTTTTAGGTTTATTTTATGTTTAATTTTAGTTTATATTTAGGTTTATTGTTAGTTCTTTTTCTTATTTAGTTTTGGTTTAGGTTTAGGTTTAGCTTAATTTAAGTTTAGGTTTAGGTTTTATGTATTTTAGTTTAGTTTATTTTAGTTTAGGTTTAAGTTTATTTTATTTTGATTTTAGGTTTAGTTCTTTTTATTTAGTTTGGGGTTGATTTTTATTTTTTATTTAAAATTTTGGTTTTATTTTTTAGGTTTATTTATTAGGTTTAGGTTTTATTTAGTTTTTATTAAATTTTATTTTAGGTTTAATTTATTTTTATTTTAGGTTTAGTTTTTATTTCATTTAGGTTTTTTATTTTTAGGCTTATTTTATTTTTTAGTTTAGTTTAGGTTTTTATTTATTTTATTTTATTTTAGTTATTATTTTTATTTTATTTTATTTTTAGGTTTGAGTTTAGGTTTTTATTTATTTTTTTAGGTTTAATTTTAGGTTTTTATTTTGGGTTTATCTTTAGGTTTTTATTTTTTAGTTTAGGTTTAGGCTTATTTTTAGATCATTTCATTTTATTTAGTTTAGGGTTTAGGTTTAAGTTTAGGTTTTATTTATTTTAGTTTAGGTTTTAGTTTATTTTATTTTTATTTTAGTTTTAGGTTTATTTTTAGTTCATGGTTTAGGTTTTTTTTATTTATTTTAAGGTTTTTTTTAGGTTTATTATTTAGGTTTAGGTTTTTATTTTGTTTTTAATTTATTTTGTTTTATGTTTATTTTATTTAGGGTTTAGGGTTTAGGGTTAGGGTTAGTGTTTAGGGTTTAGGGTTTATAGTTTAGGGTTTTGGGTTTAGTGTTTATGGTTTAGGGTTAGTTTATGGTTTAGGGTTTAGGGTTTTTAGGTTTAGGGTTGTATGTTTAGGGTTTAGGGTTTATTTTAAGGTTTAGGGTTTAAGGTTTTTTTAAAAAATAATAATAAAGTAAACTGGAAGGTGTAGGTTTATTTAGTTTATTTAGTTTATTTATTTATTTATTTTAGTTTATTTTATTTATTATTTTTATTTAGGTTTACTTTTTACTTTTATTTAGTTTAGTTTATTTATTTTAGTTTCTTTTTAGGTTTAGGTTTATATTTATCTTTATTTTTTATTTTTAGTTTTATTTTTATTTAATTTTTTTTAGTTTTATGTTTTCTTATTTATTTTTAGGTTTACGTTTAGGTTTATTTTATTTTGTTAATTTTAGGTTTAGGGTTTTTTTTTAGTTTAGGGTTAAGGTTTTATTTTTTATTTTTTTAGGTTTAAGTTTATTTATTTATTTTATTATTATATTTTATTTAATTTAGGTTTAGTTTTTTAGGTTTTAAGAGTTTAGGGTTTAGGGTTTAGATTTTGGGTTTAGGGTTATAGGTTTTAGGGTTTAGGGTTTTAGTATCTAGGGTTATAGGTTTAGGGTTAGTTTTAGTGTTAGGGTTTTTCTTTAAATTTTTTTAATATTTTTTATTTAGGATTTTGGGTTTATGATTTAGGGTTTAGGGTTTTTTATGGAGCAGTTTAGGGTTGTAGGTTTATGGTTTAGGGTTTGTTTTATAGTTTAGGATTTAGGGTTTAGGGTTTATGATTTAGGGTATAGGGTTTAGGGTTCAGGTTTGAATTTAGGGTTTAGGGTTAATTTTAGGGTTAGGGTTTTACTTTAATTTTTTTTATTTTTTTATTTAGGATTTTGGGTTTATGATTTAAGGTTTAAAGTTTTTTATGGCTCAGGGTTTAGTGTTATAGGTTTATTGTTTAAGTGTTTATTTTATGGTTTAGATTTAGGGTTTAGGGTTTAGAGTTTATGATTTAGGGTTTAGGGTTTAGGGTTAAGGGTTTATGGTTTAGGGTTTAGGGTTTAAGGTTTAGGGTTTAGTGTTGGTGTTTTTTTTAAATTAAGTAAACCAGTAGGTTTAGGTTTATTTAGATTATTTTTTATTTATTTTAGTTTATTTTATTTTATTTTTTATTTAGGTTTATTTTTTTATTTTTATTTAGTTTAGTTTATTTATTTTATGTTTATTTATTTCAGTTTAGTTTTTCTATTTTCATTTACTTTTTTGATTTAGGTTTAAGTTCATTTTTATTTTTTAGTTTAGTTCTTTTTTTGTTTCAGGTTTAGGTTTTATTTTGTTTTAGGTTTAGGTTTTTCTTTTATTTTTTTAGGTTTATGTTTTAGGATTTTATTTTAGGTTTATTTTTAGGTTTTATTTTTTAGTTTAGGTTTAGGTTTATTTTTAGTTTATTTTATTTTATTTAGTTTAAGTTTTAGTTTTGGTTTAGTTTATTTTAGGTTTTGGTTTATGTTTTATTTATTTTTGTTTAATTTATTTTAGTTTAGGTTTAGGTTGATTTTATTTTATCTTAGGTTTGGTTTTTTTTTTAGTTTATAGTTTTCGTTCTATTTTTTATTTATTTTTAGGTTTAATTTATAGGTTTATTTATTAGGTTTATGTTTCTATATAGTTTTTATTTTATTAAATTTTAGGTTTATTTTATTTTTATTTTAGGTTTAGTATTTATTTTATTTAGGTTTTTTTTAGTTTAGTTTAAGTTTTTATTTATTTCATTTTAGTTTAGTTTTATTTTTTATTTTATTTTATTTTTAGGTTGAGGTTTAGGTTTAGGTTTAAGTTTTAGATTATGTTTTTATTTTATTTTATTTTTATTTAGGTTTTTTTATTTATTTTATTATTAGGCATTATTTTCATTTTTAGCTTTTTAGGATTTAGGGTTTAGGGTTAGTTTAGGGTTTAGGGTTTGGGGTTTATAGTTTGGGGTTTAAGGTTTAGGGTTTAGGGTTTAAGCTTTAGGGTTTAGGGTATAGGTTTTAGGGTTTAAGGTTTTTATCGTTTAGGGATTATGGTATAGGTTTTAGGTTTAGGGTTTAGGTTTTAGTTTAGGGTTTAAGGTTTTTAGGTTTTTTTAATAGAGAATAAATTTATATTCAACATTTCTTCTTTTCAATTTCATCAACCAAGTAACACACCAAGTTTTCTAAGACACAAGCAATGACATAAATTAAAAATGAGCACACATATAATAAATAAAAAACCCTAGATAACTAGAATCATCTCTACGACAAAGACATAGTTCCATAAGCATCAGATCAGATCGGTCTTTCTTCATTTTCTCTAGTCACTATCAAAACCACCCTAGCCTCTCAAGTAGCAGGATCGACCATCATATCCCCAATCTCTCCCTCCGCCACCATCACTGCTGTAACCTCCATCGCTCCTCCCACCTCCATAACCACCACTGCTTCGACCACAAACTCCATATCATCCAGCACCTCTAGATCCCCCACCATCACTGAGATAATCACCGCCTCTACCTTCGCCTCCACCATCAGATCCAGACTAAGCCTAGATGATGGTGATGTTCTTGCCGTCAAGGTTCTGCCCATTCTTAGGGTTTAGGTTTAGGTTTATTAAGTTTTAGGGTTTAGGTTTATTTTTTAATTTATTTATTTGCTTTAGGTTTAGGATTAGGGTTTGGGGTTTAGGGTTTAGAGCTTTATGCTAGGGTTTAGGGTTTAGGGATTATGGTTTAGTGCTAGGGTTTAGGGTTTAGGGTTTTAGGACTATTGCTTTTAGGGTTTAGGGTTTAGGGTTGTAGATTTAGGGTTTAGGATTTAGGGTTTAAGTTTTTTTTTTTTAAAAAAAAGAAAATTAAGTAAACAAGCAGGTTTTAGTTTATTTAGTACATTTAGTATATTTTTTCTTTATTCTAGTTTACTTTATTTTTTATTTTTATATAGGTTAATTTTTTTATTTAGTTTAGTTTATTTATTTTAGGTTTATTTATTTTAGTTTATGTTTTTATTTTAGTTTCTTTTTAGGGTTAGTTTTAGGTTTAAGTTTATTTTTTAGTTGGGTTATACTTTTTTTTTTATTTTTTAGGTTTAGCTTTTATTTTTTAATTTTAGGTTTAGGTTTAGGTTTTTATATTATTTTTGTAGGTTTAGGTTTTAGGATTATATTTTAGGTTTATTTTTAGGTATTATTTTTTTACTTTAGGTTTAAGTTTTATTTATTATTGTTTAGTTTATTTTAGTTTAGGTTTAGTTTTATTTCATTTTTTTTATTTTATTTTTTTATTTTGGGGTTTAGGTTTTTTTTTAGTTTTTATTTTATTTTATTTATTTTAGGTTTTATTTTGTTGGGTTTCAATAAAATTTATCTTATTTTAGGTTTCTTTTATATTTATTTTATGTATAGTTTTATTTTATTTAGATTTTTATTGTTAACAAAAAACTTTTAATTTAGCATCAATTTTTGTTTTTATTTTATTTTATTTTTAAGTTTAGGTTTAGGTTTTAGTTTAGGTTTTCATGTTATTTAATTTTTTTATTTTATTTAGGTTTAGTTTATTTTATTTATTTTCATGTTTATTTAGTTCAAGGTTTTAGGTTTTAGGTTTTAGGGTTTAGATTTAGTTTAGGGTTTAGGATTTTAGGTTAGGGAGGGTAGTTTTATTTTTAGGGTTTTGGGAGGTCAGGTGGTTTAGTGTTTAGTTTATATTTTAGGGTTTGGGTTTAGGGTTTATTAAGGGTTTTAAAGTTTAGGCTTTAGGGTTTAGGGTTTATAGTCTGTGGTTTAGGGTTAATGTTATGGTTTAGGATTTGGGGTTTAGGTAGGTGTAGGTTTAGTGTTTAGATTTTAGGGTTTTTAGTATTAGTTTAGGTTTAGGGTTTAGTGTTTTTATAGTTTATGGTTTAGGTTTAGGTTTTTAGAGTTATTTTAGGGTTTAGTTTTAGACTTTAGAGTTTAGTGTTTAGTTTTTAAATTAAACAATATGTTTAGATTTATTTTTTGTTTTATTTTTTTATTTTATTTTAGTTTTTTTTTAGTTTATTTTATTTATGTTTAGTTTATATTTATTTTTAAGTTTATTTTATTTTATTTTATTTAGGTTTATTTTTTTTTTTAGGTTTTTTAATTTTATTTATTTTTAGGTTTTTTTAGGTTTATTTTATTTATTTTTTTAGTTTAGTTTAGGTTTATTTAGGTTATTTATTTATTTTAGTTTTAGTTTATTTAGGTTTATTTTAGGTTTAGGTTTAGTTTTATTTTATTCTTATTTTATGTTTTGGTTTTATTTGATTTAGGTTTTTTATTATCTAAGTTTATTTAATGTTTTAGTTTTGTTTGAGTTTTTATTTATTTTATTTTAGTTTAGTTATTATTTTTTATTTTATTTTATTTTTTGGTTTAGGTTTAGTTTTAGGTTTAGGTTTAGGTTTTTTATTTTTTTTATTTTTTTTACTTTATTTAGGTTTATGTTTTTTATTTATTTTATTTTTAGGTTTTATTTAGTTTATGTTTAGGTTTTTAGGTTTTTAGAGCTTAAGGTTTAGCCTTTGGGGTTTAGGGTTTAGGTTTAAGGGTTTAAGATTTAGGGTTTAAGGTTTAAGGGTTTAGGGTTTATGATTTAGTGTTTAGGTTTTATTTATTTTAGCTTAGTTTATTTTATTTTGTTAATTTTATGTTTAATTTTTTTTTAGTTTAAGGTTTAGGTTTTATTTTTTTATTTTTTTTAGGTTTATTTTTAAGGTTTAAATTTTTTATTTAGTTTTTTATTTTATTTTATTTTTTTAGGGTTATTTTACCATTATTTTATGATTAATTTCATTTTATTTAGGTTTTATTTTAGGTTTATTTTATTTTTACTTTAGCTAACATTTTTATTTATTTTATTTTAATTTAGTTTTTAATTTTTATTTTATTTTATTTTTCCATTTAAATTTAGGTTTACGTTTAGGTTTAGGTTTTATTTAGGTTTTTATTTTATTTAGGTTTAGTGTTTTTGTATTTATTTTATTTTTAGGTTTAGGCTTTTAGGATTTTACGGTTTAGGGTTTAGGGTTTAAGGTAAAAGGTTTAGAGTTTTAGGGTTTGGGGTTGTAAGTTCTTGGTTTAGGGTTAGTTTTAGGGGTAAGGGTTAGGGTTTAGGGTTACGGTATATTTTATTCTATTTTTATTTTTTATTATTTATGTTTATTTCTAATTTAATTTATTTTATTTAGTTTAGGTTTAAGTTTGGTTTAGTTTATTTTAAGTTTAGGTTTAGGTTTAATTTATTTTAGTTTAGGTTTATTTTATTTTATTTTTTAGGTTTATTATTTTTTAGTTTTATTTTTTACATTTAGGTTTATGTTTTTTTTATTTTAGATTTAGTTTTAATTTTATTTTTTTTTTAGTTTAGTTTATGTTGTTTATTTTATTTTTTTAGTTTTTATTTTAGTTTAGGTTTAGTTTATTAATTTTAATTTTTTATTTTATTTGTTTTAGGTTTTTATTTATTTTATTTTTACATTTTATTTAGTTTAGGTTTAGGTTTTTAGCCTTTTATGATTTAGGGTTTATTTAAGATTTAGGATTTAGGGTTTAGGGTTTAGGGTTTTTGGTTTTTGGTTTTTTTTTAACAAAGAAAAAAATTCAGATTCAATTTTTCTTTTTTTATTTCATGAACTAAGTAACATACCATGTTTTCTAATACAAAAGCGATGACTTTGATAAAAAATGAGCATGCATAAAGGAAATCAAAAACCCTTGATAACTAGAATTGTCTTTACTATAAAGACATTGTTCTATATCGAAATCGATTTTCGTTCTTTATCTAGTTCAGTAACTACCCAACCTCAGTAGTAGGATCCACCATCATCCCCAATCTCTCCACCACCACCACATGTAAGCTCCATCGCTCCTCACTTCCATAATTACCATTTCAACCACTATCTCCATATCCACCGCACTCCCATCACTAATTGCACCTCGCTTTGCCTCCACCGGATCTTGATAGAGCTTGTTTGATGGTGATGTTCCTACTGTCAAGGTTCTGCCCATTCATAGGGTTTATGTTTAGGTCTATTAGGATTTAGGGTTTAGGTTTTATTTTTAATTTTTTATAGGTTTTATTTTTAGATTTATTTGTCATGTTTAGTTTTTATTTTATTTTATTATAGGTTTATTATATTTTTATTTTGTTTAGTTTTTTATTTACATTTTTGTTAGTTTATTTTATTTTTAGTTTAGTTTAAGTTTTATTTATTTTGTTTTTGTTTATTTTAATTTATTTTGGTTTATTTTTTAGCTTTAGTTGAGGTTTTATTTATATTTATTTATTATATTTAGGTTTAGGTTTCTTTATTTTTTTTTATTTTTTTAAGTTTATTTAGTTTAGGTTTAAATTTTAGGTTTTTTGTAATTTGGGAGGTTTTTGGGTTTTTTTTGGTTTTAGGGTTTAGGGTTTAGTTTTAGGATTTAGTTTAGGGTTTGGTTTAAAGTTTAGGGTTTAATTTAAGGGTTTAGATTTTGTGGGTTTTGTTTTTTTAATATTTAGATTTGAAGGGTTTATGGTTTGGGGTTTTAGTTTAGGAAGGTTTAGGTTTAGGGTTAGTTTAGCTGAGGTTTAGGGTTATGGGTTTTAAGGTTTATTTTAGGGTTTTATATTACAGTTTAGGGTTTGGTAGTGAGGTTTTAATTTATTTATTTTATTATTTTATTATTTTTTTAAAATTAAGTAAACTGGTTGGTTTAGGTTTATTTAGTTTATTTTCTATTTATTTTAGTTTATTTTATTTTTTATTTTGATTTAAGTTTACTTTAATTTCTTATTTTGTTTAGTTTATTTATTTTAGTTTTTTTATTTTAGTTTATTTTTTAGGTTTAAGTTTAGGTTTATGTTTATTTTTTGTTTAGTTTTTTTTTTTATTTTTTTTCTTAAGTTAGGATTTATTTTCGATTTTTAGCTTTAGGTTTATTTTATTTTTTAGAGGTTTTATGTTTTTATTTTAGGTTTAATATTTTAGTTTAGGTTTAGGTTTAATTTTAGTTTATTTTATTTTATTTATTTAGGTTTAGTTTATTTTAGTTTAGTTTATTTTATTTTATTTATTTTATTTATTATAGTTTAGTTTAGGTTTATTTTAATTTTATTTATTTTTTTATTTTAGGGTTTATGTAATTTTATTTATTTTAGGTATTTAGGTTAAGGTTTTTTATTTTATTTTATATAGGTTTATTTTATTTTATTTTAGATTTAGTTTTATTTTATTTAGTTTTTTTATTTTACTTTAGGTTTTATTTATTTTATTTTAGTTTAGTTTTTATTTTTATTTTATTTTCTTTTTAGGTTTAGGTTTAGGTTTTAGTATATGTTATTATTTTCTTTTATTTTATATTTTATTCTTATTTAGTTTTATTTATTTATTTTATTTTTGGGTTTTATTTAGTTTATGTTAAGGTTTAGCTTTATAGAGTTTATTTTTAGGGTTTAGAGTTTAGTGTTAGGATTTAGGGTTAGAATTTTTTAGGGTTTGTGAGTTTAGGGGTTTAGTAGGTTTAATGTTTAGGGTTTGTGGTTTAGTACTATTTAGGTTTTAGGGTTTGGGGTTTTGAGTTTTTAGGGTTTAGGGTTTAGTATTTAGGGTTTAAGGTTTTTATTTTTTTTATTTTTTAACAAAGAACAAATTCAGATTCAATATTTCTTCATTTTGATTTCATCAACTAAGTAAAACACCAAGTTTTCTAAACATAAGTGACAACATAGATAAAAAATGAGCACACATAGAGCAAATAAAAAACTCTAGAAACTTGAACCATCTCTATTATAAAGACATAGTTTCATAAGCAGATCGGATCGTTCTTATTTCTCCACTCATCAACCACCACAACTTCTCAGTAGGGATCCACCATCATATCCCCAATTCTACCTCCACCACCACCAGTTGTAACCTCATCCTCCCTCGATTCCATAATTACCACCACTCCGACCACCACCTCCATATCCACCAGCACCTCCAAATCCCTCACCACCACTATGACAATCACCGCCTCCACCTTCGCCTCCACCGCTAGATCTTAACTGAGCCTGGTTGACGATGATGTTCTTACCATCAAGGTTTTGTCCATTCTTATGGTTTAGGCTTAGGTTTAGGTCTATTAGGTTTGGGTTTAAGTTTTTAGGTTTTTGTGGATTTAGGTTTAGTGTGGTTTTGGTTTTAGAGTTTGGGGATGGGTTAGGGTTCAAGGTTTGGGGTTTAGTTTAGTGTTATTTTAGGATTTAGGGTTTTAGAGTTTAGGGTTTAGGTTTAGGGTTTGTTTGGGTTATTTAGGTTTAAGGTTTTGGTTCTTGGGTTTAAGCTTTTAGGGTTTAGTTTGTGGTTTTAGGGTTTGGGTTTAGTTTTCTTTGGTTTAGGTTTAGTCAGTTTAGATTTAGGTTTATAGTAGGGTAGGTTGGGTGGTCATAGTGGTTAGGTTTGGTTTAGTTTTTGGTTTAGTTTTAGGGGTTTATTTGGATTGGGTCTTTATTTGGTTTAGGGTTTATTAGGGTTTTAGGAGTTTCTTTTTTTTATTTACTTATTTTTATTATTTTAATTTTTTTAAAATTAACTAAACCAGGTTTTTCATTTAGCTTTATTTATTTATTTTATTTTATTTTATTTTAATTTAAGTTTACTTTTATTTTATTTAGATAGTTTATTTATTTAGGTTTATTTATTTTAAATTAGGTATGTTATTTTAGTTTATAGGTTTAAGTTAGGTTTATTTTATTTTTTTTAGTTTTATTTTATTTTAGTTTTTAGATTTAGGTTTATTTTTTATTTATGTGTTTTATTTTATTTTATTTTTTAGTTTAGGTTTTACTTTTATTTTTAGTTTAGGTTTTCATTTATTTTTAGTTTATTTTATTTTATATAATTTAGGTTTAGGTTTTATTTTCTTTAATTTAGTTTATTTTAGTTTAGGTTTAGGTTTAGGTTTATTTTTATTTTAGGTTTAGGTTTTTTTTTCATTTAGACTTAGGTTTTATTTATTTATATTTAGGTTTATTATTTTAGGTTTAGGTTTTATTTAGTTTTATTTTAGATTTAGTTTTATTTTATTTATGTTTTATTTTAAGTTTAGTTTAGGTTTTATTTTATTTTATTTTAGTTTAGTTTTTTTTTGGTTTAGGTTTTAGGTTTTAGTTTATTTCATTATTTTTATTTTATTTAGGTTTATTTTATTTATTTTATTTAGTTTACATTTATGTTTTATTTTTATATGGTTGGGTTTTTATGGTAGGGGTTTAAGATTTAGGGTTTATGGTTTAGGGTATAGGATTTAGGTTTTAGGGTTTGGCGTTTAGGGTTTTAGGGTTTAGGGTTTAGGTTTAGGGTTTAGGGTTTATGGTTTTTAGGGTTTAGGGTATAGAGTTTAGGTTTTAGGTTTAGGGTTCAAGTTTTAGTTTAGGGATTAGGGTTTTTGGTTTTTTTTAATAAAGAACAAATTTAGATTCAATATTTCTTCTTTTCGATTTCCTCAACTAAGGAAAACACCAAGTTTTCTAGGACACAAGCGACGACATTGATAAAAAATGAGTATGTATAGAGCAAATCAAAAACCCTAGATAATTAAATTTTCTCTATTATAAAGACACAGTTCCATACGTAGCAGATTGGATTGGTCGTTATTCAATTTCTCTAGTTCCCATTAGAACCATCCCGGCCTCTCGAGTAACGGGATCCACCATCATATACTCGATCTCTCCCTCCACCACCACCACAGTTGTAATCTTCATCGCTCCTTCTGCTTCAATATTCACCACTGCTCTGACTACCACCTCCATATCCATCATCACATCCAGATCTCCCACCAACCGGATAACGCCCTCCTTCACCTCCATCGCTGATCTGAGCCTATGATTTTCCCATCAAACTTCTACCCATTCTTACGGTTTAGGTTTATTAGGTTTTAGGGTTTAGATATTATTTTTTATTTATTTTTAGGTTCTAATGTTAGGGTTTTTTTAAGTTTAGGTTTTTATTTAGTTTAATTTTATTTCTATTTTACATTTTGTTTTTATTTTATTTAGGTTTTTTATTCTTAGGTTTTGTTTTTATTTTTAAGTTTAGTTTAGGTTTTTATTTATTTTATTTTAGTTTATTTTTATTAGTTTATTTTATTTTATTTTGGTTTATTTTATTTTAGGTTATTATTTTAATTTATTTATTTAGGTTTATTTATTATATTTTTAAGTTTATTTAGCTCAAGTTTAAGTTTTAGGGTTTTATGATGGTTTAGAGTTTAGGGTTTAGCATTTTAGGTTTATTAGTCAGAGTTTAGGGTTTAGGTTTTTAGGGTTTAGGTTTATTGTTTATTTTAGTGTTTGGGTTTTGATGGTTTAGTGTTTGTATTTTAGGTTTTGGTTTTAGTCAGCATTTAGGGTTTAGTTTGTTTAGTTTTAGGGGTTTAGGTTATGTTGGGTTTGGGTTTAGGGTTTATGATTTGGGGTTTTGGGTTTGGTTTTGGGTTTAGTGTTTAGGTTTTAGGGTTTAAGGTTTAGAGTTTTATAGTTTAGAGTTTATGGTTTAGGGTTTAGCATTAAGGGTTTAGGGTTTAGGGTTTAGGGTTTAGTTTAGGTTTTAGGTTTGTTTTAGTTTAGGGTTTTTGGTTTTTTTAATGTGGAACAAATTTAGATTCAACATCTGTTCTTTTTGATTTCATTAACCAAATAAGATGACAAATTTTCTAAGACACAAGTGACGACATTGATAAAAAATGAGCACACATAGAGCAAATAAAAAAACCCTACATAACTGTCACATAAGACACATTTCCATAAGTAGAAGATCGGATTAGTTCTTCAATTTCTCCGCCCCATCGAACCACCCCTCTCAGTAGCGATCATTATCCCATTTCTCCCTCCACCACTAGCATTGCTGTAACCTCCCTCGCTCCTCCCACTTCCACAATGACCACTGCTCCAACCACCACCTCCATATCCACTAGCACCTCTAGATCCGCCACCACCATTGCAATAACAGCTGCCTCCGCCTTCGCCTCAACTACTAAATCTAGACTGAGCCTAGTTGATGGTGATGTTTCTTCTATCAAGGTTCTGCCCATTCTTAGGATTTAGGTTTAGGTTTAGGTTTATTAGGTTTTAGGGTTTAGGTTTTATTTTTTATTTATTTTTCGATTTCTATTTTAGGTTTAAAGTTTTATTTAGTTTTTTTTATTTTACTTTAGGTTTATTTTTTCATTTTACATTTAGTTCTTATTTTATTTAGGTTTTTTATTCAAAGGTTTATTTTATTTCTAAGTTTTATTGTTTATTTTATTAGTTTATTTTATTTTATTTTTATGTTTGGGTTTAGGTTTTCTTTAGGTTTTATTTTATTTTATTTAATTATTTTATTTAGGTTTAGTTTTTTATTTATTTTATTTTAGGTTTTGTTTTAGTTTAAGTTTAAGTTTTTTGGTTTTAAAATTTAATTTAGGAGTTTATAGGGTTTTGTTTTAGGTTTTAGGGTTTAAGGTAGGGTTGGGTTTGGTGGGTTTAGGTTTTATTTTAGGCATTTTAGGGTTTTGTGGTTTGTTAGTTTAGGGTTAGTTTAGAATTTAAGGTTTTTAGGTTAGGTTAGTTTAAGGTTTTTAGGGTTTATAGGGATGGGTTTAGGTTTAGGATTTAGGTTTAGGGTTTAGTATTTATATTTTAGAGCCAGTTTTGGTTTTTTTTGGGTTTGTGGGTTTTCATGTTTTTTTAGGTTTATGTTTATGGTTTATGTCTAGTTTAGGTTTGTTTTGGTTTTTTTAACGAGAAAATTCAAATTCAACATTTCTTATCGATTTCACCAACCAAGTAACATGCCATGTTTTCAACACAAGTGATGACAGATAAAAAATTAGCATGCATGAGCAAATCAAATCCCTAGATAAATAGAACCATTTCTATAGAAAATAGCCATAGATCGGATTGTCCGTTCTTGGCCATCTCATCCACCATGACCTCTCGACTAGCAGATCCACCATCATATCCTCGATCTCCTTTCGCCACCACCAGTATAACCTCCATCTCCTCCCGCTTCCATATCGCCACCACCACCACCAACTCCATATCCACTAGCACCTCCAGATCCCCCACCACCACTGTGATAACCACCGCCTCTGCCTCCACCGCCAGATCTAGATTGAACTTGGTTGACAGCGATGTTCCTCCTGTCAAGGCTTTTCCCATTCTTAGGGTTTAAGTTCAGGTTTAGGTTTATTAGGTTTTAGGGATTTAGGTTTTACTTTTATTTTTATGTCTTATTTTAGGTTTATTTTTTTAGGTTTTATTTTTATTTAATTTTATTTGATTTTATTTTTTTTATTTTACATTTAGTTTTTATTTTTTTTTTATCTTATGTTTATTTTATTTTTAGTTTAGTTTAGTTTTATTTATTTTATTGATAATTTTAGATTATTTTATTTTTACTTTAGGTTTTTTTAGGTTTTATTTTATTTTATTTATGTTTATGTTTTTTTTATTTATTTTATTTTTTATATTTATTTTTAGGTTTAGTTTTTAGGTTTTTTGGGTTTTAGGGTTTAGTTTAGTTTTAGGTAGGGTTTTAGGGTTTTTTAGGGTTAGGGTTTAGGGTTTAGGGTTTATGGTTTAGGTTTAGCTTTGTGGTTATGATTTTAGGGTTTAGGGTTTAGGGTTTTCTTTTAGGGAGAGCCTGATGGTTAGCGTTGGATTTAGCTCAGATTTGCCTATCCAAGAAAGGCAGAGGCAGACTAAAGACTGGTATAGATGTCATGATCTTATCCAATTAGAGAATTTGATACACAGGACCAATGGAGAAGGATTCATGCACACCCAGGGGATCATTGTTGTTGTGTTGTGGGTTAGCTCCATCAGTTTCAGGGTTTAGCTGGTAAGATTAGGGCTCAGAGTCCAGGTTTTTAGGGTAGGTCAGGGTCAAGGATCAGGGTTTAGTTAGGGTGGGTTAGCTCAGGTCTTGATGGTTTAGGGCACCAGGATCAAGTGGTAGTAAAGTGTAGGATATGAAGGTCTGAGAGATGGACTTTTTTGAGTTTAGAGGCCAGAGGTTTAGGGCTCAGTTATGGTAGGGTATGATAGGTTATGCTATGGTTTAGGTTTAGTTTAGGACAGGTTTAGGGTTTAGGGAGGTTTTATTAGTTTAGGTTTTTTTGTGGTTCAGGTCATCTTAGTTTAGGCTCATTTAAAGAGAGTTTAGGGTTTAAGGTTTAGAGTTAGTAGTTTAGGGTTTTTAGGGTTTAGTAGTTTAGGTGGGATTTTGTGGTTTTAGGTTTTAGATTAGGTTTGGGGTTTGAGGTTTTAGTTTGGTTTTTAGTATGGTTGGTTTTTTTAGAGAATAAATGCAAAATTTCTTTTTTCAATTTCACCAACCAAATAACACTCCAAGTTTTCAAAGACAGATGACATAGATCAAAGATTGAGGCAAATCAAATCAAATAATAACCGCCTCTAATATAAAGACCTAGTTCCATAAGCAGCAGATAGTATTCTTCAATTTCTCCCCATGAACCTCCTCGGAGTGGGATCCACCAACATATCTTTGATCTCTCAGCCACCACCATGCAGAACCTCCATTTCTCCACCTACTTCCATAACCACCACTGCTCCAATCACCACCTCCATATCCACTAACAACTCAAGATCCCCACAACCATAGATCGGCCACCACCTTTTCCTCCACCAGATCTAGACCACTGGTGATTGAGTGCCATCAAGGTTCTCCCATTCTAGGGTTTAGGTTTAGGTTTTGGTTTTGGTTTTTATTTATTTTAGGTTTTATTTTAAGATTTTTTTAAGTTTAGGTTTATATTTAGTTTTTTATTTTTTTATTTTAGGTTTATTTTATTTTTAGTATACATTTAGTTTTTATTTTATTTAGGTTTTTTTTTTTAGTTTTTTATGTCTTATTATACATTTAGTTTTTATTTTTTTAGTATACATTTAGTTTTTATTTTTTTAGTTCTTATGTCTCAAAGGTTTATTTATTTATGGTTTAAGATTTTTTTAAGGTTTAGGGTTTAGGTTAGGTTAGGGTTTGGATTTGGGTGGGTTTTTTGGTTTTGGGTTTAGGGTTAGTTTAGGGTTCAAGGTTTAGGGTTTAGTATTTAGGCTTTAAAGTTTATGGTTTCGGGTTTTGCAGTTTTTTTTAGGGTTAGTTTAGAGTTTAGGGTTAGCTTAGGGTTTAGGGTTAGTTTAAGGTTTAGTGTTTAAGGTTTAGGGTTTAGGGTTTTTAGGATTTAGGGTATAGCATACTTGATACCTGCAAACATCCAAGGCAAGTAGTCCATAGTGATCCAGTCCTACGCCAAACAAACAGAGGAAACAACCAGCCAGTAGCCATTCAACAGCCAACCCATCAACTAAAACCCATAATAGGCCAATCACATAAAGCCATCAACCCAGAAGTTATTGCAGGATCATTGGCCAAGCTAATGGAGCCAAGCAATAACACCACAAAAACCACCACCAGCATATCTAAACAAGCCAACAACCAAGACCAGTACACACAGAAGGAAGCCAAAGGCAACCACCAACCACCAAAAACCAAAAATCACAATTTAGAAGGATAATCAAAGGTTTGACCAGCACAGCAAAAGTTTCCAGTAAATTGGCCAAGAAGAAGAAGAAAAATAACAATCAAAGAGAAAGGCAGCCAACCAACATTCTAAGGACAACTAAAAGTCCTCCCACCAAAGTTGCTAAGTAAAACATCCATAAGGCAGCCACCAGAGAATAGCCCATCATTAGTAACCAACAAAGGAAAGATCCCCATCAGTCAAGAAGAACCAAAAAAATACTAGAAAAACACCATACAATAGAGAAACAACTAACCAATCCTGCTAGCCAACATAGAATCCTAGCCAACCACCACAACAACAGAAAACCCAAGTCAATGTAAAGACCAATAGTAGGGACCAAGCTAATATCACCCAAGATAGTCAAGAAAATAACAGCCACAAAAAGCTCAACACTAGCCAACCTAAAATAATAACCAAACCCAAAGTCACTACATTCAAGAGAGGATGGCTAAAACAGGAGGAGGCCAAAACTAAAACCAAAAGAAACAAAACAAAATCAGCAAAATCAACCACCAAGGCTTAGTCAACAAGACAAAGAAAGTAACAACCAAACAAAAACCTCCACCATTCCAAAATGAAGCTAGAGCTAAACCACCAAACAGTCCCCTAGATATGTCACCAAATAAGAAAAATAGCCAAATAACTAGCTAGCCAACCTAACTAGCCAACACTACCATAACCCAACCAACAACAAAACCACCCATTCAACCACCACAACAAGAAATCCAAAATAGGTAAGTGAGGAACTAGCCCTGAAATGAGGGAAAACCCATATAATAGGAAAAACCAAAAGTAGAGAAAGCCACACAATAGGAGGTTATCAAAAATAGCCAAGGAAAAAATGTGGTAAAACCCAGATAGTACCAAAGCCAAAAAAAACCAAATCAACACGCAATAATAATAACCACCGGGAGTAAACACTAGGCCAACCCAAAAGTAAAAGGTCAAATGTAACAACCAGCTCCAACCAAAGAGTTAAAATAAGCATATAACCACAACCTAAATAAGGTTTAACAAATGACAAACAAAAGCAAAGGCTCATCAAAAACTAACACAAAAGAAAACAAGCCAAGAAATTATAATCTGAGATAAGGAAATCCAGTATTATCTTGATTAACCAAGCCTCTTAATAGTTTAGGCAACATTTGGTTGTCAAATAAAGTGAACTCAATTAAGTTGGCACCTAAATTAGCCAAGAAATCAGCACAGGCATTACCTCCATGAAGGATGTGGAAAATTTTAAAACAAACTTGAGAAAGAAGATTTTTTGTATGATTAAGGAGATAAAATAATTTAGGTTTCCCATTTCTATTATAATTAAGCATGTTTAGAAGCAAGAGAGCTTCAACTTCAATCCAGATGTTAAGAAAACCTCTATTCAAATAAGTTTCAATAGCTTTATTAACAGTCATAAGCTCAACAAAAATAATAGAGCGGGCTCTAAGAGGATAGGAAAAAGCACAAATGATAATAACTTTAGAATCCCTAAGGATACCACCACCCATATTTATTGAAGCTAGAGAACCATTAGTATTCACTTTAATCAAGTTGTGTTTAGGTTTGATCCAATGGATAATCCTAACACCTTTATATGGGTCCAAGTCAGGCAAAACGATACCCATTTTTTTAGCCACAAATTTATAGCCTCTAAAATGAATGTTATTAATAAGATTGGCATTAAATAGAGCATGAATTTATTTTTCTTTAGTTCTATCCAGAATCCTTTTATGGTTCATAGGAGTGCCACGATATTTAACATCATTTCTATCCATCCAGATGAACCAGAGAAGGGTAATCACAATTAAAACTTATATATGACCTTTCATAGATTTTTTGAAACAAACTTCAAGAAGTTGATATAAAGAAAGAGAACCATGAAAATAGTTGGTTTTAAATAAATCATCATACCAAAGCCATAATTTAGAAGCAATAACACCAGTGACAAAAACATGATTTAGATTTTCAATATGAAAGCAACAATGGAATTTTGATGGTAAATAAAACCCTTTTGTCTAGAGCAAAGAGTCCACAGGAATAAAGTTATTCAAAATCCTCCAAGCAAAAAGCCGAATAGGAAATGGAAATTATATTGTTCCAAAGTTTAATAAAGACATTGGAGGGGTTCTACTTAACTCTAATAAAATTCCAAACCTCTTAAGAACAAAATCACCATTATAAAGCTTTCAAGTTGACAAAAAGAAATGGGGATATTTCTAAAATTGTCAAAAGAGAAATAGGGATATAATTCTCAAGTTTACTTTCATTCCAATTATTATTAAGCCAAAAAGAGTTAACTTTGATAGTGAAGTATAGTGGGTAGATAAAAGGGTGTCAATGGAGCTGTTGCTACTCTAGTTGTCTTGCCAAAAGAAAGAAGTACCCGAATGAATACCCCGACACATTAAGAATTCAACAACCTATTTAATGGATCAAAGCCTTTTCCAAACTAGAGAGTCACCAACTTTATAAGCACAAATAAGAGGGTGTTTACCTTGGCAATATTTTCCATCATAAACATAGCCCAAAGGCTATCATTCTTTCTAAAATTCCACCAGAGCTTATGAGAGAAAGCGATGATAGCTTCACTAATAGGTTTGCAACCTAGAGCACCTTCACCCAAATGACCACAAAATTTTTGCCAATATGTCTAATGCATTCTTTTGGTAGAGTTATTGTAGGCCCAAAAAAATTTATTAAGCAAGCAATCAATTTTGATGAGAGTACCATTAGTGGGGATAATGTTTGAATCAAATAAGAGGCATTGAATTGAGTGCTTTTAAGAATGGAGAGCCTACCGCAAAGGAAAATAAATGGAATTCCCAAATGGAAATTTTATTTAAAATTTTTTAATTAACGTCAAATAGATGGGATCATTTGGGCCTTTAAAGAGGGAAGTACTTAAAGTACTATAGTGAGTAAGTGTTGATGCTTAAAATTAGTGATATGTAGGATTTGATTGATTTTATTATTAGAGATAGGAGAGGAAGTGATAAAATAGCTGTTGTTATCATTGATAAAAAGGCCACTTTCTCTACTAAATTTATTTAGAAAATACTTGAGATGCTTGATATGATGAATAGAAGCATTGCAAAAAATAATGAAATCATTTGCAAAGCTTAAATAGAAAATAGGAAGACCACCAAGAGTTCTATACATACTAGGATTGTTAAAAAATAAATCATTGATGCTCTAGATAAGTACTCAACAATAATAATAAATAAAGCAGAGATAATGGATCCCCTTGTCTTAAGCCATGTGAAGAGGAAAGAAAACCAAGCTTCCACATTAAGCAAAAACTAGGCATTATTAATACAATTTTTAATAAGAAAATAAATTTATCATAAAACCCAAATAAGTTAGAATATGGAAAGAAAGTCCCATGAAATGTTATCAAAGGCTTTGGTAATATCTAATTTGAAAGAATTTTGCCACTCTAATCTTGGCATCAAGATCATGAATTAATTCTTGGGCTAGTAAAATATTATCAAAATAGATCTACCTCCAACAAAACTAGTTTGGTTGAGAGATAATTATTATTAAGGACTAAGCTTGTTGGTTAGAATTTTGGAAATCAACTTATTGAAGAAGGTGCAAAAGACTATAGGTCTAAAATCACTCCAATAGTTTGGATTATCTTTCTTAGGTATGAGAATGATAGAAGTATAGAAAAAATATTTAGGAATAATATTACCATTAAAAAAATCAACCACTGCCTCAATTAAATCATTTTTAGTGATAAACTAACATTTTCAAAAACAAATGAGTAGTGAAACCCTCCAGACCAGCAACAGAATCTTTATTCATGCTAGTAAATATTTTAAAAAGTTTATCTTCATTAGGCACGATGGTAAGCAAATCGTTATCATCATTAGTAATAATATAAGGAATCATATGCAATTTAGAAATAACTTCATAACTGTAACTCTTATTACGTATATTTCTAAAGTAATTAATAATCGATTCCTTAATATCATTATTCATAATCCAAACACCATTGTCATCTTTAATTTTTAAATATTATTTAAAGCTCTCTTTTTTAATTAAAAAGCATGGAAATACAGTATTCTATCACCATCAATATGCTTACTAGCAGCTTTTGGCACAAGTAAGTCTCTTCCATATTTTGGAAGTTAACAAGTTTTGTCTTTTCACCTCAAGTCCTTAATCTTAGAAGGATTAGACATAATAGAGACTTCAAGGTTACAAAATTTTCCATATCTTTAATATTAGCAAAAGTTTTAAAATAATGCTTGTTCCACCAAAATTTTGTATAAGTCTTTTAAGTTTAAACCAAGTCTATTCATCCCCATAATCAAATTATCAAGATGTAAAGGGGCTTTCCAATTATTACAACATAAAAAAAAATCAATCTGAATCCACATGTTCTAAAATCTAAAAGAAGATGATTTATGTAATCTATTAGAAGAATCTTTAATAGAAACTAGAAGAAGAGCATGATCCGACAAGGTTCTACTTAAATGATCAACAGAAGTCATAGGACATTGAGTAATCCAATGAGTATTAAAAAGAATCTGGTCCAATTTTTGCCAAAGCCTAGAGTTTTGCCAAGTATAATTAGAACCCTTAAAGCCAATTCTAATCAAATTATAATCAAATTACAATCAAGGATCATATTGGAAAAATCTTTCATGGAATGAATATTGGGAGAATAGCCACCACTTCTTTTAGAAGAGAATAAAATAGTGTTGAAATCACCACCCACAAAACAAGGTTTGTTGACCTTGGTAGCAAAATTCCTCAGATTATCCCAAAGAAGATTTCTATCAGATCTATAAAAAGATGCATAAACAAAAGAGCCCAAAAACACAATAGTCACCAAAAGATATTTGAGCATTGACAACTTGTTGAAAATCAT
Organism: Cymbidium sinense; assembly: GCA_021442155.1. Lineage (NCBI taxonomy): Eukaryota > Viridiplantae > Streptophyta > Magnoliopsida > Asparagales > Orchidaceae > Cymbidium > Cymbidium sinense. The sequence goes on along the minus strand of CM038214.1, from coordinate 260,333,839 downwards.
GAATAAAAGAAATCTCAATGAAATTATTCCAAAAACACCAAATTTTATTACTAACATTACAAAAGAATTTATTGAAGTTGATCATTCTAGCAACATGGTTAATTTTATTAGCATGAATAAGAGGCCCTAGAATAATAAGTAAATAAATATTATGAATGCAACAAAGATTTCTAATAATGATTATGAATAAAGAGGATCCCTCTAACATTCCAAATAAGAAAATTAAACATAAGTAAAATAAAAGGGGTTAAGCAAAGGTTAATTAAGAGAGAGTGAGAGGCAAATAGATCTAGTGTTTTGGACAATTTGGAAGAGTAATTTTTAACACTTTTTTTTTAGCATGATAAGTTTGAAAACCATTTTCTTTTCCCTAGAATCATCATCAAGTAAGATTTAGTAACATTGCTCTCACAAATTTAGGAGAATTCTCCAAGTGTTTGGAGTTCACCCTCTTCCAAATCCATATTAAGTTGAATAGTAGGATTAACATGAATGTCAAGATTAAAAATGAGAGGTGGTGAAGATTTAGATCCATTTAAAGTACAAGTAGTTAAATCCATATCAAAAATGTTTTCAACATGCTGAACATCATTTAAATCCTCATTAAAAGCTTCATTTTTATTGATCAAAGGCATAGATTAGGAATAGAATCGAGAAATAGAATTGTCTTCTAATAACTTTAAAATTTATTATTCTTCATATTAAAATATTCAAATTCAGAAGGAAAAAAGGTAAATCATCCTTCCCATTTTGAAAATCAAAATCTATATCAATAGTAGAGCAAAACTTGTTCAACATGATTAACTCGATATCCATGGAATCTCAATAGCCTTCATTCCATTCTTAGGATCCGAGGTCAATTTTGAACATAAGTAGGGATCGACTTATGGGTAGGAACAACATTCTCTTAAGGAGGATTTCAATTTTTTTTAAGTGGGGATGGAGAATAAAACATTTTGAATTGTCATGACCGAGAATTTTTTAGTGGAAACAAAAAATTCATAAGGTTCTCTAATTCAACCTTTTCTAAATAAGCATATTTTTCAGAGCCAATCAAAACTTCCTTAGGGTATTTTTTAGTTATGTCTAATTCCATGAGCATTCGAGCCACAAAAGGGTGATATTGCTCAGTAGTTGCTTGGTCGAGTTGCAAAGGCCAACCAAATAAAGCCATGAAAGCAAAAATAACATGATGGGTAACAAAAAGAATGCACCTTTTAGTAAGAGATAACCTCACAGGGACAAAAGGAGATTCTTCCTTAATGTCAAAAAGGGGTGACCACTTCAACAAACATATTTTATAATTAAAGATGAAATAAGAATGATGTAAAAAAACACATGAATAATCTAGATCATTAGAAAGTTGAATCAGGATATGTTGAGGGTCAATAAGACAAATCGAGAAAGCACCCGTAAGCTTGAGATTATGGAAAAAAGAAAGAATCTTATCCAAATTTGGATGACGTTAAGCAAATTTAGCAATAATAGAAAATTCAAATTGTTTTGACAAGTTTTCAACATCCACACCAGAGCACATTACTGTGGTCAAACCTCTAAAAGATGTTAGAATGATATTAACCGAATCAACAGAGTGAGAAGGCTTATGAGAGAGCACTTCCTTAAAAGATTTAGTAGAAGCGGGCATTAGGCAAGCCCAAAGTATGGATGCTAGCAAGCATCCATAATTTGAGGTGGAGCCAAGGAATAGAACTCACCATAGCCATGATCAATGATCAAGCATCATGCAAATGTCCAGATGCCATTCAAGCCTTTGAATTTGGTTAAAATCAAAGCCAAAGCCGCATAATCCCTAGTTAAGGATGCACCAAGAGGGATTCAAAATTACTAAAGAAAGAGAATGAGGTGGTATGGGTTTGGGTTTAGGAATTAGGGAAAGTTTAGGGTTTATGCTTTACGGTATAGGGTTATAGGTTTTAGGGTTTAGGCTTTAGGGTTTATGGTTTATGGTTTAGGGTTGTAAGTTTAGGGTTTAGAGTTTCAATTTTAGGGTTAGTTTTAGGGTTTAGGATTTAGGGTTAAGGTTTTTTTTTAAAATTAAGTAAACTCACATGTTTATATTTATTTAGTTTGTTTTATTTATTTTAGGTTCATTTATTTTAGTTTATGTTTTACATTTAGGTTTAGGTTTAGGTTTATTTTTTAGTTTAGTTTTATTTTTATTTTTAATTTTAGGTTTAGGTTTTATTTTTTATTTTTAGGTTTATGTTTAGGTCTTTATTTTATTTTTTTAGGTTTTGGTTTTATATTTTTATTTCAGTTTTATTTTTTTGTTTTATTTTTTAGATTAGGTTTAGGTTTATTTTTAGTTTATTTTATTTTATTTAGTTTAGGTTTAGGTTTAGGTTTTAAGTTAGTTTATTTTAGTTTAGGTTTAGGTTTATTTTATTTTTATTTTAGGTTTATATTTTTTTTAGTTTAGGGTTTAGGTTTTATTTTTATTTATTTTTAGGTTTTATTTTTAGGTTTATTATTTAGGTTTAGGTTTTTATTTAGTTTTTATTTTATTTATTTTAGGTATATTTATTTAATAATTTAGGTGTAGTTTTTATTTTATTTAGGTTTTTTATTTTTTTTAGTTTATATTAGGTTTTTCTTTATTTTATTTTAGTTTATTTTTTTTAGGTTTAGATTTAGGTGTTGGTTTAGGTTTAGGTTTTAGATTATATTTTTATTTTATTTTACTATTTTATTTTATTTTTGTTTAAGTTTTTTATTAATTTTATTTTTTGGTTTTACTTAATTTAAGTTTAGGCTTAGGGTTTAGAGTTAAGGGTTAGTTTAAGGTTTTTTTATGTTTAGGCTTTACTGTTTAGGGTTTAAGTCTTAGGGTTTAGGGTTTAAGGTTTTAGGATTTAGGGTTTAGGGTTTAGGGTTTTTTGGATTTAGGATTTAGGGTTTAGGATTTTTGGTTTTAGGTTTAGGGTTCAGGTATTAGTTTAGGATTTAGGGTTATTTATTTATTATGTTTTTGTTTTTTTATAGAGAACAAATTTAGATTCAACATTTCTTCTTTTCAATTTCATTAGCCAAGTAACACATCAACTTTTCTTGGACATAAGCGACAACATAGATAAAAAATGAGCCTACATAGAGCAAATAAAAAATCCTAGATAACTAGAATCATCTCTACTATAAAGACACAATTCCATAAGTAATAGATCATATCAACCATCATATCATTTAGGCTTACGATGTTCTTTCTCCCTCGCTAAAGCTCCCTAGATTTAGGATCTGAGGTTGCTATTTTCCCTCAGTGTACAAGTATAAATCCTCACCTCTTAGGTATTTCCACAACCTTGTGTTATGAGATTATAAGTCCTAGCTTTCTATTAAAATTCCAATTCAAACATATAATTCTCCACAACTTCAAATATACAAAACCCAACCTAACGGTAGGCTGGAATGCTTACTAGGTTTCCTAGTTTCATTAGTATTCCCTATTCATCTCTTTTTGGCTTCGATAATAAGTCTCTCCTTTTTGAACAATCCTGATTGGTTTTCCAAACATAGCTAATTTATTGATAGACCTATCTTTGAAATCTTTGGAGATAATAATTGCCTACTTTAATCAAGAGTATTCCTAAGGAACTCACCTTCCTTAAGATGTAATTAACTATGACGGCTTGCCCCATATGGAACTTTAGAACCCAGTTTAAATAAACCCTACTTTATTCATCCATGTAAAGTAGGGTTTTAGCATTTAAGTTTAGTTACTTTAGGTTTAGGTTACAGGTTTGGGGTTTAGTGTTTAGGGTTTAGGATTAGGGTTTAGGGCTTAGAGTTTTAGGGTTTAGGGTTTAGGGTTTAGCATTAGGGATTAGGGTTTAGGGTTTTTTAGGGTTTAGGATTATTGGTTTAGGGCTGAGGATTTAGGATTTAGGGTTTATGGTATTTTTTCAAAATAATCAAGTAAACCAGTAGGTTTAGGTTTATTTAGTTTTGATTTTTATTTATTTTGGTTTATTTTATTTTTTTATTTTTATTTAGGTTCATTTTTTCTTTTTATTCAGTTTAGTTTATTTTATTTAGGTTTATTTATTTTAGTTTAGGATTTTATTTTAGCTTATTTTTTAGGTTTAGGTTAATTTTTTAGTTGAGCTTTATTTTCATTTTACTTTTTAGGTTTAGGTTTTTTTTCAGGCTTAGGTTTAGGTTTTTATTTTATTTTTTTTAGGTTTAGGTTTTAGGTTTTTATTTTACATTTTCTTTTTTTAGTTTAGGTTTAGGTTTATTTTTAGTTTATTTTACCTTATTTAGTTAAGGTTTTGGTTTAGGTTTAGTTAATTTTAGGATTAGGTTTATGTTTTTTTTATTTTAGTTTAGTTTATTTTAGTTTAGGTTTAGGTTGATTTTTTTTTTATTTTATTTTTATTTTAGGTTTCGTTTTTTTTATTAGTTTAAGGTTTAGGTTTTATTTTTTATTTATTTTTAGGTTATATTTTAAGGTTTAATTTTTATGTTTAGGTTTTTATTTAGTTTTTATTTTATTTTCTTTGAGGTTTATTTTATTTTTATTTTAAATTTAGTTTTTATTTTAGTTTATGTTTATGAGTTTATTTTATTTTATTTTTTTGTTTAGGTTTAGGTTTTAGTTTAGGTTTTTATTTTATTTTATTATTTTATATTAATTAGGTTTAGGTTTTTTTATTTATTTTATTTTTAGGTTTTATATAGTTTAGGTTTAGCTTTTTAGGTTTTTGTTGTTTAGGGTTTGGCATTTAGGGTTTATGGTTTATAGTTTTAGGTTTAGGGTTTCAGGGTTTAGGGTTTAGGGTTAGGGTTTAGGATTTAGGGTTTAGGGTTCAATGTTTAGGCTTTAAGGTTTAGAGTTTTTAGGGTTTAGGGTTAGCTTAGGGTTTTGGGTTAGTTTATGATTTAGAGTTTAGTGTTTAGGGTTTAGGGTATAGGGTTTAGGGTTAGATTAGGGTATAGGGTTTAGGATTTTAATGTTTAGGGTTTTTGGTTTAGAGTTTAGGGTTTAGGGATTAGAGTTTAGGGTTTAGGGATTAGTTCTTAAGATTTAGGAATTAAGGTTTAGGGTTTTTGTTTTATGGTTTTTTTAAATTGAGTAAACCGTTAGGTTTAGGTTTATGTAGTTTATTTTTTCATTTGAGTTTATTTTATTTTTTATTTTTATTTAAGTTTATTCTTTATTTTCATATAGTTTAGTTTATTTTTTATGTTTATTTATTTTATTTTAATTTTTATTATTTTGGTTTATTTTTCAGGTTTACATTTATTTTTTAGTTGAGTTTTTTTTTTATTTTATTTTTTAGGTTTAGATTTAATTTTTTATATTTAGGTTTAGGTTTAGGTTTTTATTTTATTTTTTTAGGTTTAAGTTTTATTTATTTTAGTTTAGTTTATTTTAGTTTAGGTTTTGGTTTATTTTATTTTAATTTTAGGTTAAGGTTTTTTTTAGTTTAATGTTTAGCTTTTATTTTTATTTATTTTAGGGTTTATTTTTTGGTTTAGGTTTTTAATTATTTTTTATTTTATTTTATTTTAGGTTTATTTTATTTTTATTTTAAGTTTAGTTTTTATTTTATTTAGGTTTTTTTAAGTTTAGTTTAGGTTTTTATTTATTATATTTTAGTACAATTGTTATGTCTTATTTTAATTTCTTTTTAGGTTTAGGTTTAGGTTTTAGTTTATGTTTTTATTTTATTTTATTTTTTATTTTAATTTTATTTAGGTTTTTGTATTTATTTTATTTTTAGGTTTTATTTAGTTTAGGTTTTAGGTTTTAGGTTTTTAGGGTTTAAGGTTTAGGGTTTAGGGTTTAGGGTTTTGGGTTTGGGGTTTAGAGTTTAGGGTTTTTGGTTGTAGGTTTTAGGGTTTAGGGTTTAGGGTTTAGGGTTTAGGATTTAGGATTGTATGGTTTAGGTTTAGGGTTTTGGGTTAGTTTTAGGGTTTAGGGTTAAGGTTTTTTTATTTTTATTTTATTATTATTTTTTAAATTAGGTAAACTGGTACATATAGGTTTATTTAGTTTATTTATTTATTTATTTTAGTTTACTTTATTTATTTTTTTTTATTTTTTATTTTTATTTATTTTATTTATTTTATTTATTATTTTATTTTATATTTAGGTTTTATTTTTTTATTTTTATTTTATTTAGTTTTTTTTTTTAGTTTATTTTTTATTTTTTAGGTTTTTTATTTATTTTAGTTTTTTTGTTTTATTTTATTTTATTTAGGTTTTATTTTTTTTTTTTTTTTTTTTTTTTTTTTTTTTAGTTTTTTTTTTTTATTTATTTTAGGTTTAGGTTTTAGTTTATTATATTTAGGTTTTTATTTGGTTTATTTTTTATTTTTATTTTTATTTTTTTTTTTTGGTTTTAGTTTATTTAGTTTATTTTTTTATTATTTTTTATTTTTTTATTTTGTTTTATTTTTTATTTTATTTAGTTTATTTATTTATTTTATTTTAGTTTAGTTTTTATTTTTTTTATTTTTTTAGGTTTAGGTTTACATTTAGGTTTTTTAGTTTAGTTTTATTTTTTTATTTATTTTATTTTATTTTTATTTAGGTTTAGGTTTATATTTTATTTTTATTTTATTTATTTTTTATTTTGTTTATTTTTAGTTTTATTTTTTTTATTATTTTGGTTTATTTTTTAGTTTATTTTTTAGTTTAGTTTAGGTTTAGGGTTTAGGTTTAGGTTTAGTTATTTTTAGGTTTAGGTTTAGGTTTTAGTTTATTTAGTTTAGGTTTATTTTAGGTTTTTATTTTGTTTAGGTTATTTTTATTTTAGGTTTTGTTTTTTTTTAGGTTTAGAGTTTAGGTTTTATTTTTTATTTATTTTTAGGTTTATTTTTTAGGTTTATTTTTTTAGGTTTATTTTTTTTAGTTTTTTTATTTATTTTTTTTTTTTTTAGTTTATTTTATTTTTATTTTTAGTTTTATTTTTATTTTTATTTAGTTTATTTTTATATTTATTTATTAGGTTTATTTATTTTATTTTAGTTTAGTTTTTTATTTTATTTTATTTTTTTTTTAGGTTTAGGTTTTGGTTTAGTTTAGGTTTAGGTTTAGTTTATTTTTTTTTATTTATTATTTTATTTATTTTTTTTAGGTTTTTTAGGTTTATTTATTTATTTTAGGTTTTTTAGTTTTATTTATTTAGGTTTAGTTTTTTTTTTTAGTTTTATTTTATTTGGTTTAGTTTATTTTAGTTTAGTTTAGGTTTATTTTATAGTTTAGGGTTTAGGTTTATTTAGTTTAGTTTATTTTAGTTTATTTTTATTTTTATTTTTTTTAGTTTATTTTATTTAGGTTTAGGTTTATTTTATTTTAGGTTTATTTGGTTTATTTTTTTTAGTTTTTTTTTTTTGGTTTTTTTTATTTTTATTTATTTTTTTTTTATTTTGTTTATTTTATTTTTTTTAGGTTTTTTATTTTATTTTTTAGTTTTTTTATTTTTATTATTTATTGTTTGTTATTTATTTTAGGTTTAGGTTTTTTTAGTTTAATTTTTTTATATTATTTTAGATTTTAGGTTTTATTAGTTTTAGGTTTAGGTTTATTTTTAAATTTATTTAGTTTAGGTTTAAATTTTGGGTTTAGGGTTTATGTTTAGGTTTTTAGGTTTAGGGTTTAGTTTTTAGGGTTTAGGGTTTATTTTTTTTTTAGGGTTTAGGGTTTAGGGTTTAGTTTAGGGTTTACGGTTTTAGGGTTTAGGGTTTAGGGTTTAGGTTTTAGGGTTTAGGTTTTTTTAAATTATTTAGGTTTAGGTTTTTAGTATTTTTTATTTTATATTTGGGTTTTTATTTTTTATTTAGTTTAGATATTTATTTTAGTTTTGATTTTATTTTACATTTATTTTTTAGGTTTAGGTTTAGGTTTTTATTTTTAGTTAGTTTTATTTTGATTTTATTTATTTTTAATTTTTTAGGTTTAGGTTTATTTTCTTTAATGCTTATTTTAGTTATTATTTATGTTTATTTTAGGTTTTATTATTTTTTTTATTAGGGTTTTATTTTTTTATTTTTTTTATTTAGTTTAGATTAGGTTAGTTTAATTTTATTTTGTTTAGGTAGGTTTATTTAGTTTTATTTAGGTTTAGGTTTATTTTATTTTTTTATTTTATTTTATTTTTATTTTTAGGTTTTTTTTTTAAGTTTAGGGTTTTGGTTTATTTTTTATTTATTTTTTAAGTTTATTTTTTTATTTAGGTTATATTTTGTTTTATTTTATTTTAGGTTTATTTTATTTTTTATTTTTTGTTTAGTTTTATTTTATTTTTTTATTTTAGGTTTTTATTTTAGTTTTGTTTAGGTTTTTATTTATTTTATTTTTTTATTTTATTTTTTTATTTTATTTATTTTAGGTTTAGGTTTAGTTTAGGTTTTATTTTATTTTATTTTATTTTATTTATTTTTTTGGTTTTTTTTTTTTTATTATTAGGTTTATTTAGTTTATTTAGGTTTTATTTAGTTTATGTTTTAGGGTTTTGGGTTTTTTTTTTTTAGTTAGGGTTTATTTAGTTTATTTAGGTTTATTTTTATTTTAGGTTTATTTTTTTTTTTAAATTTTATTTTAGGTTTATGTTTATTTAGTTTATTTAGTTAGTTTATTTTATTTATTATTTTTTATTTTAGGTTTATTTTTTATTTTATTTATTTTTTTATTTATTTTAGGTTTATTTATTTTATATTTTTTATTTTAGTTTATTTTTTAGGTTTTTTAGGTTTATTTTAATTTATTTTATTTTTTTAGTTTATTTTTATTTTATTTATTTTTTTTTTTATTTATTTTATTTTTTGGTTTTATTTAGTTTAGGTTTTTTATATTTTTTTTATTTTTATTTAGGTTTTTTTTATTTATTTAGGTTTATTTTAGGGTTTATTTATTAGGTTTAGGGTTTAGGGTTTATTTTAGTTTAAGATTTTAGGGTTTTAGGGTTTAGGGTTTAGTTTATTTAGAGTTTTTTAGGGTTTAGGGTTTATTAGTTTAGGGTTTATTTTAGGTTTATTTAGTTTAGTTTATTTATTTTATTTTATTTTATTTTAGGTTTATTTAGGTTTATTTATTTTATTTTTTATTTATTTATTTAGGTTTATTTATTTTAGTTTATTTTATTTTATTTATTTTATTTAGTTTATTTTTTATTTAGTTTTATTTTTTTTATTTTTTTGTTTATTTTTATTTTAGTTTTTAGTTTATTTATTTTAGGTTTATTTATTTTAGTTTAGGTTTTTATTTTAGTTTTTTTTTTTAGGTTTATGTTTATTTTTTTAGTTATTTATTTTATTTATTTTAGTTTAGGTTTTATTTTTATTTTTATGATTAGTTTAGGTTTATTTTATTTTTTTTTAGGTTTAGGTTAGTTTTAATTTAGGTTTATTTTAGGTTTATTTTATTTTAGGTTTAGGTTTATTTTATTTTTTATTTAGTTTTAGGTTTAGATTTAATTTATTTTAGGTTTAGGTTTAGGTTTATTTATTTAGTTTAGTATTTTTTTTTGTTTAGGTTTTTATTTATTTTATTTTGTTTATTTTAGGTTTAGGGTTTTTTTTTAGTTTAGGTTTAGGTTTATTTTTTATTTATTTTTTTAGTTTATATTTTAAGTTTAGGTTTAATTTGTTTTATTTTATTTATTTTAGGTTATTTTTTTTATTTTACATTTAGGGTTTTATTTTATTTTATGTTTTTTATTTTAAGTTTATTTTATTTTAGTTAATTTAGGTTTTATTTATTTTATTTGAATTTAGTTTTATTTTTATTTATTTTAGGTTTAGGTTAGGTTTATTTATTTTGGGTTTTAGTTTTATTTTATTTATTTATTTTTTATTTTATTTAGGTTTATTTTATTTAATTTTATTTTTTAGTTTTATTTAGTTTATTTTAGGTTTTAGGTTTTATTTAATTTTATTTAGGTTTATTTAGGTTTATTAGGTTTATTTAATTTATTTTATTAGTTTATTTAAATTTGGTTTTTATTTATTTATTTTAGGTTTTAGGTTTAGGTTTATTATTTTGGTTTATGGTTTAGGTTTTATTTTTATATTTTTTTTATTTAGGGTTTAGGGTTTAGGTTTTATTTTAGTTTATTTATTATTTATTTTAGGTTTAGGTTTAGGTTTAGTTTATGTTTGGGGTTTAGGTTTTTTAGGTTTTATCTAGTTAGTTTTTTAAATATACTTTTAGTTTACTTAATTTTTTTTAATTGAGTTTATATATGTTATTTATTTAGGGGCTTTACTTAATATTTAGGTATGTTAGTAGAAGATGTTTTATATGTGTTTGTTTTATTTTCTTTTTTGAAAAAGGGTTTTTTGATAAATATGGTATGTCAATAGAGTTCAAATGTGTTATGATTTTAGGTATTTACAAATTTTTCAAATTAATTTTCAAATATTAGTTTATATCATTAAAAGTTAAATTATATTTATTTGTTGGGGTGACAAATTAAAAACTTTTAGTATGTATTGATCTTTATATAGTCTTTTAGGTTTATTTAGCATTTTTGAGTTTAAGATTGACCATTTTGTTTAAATTTAGGTTTTGTTTAGGTTTAGTTTTAATTAGTTTAGGTTTAGGTTTAGGTTATGATTTAGTTTTTTTTTTAGGTTTTTTTAGTTTATTTTAGGTTTATTTATTTAGGTTTAGTTTATTTTTTTTAATTTAGTTGTTTATTTATTTTTATTTTATTTTATTTTATTTTAGTTTATTTTATTTTGTTTATTTTATTTTATTTTTTTAGGTTTAGTTTATTTTATTTTAGGATTAGGTTTAGGTTTTATTTTATTTTTTTTTTTAGGTTTAGGTTTTATTTTATTTTAGGTTTATTTTTTATTTTATTTTAGGTTTAGGTTTATTTATTTTTTAGTTTATTTTATTTTATTTAGTTTATTTTTTAGGTTTAGGTTTATTTTATTTATTTTATTTAGTTTATTTTAGTTTAGGTTTAGGTTTTATTTATTTTTTTATTTTAGGTTTAGTTTTTTTTAGTTTAGGTTTAGTTTTATTTTTTATTTAATTTTTTTTTAGTTTTATTTTAGGTTTAGGTTTTATTTAATTTTATTTTATTTTATTTTAGGTTTATTTTATATTTACATTTAGGTTTATTTTATTTTAGTTTTAGGTATATTTTATTTTTATTTTTTATTTATTTTATTTTAGTTTAGGTTTTGTTTTTATTTTATTTTATTTTATTTTGTTTAGGTTAGGTTTTTTTATTTATTTTATTTTTAGGTTTTTCTTAGTTTAGGTTTTTATGATTTAAGTTTTATGGTTTAGGGTTTAGGGTTTGGGGTTTAGGGTTCAGTGTTTAGGGTTTAAGGTTGTAAGTGTTAGGGTTTAGGGTTTGGGTTTAGGGTTTAGGGTTTAGGGTTTAGGGTTAGTTGTAGGCATTAAGGTTTATGGTTGGGGTTTTTTTTATTTGGGGTTTAGGGTTTAGAGCTTTTTAAGGTTTAGGGTTTAGGGTTGTAGGTTTAAGGTTTAGGGTTAGTTTTAGAGTTTAGGGATTAGGGTTTAGGTTTAGGATTTAGGGTTTAGGTTTTAGTATTTATTTCTTTAAAAAAATTAAATTAAGGTTTAGGTTATTATTTATTTATTTTTTATCATAATTTAGTTTAGTTTGTTTATTTTAAATTTCTTTATTTTAGTTTAGGTTTTATTTTAGTTTATTGTTTAGTTTAGGTTTAGGTTTATTTATTTTTATTTTATTATTTTAGGTTTAGTTTATTTTTTAATTAGGTTTAGGTTTAAGTTTTAATTTTTCTTAGGTTTGGTTGTAGGTTTTTTTATTTTAGGTTTATTTTAGGTTTTATTTTTTAGCTTAGTTTTAGGTTTATTTTTGGTTTATTTTATTTAATTTAGTTTAGTGTATAGGTTTAGTTTATTTTAGGTTTAGGATTAGGTTTGATTTATTTTAGTTTAGTTTATTATAGTTTAGGTTTAGGATTATTTTATCGTGTTTATTTTAGGTTTATGTTCTTTCTAGTTTAGGGTTTTGGTTTTATTTGTTATTTATTTTTAGGTTTATTTTTTAGGTTTAGGTTTTATTTAGTTTTATTTTATTTTTTAAGTTTATTTTATTTTTTATTTTAGTTTAGTTTTAAAATTTATATTTTTTCAGGTTTATTTTATTTTTTAGTTTAGTTTAGGTATTTATTTATTTTATTTTAGTTTAGTTTATATTTTTTTAATTTTATTTTTAGGTTTCAGTTTAGGATTAGGTTTAGGTTTATTTTTTTAGTTTAGATTTTTATTTTGTTTTATTTTTTAATTTAATTTAGGTGAAAGTTTATTTATTTATTTAGTTTAGGTTTAGGTTTTTTGGTTTTTAGGGTTTAAGGTTTAGGGTTTAGGGATTATGGTATAGGGTTTGGGGTTTAGGGTTTTTGGTGTAGGGTTTAAGGTTAGTTTTAGGGTTTAGGGTTTTATTATTTTTTAAAATTTTTTTTAATTAAGTAAATTGGTAGGTTTAGGTTTATTTAATTTATTTAGATTATTTTTTATTTATTTTTGTTTATTTTATTTTTTAATTTTTTTGGTTTATTTTTATTTTTATTTAGTTTAGTTTATTTATTTTAAGTTTATTTATTTTAATTTAGGTTTTTTATTTTAGTTATTTTTTAGGTGTAGGTTAAGGTTTAGGTTCATTTTTAATTTTGTTTTATTTTTATTTTATTTTTTATATATAGGTTTTATTTTATTTTAGGTTTTTTTTTTATTTTATTTTTTTTTTGTTTATGTTTTAGGTTTTATTTTAGGTTTATTTTAGGTTTTATTTTTTAGTTTAAGTTTAGGTTTATTTTAGTTTATTTTATTTTTTTATTTAGCTTAGGTTTAGGTTAAGTTTAGTTTATTTTAGGTTTAGGTTTAGGTTTAATTATTTTAGTTTAGTTTAATTTTGTTTAGGTTTCAATTTTATTTAATATTTTTTTCGGTTTTATTTCCTAAGTTTAGGATTTTATTTAATTTTTATTATATTTTATTTTCAGTTTATTTTATTTTTATTGTAAGTATAGTTTTTATTTTATATGGGTTTTTTATTTTTTACTTTAGTTTAGGTTTTTTTTTATTTTATTTTAGTTTAGTTTTTATTTTTTATTTAATTCTTTTTTTAGGTATAGGTATAAGTTTACGTTTTGGTTTAGGTTTTAGTTTATTTTTTATTTTATTTTATTTTATTATTTTATTTTTGTTTAGCTTTTTTTAATTATTTTACTTTTAGGTTTTATTTAGGTTCATGTTTTAGCTTTTAGGGTTTAGGGATTAGGGTTGAGGTTTAAGGTTAGTTTAGGGTTTTATTTAGGGTTTAGGGTTTAGGGTTTATGATTTAGGGTTTAGTGTTTAGGGTTTAGGTTTAGGGTTTAGGGTTTTGAGCTATGGGTTTAGGTTTCTGGTTTATGGTTCAGGTTCTAGTTGAGGGTTTAGGTTTTTGGTTTTATTAGAGAAGAAATTGATTCAACATTTCTACTTTTCATTTCATCAAGTAACACAAAGTTTCTATGACACAAGTGGCGACATAGATAAAATGAGAATGCATATCCACCAGCACCTCCAAATCCCCCACCACTTTTTTTCTTGCCTCTGTAACCACCACTTCTCTGACCACCACCTCCATATCCATGACTCAGATCCCCATCATGTGATAATGGCCCTCCACCTTGCCTCAGCTAACCTAGATTTAGGTTTAGGGTTTAATGTTTAAGGTTTCTTATAAAAAAATTAAGTAAACCGGAAGGTTTAGGTTTATTCAATTTATTTTATTTTTTATATTAATTTAGTTTACTTTGTTTATTTTAGGTTTATTTATTTTAGTTTAGGTTTTTTATTTTAGTTTTTTGTTTGGTTTAGGTTTAGGTTTAGGTTTATGTTTCTATTTTAGTTTTGTTTATTTTTTATTTTACTTTTAATGCTTAGGTTTTATTTTTTATAATTTGGTTTTGGTTTAAGTTTTAATTTTATTTTCTTAAGTTTAGGTTGGAGGTATTTATTTTAGGTTTATTTTTAGGATTTATTTTGTAGCTTAGTTTTAGGTTTTTTTTTTGTTTACTTTATTTAATTTAGTTTAACGTATTGGTTGAGTTTATTTTAGGTTTAGGTTTGGGTTTGACTTATTTTTGTTTAGTTTATTTTAGTTTAGGTTTGGGTTTATTTTATCCTGTTTATTTTTGGTTTAGGTTTTTTTTTTAGTTTAGGGTTTAGGTTTTATTTGTTATTTATTTTTAGGTTTATTTTTTAGGTTTAGGTTTTTTTTTATTTTTTATTTTATTTTATTTTAGGTTTATTTTATTTTTATTTTAAGTTTAGTTTTTATTATATTTAGGTTTTTTTAGGTTTATTTTGTTTTTTTGTTTAGTTTAGGTCTTTATTTATTTTATTTTAGTTCAATTTTTACTTTTAAAATTTTTCTTTTAGGTTTCAGTTTAGGTTTATGTTTAGGTTTATTTTTTTAGTTTAGGTTTTTATTTTATTTTATTTTATAATTTAATTTGGTTCAAGTTTATTTATTTATTTAGTTTAGGTTTAGGTTTTTAGGTTTTTAGGGTTTAAGGTTTGTGGTTTAGGGTTTATTGTATTGGGTTTAGGGTTTGGGGTTTAGGGTTTAAGGTTGTAGGCTTAGGGTTTAGGGTTTAGGGTTTGGGGTTAGTTTTAGGGCTTAGGGTTTAGACTTAGGGTTTTATTATTTTTTTAAATTCTTTTTAATTAAGTAAACCGAAAAGTTTAAGTTTATTTAATTTATTTAGTTTATTTTTTGTTTATTTTATTATTTTTTATTTAGTTTATTTATTTTAAGTTTATTTATTTTAATTTAGCTTTTATATTTTAGTTATTTTTAGGTTTAGGTTAAGGTTTAAGTTAAGGTTTAGGTTCATTTTTAATTCATTTTATTTTTATTTTATTTTTTTGATATAAGTTTGATTTTTTATTTTTGGGTTTAGGTTTAGGTTATTATTTTATTTTTTTTTGTTTAGGTTTTAGGTTTTTATTTTAGGTTTATTTTTATGTTTTATTTTTTAGTCTAAGTTTAGGTTTATTTTTAGTTTGTTTTATTTTATTTAGCTTAGGTTTAGTTTTAAGTTTAGTTTATTTTAGGTTTAGGTTTAGGTTTTAATTATTTTAGTTTAGGTTTAGGTTTAAGTTTTTTTTAGTTAAAGTTTTCAATTTTTTTATTATTTATTTTAAGGTTTTATTTTTTGGTTTATTTCTTAGGTTTAGACTTTTATTTAGTTTTTATTATATTTTATTTTAGGTTTATTTTATTTTTATTGTAAGTTTAGTTTTTATTTTATTTAGGTTTTGTTATTTTTTAGTTTAGTTTAGGTTTTTATTTAATTTATTTAAGTCTAGTTTTTATTTTTTATTTATTTATTTGTTTAGGTATAGGTTTAGGTTTAGGTTTTAGTTTTTTTATTTTTTTATTTTTTTATTTTATTTTGGTTTAGGTTTTTTTAATTATTTTACTTTTAGGTTTTATTTAGTTTAGGTTCAAGTTTTTAGCTTTTTAGGGTTTAGGGATTAGGGTTGTGGGTTTAAAGTTAGTTTAGGGTTCAGGATTTAAGGTTTAGGTTTTGGGGTTTAGGGTTTATGATTTAGGATTTAGGGTTTTGATTTAGGGTTTAGGTTTTAGTGTTTTTAGGGTTTAGAGTTTAGGGCTAAGGGTTTTGGTTTCAAGTTTAGGGTTCAAGTTCTAGTTTAGGGTTTAGGGTTTTTGGTTATTACTTTTTTTAACAGAGAAGAAATTCAAATTCAACATTTTTGCTTTTTCATTTCATCAACCAAGTAACACACCAAGTTTTTTAAGACACAATTGACAACATAGATTAAAAATGAGAATGCATATACACCAACACCTCCAAATCCCCTACTTTTCACGCCTCCATAACCACCACTTCTCTGCCCACCACCTCCATATCCACCATCACCTCCAGATCGCCCATCACAATTGTGATAATGGCCCCATCCACCTTTGCCTCCACCGCCAAACCTAGATTTAGGGTTTAGGGTTTAGTGTTTAAGGTTTCTTACAAAAAAATTAAGTAAACCAGAAGGTTTAGGTTTATTCAGTTTATTTTTTTTATCTTAATTTAGTTTAGTTTGTTTATTTTATGTTAATTTATTTTATTTTAGGTATTTTATTTTAGTTTATTATTTGGTTTAGGTTTAAATTTATGTTTATTTTTTAGCTTAGTTTTATTTTTATTTTATTTTTTAGGTTTAGTGTTTATTTTTTATAATTAGGTTTAGGTTTAAGTTTTAATTTTATTTTCTTATGTTTAGGTTATAGGTTTTTATTTTAGGTTTATTTTTAGGTTTTATTTTTTAGTTTAGTTTTAGGTTTAGCTATTTTATTTTAGTTTATTGTCTGGTTTAGGTTTAAATTTATGTTTATTTTTTAGTTTGGTTTTATTTTTATTTTATTTTTTAGGTTTAGGGTTTATTTTTTATAATTAGGTTTAGGTTTAAGTTTTTATTTTATTTTCTTATGTTTAGGTTATAAGTTTTTATTTTAAATTTATTTTTAGGTTTTATTTTTTAGTTTAGTTTTAGGTTTACTTTTTATTTATTTTATTTAATTTAGTTTAGCATATAGGTTTAGTTTATTTTAAGTTTAGGTTTAGGTTTGATTTATTTTAATTTAGTTTATTTTACTTTAGGTTAATATTTATTTTATCGTGTTTATTTTTTATTTAGGTTTTTTTTAGTTCAGGGTTTAGGTTTTATTTGTTATTTATTTTTAGGTTTATCTTTTAGGTTTAGGTTTTTATTTTGTTTTTATTTTCTTTTATTTTAGATTTATTTTATTTTTATTTTACGTTTAGTTTTTATTATATTTAGGTTTTTTAAGGTTTATTTTATTTTTTAGTTTAGTTTAGGTTTTTATTTATTTTTTTTTTAGTTTAGTTTTTAGTTTTTAATTTTCTTTTTAGGTTTCAATTTAAGTTTAGGTTTAGGTTTATTTTTTAGTTTAGATTTTTATTTTATTTTATTTTTTAATATAATTTAGGTTCAAATTTATTTATTTATTTAGTCTAGGTTAAGGTTTTTAGGTTTTTACGGTTTAAGGTTTAGAGTTTAGGGTTTGGAGTTTATGGTTTAAGGTTGTAGGTTTAGGGTTTAGGGTTTAGGTTTAATTTTAGGGTTTATGGCTTAGACTTACAGTTTTATTATTTTTTTAATTTTTATTTAATTAGGCAAACTGGTAGGTTTAGGTTTATTTAATTTATATAGTTTATTTTTTATTTATTTTAGTTTATTTTATTTTATTTTATTTTTTGGTTTATTTTTATTTTTATTTAGTTTAGTTTATTTATTATAAGTTTATTTATTTTAGTTTAGGTTTTTTATTTTAGTCATTTTTTAGGTTTAGGTTAAGCTTTAGGTTCATTTTTAATTTTGTTTTATTTTTATTTTATTTTTTAGATATAGGTTTTATTTTTTATTTTTAGGTTTAGGTTTAGTTTTTTTATTTTTTGGTTTTTGTTTTAGGTTTTTATTTTAGGTTTATTTTTAGGTTTAATTTTTTAGTTTAAGTTTAGGTTTATTTTTAGCTTATTTTATTTTATTTTGCTTAGCTTTAAGTTTAGTTTATTTAGGTTTGGTTTAGGTTTTATTTATTTTAGTTTGGTTTAGGTTTATGTTTTTTTTTAGTTTAAGGTTTCAATTTTATAAATTATTTATTTTTAGGTTTTATTTTTTGGTTTATTTCTTATGTTTAGGCTTTAATTTAGTTTTTATTATATTCTATTTTAGGTTTATTTTATTTTTATTGTAAGTTTAGCTTTTATTTTATTTAGGTTTTTTATTTTTTAGTTTCGTTTAGGTTTTTATTTATTTTATTTTATTTTAGTTTTAATTTTTATTTATTTATTTTTTTTAGGTATAGGAATATGTATAGGTTTAGGTTTAGGTTTTAGTTTATTTTTTATTTTATTTTATTTTTTTATTTTATTTTGGTTTAGGTTTTTCTATTTATTTTACTTTTTGGTTTTATTTAGTTTAGATTTAGGTTTTTAGCTTTTCAGGGTTTAGGGATTAGGGTTAAGTGTTTAAGGGTAGTTTAGGGTTCAGGGTATAAGGTTTAGGGTTTGGGGTTTAGGGTTTAGGGTTTAGGTTTAGGGTTTAGGGTTTAGGGTTTTTCGGGTTTAGGGTTTAGGGCTAAGGGTTTAAGTTTCAGGTTTGGGGTTCAGGTTCTAGTTTAAGGTTTAGGGTTTTTGGTTATTATTTTTTTTAATAGAGAAAAAATTCAGATTCAACATTTCTGCTTTTTCATTTCATCAACCAAGTAACACACAAAGTTTTCTAAGACACAAGTGATGACATAGATAATAAATGAGAATGCATATCCACCAACACCTCCAAATCCCCCACCACTACTTTTCTCGCATCCATAACCACCACTTCTCTGACCACCACCTCCATATCCACCAGCACCTCTAGATCCCACATCATAATTGTGATAATGACCCCCTCCACCTTCGCCTCCACTACCAAATCTAGATTGATCTTGGTTGACGATGATGTGCCTATCGTCAAGGTTCAGCCCATTCTTAAGGTTTAGGTTTAGGTTTAGGTTTATTAGGTTTTAGGGCTTAGGTATATTTTTTAATTTATTTAGTTACTTTAAGTTTTGGTTTAGGGTTTGGGGTTTAGGGTTTAGGGTTTAAGGTTTAGGGTTTAAGGTTTAGGGTTTAAGGTATATGGTGTAAGATTTAGATTTTGGGGTTTAGGGTTTAGGGTTTAGGGTTAGGATTTAGGGTTTAAGGTTTAAGGTTTAGGGTTGTAGGGTTTAGGATTTAGGGTTTAGGGTTTAGGATTTGTGGTTTAGGTCTATTTTTTTAAACAAAAAATTTAAATAAATTGGTATGTTTAGGTTTATTTAGTTTATTTTATATTTTTGTTTAGGTTTTTTATCTTTATTTAGTTTAGTTTATTTATTTTATGTTTATTTATTTTAGTTTTGGTTTTTATTTTAGTTTATTTTTAAGTTTTAGGTTTAAGTTTATGTTTATTTTAGTTTAGTTTTATTTTTATTTTATTTTTTAGGTTTAGGTTTTACATTTTATTTTTAGGTTTAGGTTTTAATTTAATTATTTTAACTTTAGGTTTTTGGTTATATTTTAGGTCTACTTTTAAGTTTTATTTTTCATTTAGTTTTAAGTTTATTTTTAGTTTATCTTATTTTATTTAATTTAGGGTTTAAGTTTAGTTTATTTTAGGTTTAGGTTTAGGTTTTATTTATTTTAGTTTAGTTTATTTAAGTTTGGTATAGGTTTATTTTATTTTGTTTATGGTTTAGGTTTTATTTTTTATTTATTTTTAGGTTTAGATTTTTATTTTATTTTATTTTATTTTAGGTTTATTTTATTTTTATTTTAAGTTTAGTTTTAATTCTATTTAGGTTTTCATTTTTAAGTTTATTTTATGTTTTAGTTTAATTAAGTTTATTTTATTTTTGTATATTTTTTATATTATTTTTTTTAGGTTTAGGTTTTAGTTTTAGTTTAAGTTTTTATTTTATTTAGGCTTAGGTTTTCTTATTTATTTTATTTTTAGGTTTTATATAGTTTAGGTTTAGAGTTTAGGGTTTAGGGTTTAGGCTTAGTTTTAGGGTTTACGATTGATGGTTAGGGTTTTTTTTTTAAACTAAGTAAATTAGTAGGATTAGGTTTATTTAGTTTATTTTTTATTTATTTTAGTTTATTTTTATTTTTACTTAGGTTTATTTTTATTTTAACTTTCATTTAAGTTTTTATTTAGTTTTTATTTTATTTTAATTTAGGTATATTTTATTTCTATTTTAGGTTTAGTTTTTATTTTAATTAGGTTTTTTATTTTTTACTTTAGTTTAGGTTTTTATTTATTTCATTATATATTTTATTTTTTTTTAGGTTTTGGTTTTAATTAATGTTTTTAATTTAGTTTGGTTTAGGTTTTTTTATTTATATTATTTTAGGTTTTATTTAGTTCAGTTTACATTGTGTTTTTTAGGGTTTAAGGTTTAGGGTTAGGGTTTAGGGTTTCGGGTTTTGGGTTTAGGGTTTGGGGTTTAGGTTTTATGGTTTAGGGTTTAGGCTTTAGGGTTTAGGGTTTAAGTTTTAGGTTTTAAGGTTTAAGGTTTAGGTTTTAGGGCTTAGGGTTTAGGGTTTAGGGTTTTTATGGTTTAAGGTTTAGGGTTCAGGTTTTAGTTTAGGGTTTAGGGTTTTTGGTTATTTTTTTAATAGAGAACAAATTCATATTCAACATTTCTTCTTTTGGATTTCATCAATCGAGTAACACAACAAGTTTTCTGAGACATAAGCGACGACGTAGATAAAAATTGAGCATGCATAGAGCAAATCAAAAACCTAGATAACTAGAATCATCTCTACTATAAAGACACAGTTCCATAAGCAGCGGATTGGATCTGCAGTTCTGTAGTTTCTCTAGTTCCCATTAGAACCACCCTAGCCTCTCGAGTAGCGGGATCCACCATGATATCACCGATCTCTTCGTCCGCCACCACCATGGCTGTAACCTCTGTCGCTCCTCCCGCCTTCATAACCACCACTGAGATAATTTCCACGTCTGCCTTTGCCTCCACCACATGATCTAGACGGAGCTTGGTTGATGGTGATGTTCCTGCCGTCAAGGTTCTGCACATTCTTAGGGTTTAGGTTTAGGTTTAAGTTTATTAGGTTTTTGGGTTTAGGTTTATTTTTTAATTTATTTAGTTACTTTAAGTTTAAGTTTAGGGTTTGGGGTTTAGGGTTTATGGTTTAGTGTTAAGGTTTAGAGTTTAAGGTTTAGGGTTTAGGGTTTTAGGATTTATAGTTTTAGGTTTTATGGTTTAGCGTTTAGGGATAGGGTATAGGGTTTAGTGGTTTAGGGTTTTTTATGTTTATGGTTTAGGGTTGTAGGTTTAAGGTTGTAAGTTTAATTGTTTATGTTTTAGGGTTAGTTTAGTGTTTAAAGTTTAGGGTTTTAGGGTTTAGGGTTTAGGGTTAGGGTTAGGGTTAAGATTTAGGGTTTAGGGTTTATGGTTTAGGGTTTAGGGTTTAGGATTTAGGGTGTAGGGTTTAGGGTTTATGGTTTAGGTTAGTTTAGGGTTTAGAGTTTGGGGTTCAAGGTTTAGGGTTTAGAGTTTTTTAGGGTTTAGGGATTAGGCTTTAGGGTTTAGTGTTTAGTGTTTTTTAGAGTTTTGGCTTTAGGGTTATAGGTTTAGGGTTTGGGGTGTAGGATTAGTTTTAGGGTTTAAGTTTTAGGGTTTAGGGCTTAGGATTTAGTGTTTAGGGATCATCAATAGAAGCCTCACAATTATTCCAAAACACCAAATCTTATTACTAACACTAAAAGAAAATTTATTGAAGATCATTCTAGCAACATGTTTAATTTTATTAGCATGAATAAGAGGATCAGAACAATAAATAAATAAATATTATGAATACGACAAAGATTTCTAATATGATAATTAATAGAGCAGTTACCGATCCCTCTAACATTCCCAATAAGAAAATTAAACATAAGTAAAATAAAAAGGGGTTAAGTAAAGGTTAATTAAGAGAGGTGTGAGAGGCTGTAGCAGGTCTATTTTTTTTGAACAATTTGGGAGGGTAATTTTTAACACTATTTTTCTTTTTTTTATGATAAGTTTGGAAACCATTTTCTTTTCCCCTAGTATCATCATCCTAGTAAGATTTAGTAACATTGGTAACAAATTTAGGAGAATTCTCCAAGTATTTGGAGGGGAGCTCACCCTCTTTCAAATCCATATTAAGTTGAAAAGTAAGATTAACATGAATATCAAGATTAGAAATGAGAGATGATGACGATTTTGACCATTTAAAGCATGAGTAGTTAAATCCAGATAAAAAATGTTTTCAGTATGCTTGACACCATTTAAATCCTCATTGAAAGCTTCATTTTCATCAATCAAAGCCGGCATAGATGGAGGAATAGAATCAGAGGAAACAAAATCATCTTCCAATAACTTTGAAAATTATTATTCTTAGCATTAGAAATATTCAAATTCAAAGAAAGGAAAAAGGGTAAGTCATCCTTCCCATTTTAAAATCGACAATCTATATCAATAGTTGGGTGAAACTTCTTCAATAGGATTAACCCCAAGGAATCAACCTCAATAATAGCCTTCATACCATTCTTAGGATCCAAGGCAGATTTCTAAACCTAAGTAGGGATTAGCATATGGGTAAGAACATCACTCTCTTTAGGAAGATCTCATTTTTTTAAGTTGGGATGGAGAATAAAACATTTTGAATTGTCATGATCGTCAATTTTACAGTGGAAACAAAAAATTGGAAGGTTCTCTAATTCAACCTTTTATGAATACCAATATTTTTAGAGCCAATCCAAACTTCCTTAGGGTATTTTAGTTATGTCTAATTCCACGAGGATTCGAGCCATAGAAGGGCAAGATCTCTCGTGATTACTTTGTGAGTTGCCAACGATCAAATAAAGCCAGATAGCAAAAAGCACATCATGGGTAACAAAATGAATGTGCATATTAGGAACAGATAACCACACAGAAATTATATGAGATTCCTCCTTAATGTCAAAAAGAGGTGACCACTTCAACAAACGCATTTGAAAATTAAAGATGAAACAAGATGATGCGAAAAAACATGTGAATAATCCATATCGTGAAAAAGAATGAATCTTATCCAAATTCGGACTACGCAAAGAAAATTTACTGACAAGAGAAAAGTCAAATGGCTTTGCCAACTTTTCAACATCCACATCAGAGCACATTATGGCTGACAAACCTCAATAGAGAGAGAAGTCTGACCAGAGAGTGCTTCCTTAAATGATTTAGTAGAAGAAGCAGCATTAGGACCACCAAGCCCCAAAGTGTCAGATTCTCTAGCTGAAGCATCCATAATTTGAGGTGGAGCCCAAGGAATAGAACTCACTACAGCCATGGTAAATGATGAAGCATCACACAAATGGATAGATTCCATTCAATCCTTTGAATTGGTCGAATCAAAGCCAAAACCATAGAAATCCCATGGGGGACACGCCAAGAGGGATTCAAAATCAGGAGAGCGAGAGTGCTGGGGGGGGGGGGGGGGGGGGATGAGGATGGGGAGAGTTTAGGGTTTGGGATTAGGTTTTAGCGTTTAGGGTTTAGGGTTTTAAAATTTAGGGTTTAGAGTTTCAATTTTAGGATTTAGGATTTAGTGTTAGGTTTTTTTAATTTTTTTTAAATTAAAGGTAGGTTTAGGTTTGTTTAGTTTATTTATTATTTATTTTAGTTTATTTTACTTTTTATTTAGATTTAGATTTATTTTTTATTTTTTGTTTAGTTTAGTTTATTTATTTTAGGTTTGTTTATTTTAGTTTGCGTTTTCTATTTTAGTTTATTTTCTTGGTTTAGGTTTAGCTTTAGGTTTATTTTTTAGTTTAATTATTTTATTTTCTAGGTTTAGGTTTTATTTTTTATTTTTAGGTTTAGGTTTAAGTTTTTATTTTATTTTTTTAGGTTTAGGTTTTATGTTTTTATTATAGGTTTATCTTTTTTAGTTTAGGTTTAGTTATTTTTACTTTATTTTATTTTATTTAGTTTAGGTTTAGGTTTATGTTTAGTTTATTTTAGGTTTTGCTTTAAGTTTAAATTATTTTAGTTTAGTTTATTTTAGTTTAGGTTTAGGTTTATTTTATTTTTATTTTAGGTTTAGGTGTTCTTTTTAGTTTAGGGTCTAGGTTTTATTTTTAATTTATTTTTAGGTTTAAGGTTTAGGTTTTTATTTTTTTAAGTTTATTTTATTTTTATCTTAAGTTTAGTTTTTATTTTAATTAGGTTTATTTATTTATTTAGTTTAATTTATTTTTTTATTAATTTTATTTTATTTTAGTTTTTTTTTAATTTTATTTTCATTTTAGGTTTTACATTATGTTTTATTTTATAATATTATTTTATTTTATTTTAGTTTAGGGTTTATTTATTTATTTTATTTATAGGTTTTATTTAGTTTAGGTTTAGATTTTTAGCTTTTTAGGGTTTAGGGTTTAGGGTTTAAGATTTAGGGTTTAGAGTTAGTTTAGGATTTAGGGTTTTGGGTTTAGAGTTTGGGGTTTGTGGTTTTGGGTTTTAGGTTTTGGGTTTTTTTTTTTTTTGGGTTTAGGGTTTAGGGTTGGGAGTTTTGGGTTTAGGTCTTAGGGTTTAGGGTTTAGGTTTTACTTTTAGGGTTTAGGGTCAATGGTTTTTTTATTTAACAGAGAATAAATTCAAATTCAACATTTCTTCTTTTCAATTTCTCCAACTAAGTAACAAACAAAGTTTTCTAAGGCATAAGCGACGACATAGATAAAAAATGAGCACACATAGAGCAAATAAAAAACTGTAGATAACTCAAACCGTCTCTATTATAAAGTCATAATTCTATAAGTAGTAGATCAGTCGGTAGTTCTTCAATTTCCATTAGAACCACCTCCTCTCAGTGGCGGGATCCACCATCATATGATCTCTCTCTCCAACCACCATTGTAGCCTTCATCACTCCTCCCACCTCCATGACCACCCTTTGCTCAGACCACCACCTCATGCCCTAGCACCTCCAAATCCTCCACCACTTTGAAAATCACGCCTCCATGTTTGCCTCCACAGATCTAGGCGAGCACGGTTGATGGATGTTCTGTTGTCAAGGTTCTGCCAATTCTTAAGGTTTAAGTTTAGGTTTAGGTTTATTAGGTTTTAGGTTTAGGTTTATTTTTTAATTTATTTAGATAGTTTAGATTTAGGTTTAAGGTTTGGAATTTCAGGTTTAGGGTTTAGGGTTTAGGGTTAGGGTTTAAGATTTAGGGTTTAGGGTTTAGGGTTTAGGGTTTTGGTTTTAGGGTTTATACTTTTAGGGTTTAGGGTTTGGGGTTTAGGGGGAAGGGTTTTTAGGGTTTAAGGTTTAGGGTTTAGGGTTAGGGATTTAGGTTTTAGGGATTGGTTATTTTAAAAAATTTAAGTAAACTGGTATGTTTAGGTTTATTTAGCTTACTTAGTTTATATTTTATTCATTTTAGTTTATTTTATTTTTTATTTTTATTTAGGTTTATTTTTTATTCTTCTTTAGTTTAGTTTATTCATTTTAGGTTTATTTATTTTAGTTTAGGGTTTTTATTTTAGTTTATTTTTTAAGTATTGGTTTAGGTTTAGGTTTATTTTTTAGTTGAGCTTTATTATTATGTTTTTAGGATTAAGTTTTATTATTTATTTTTAGGTTCAGGTTTAGGTTTTTATTTTATTTTTTTAGGTTTATATTTTATGTTTTTATTTTAAGTTTATTTTTAGGTTTTATTTTCTAGTTTAAATTTAGGTTTATTTTTAGTTTATTTTATTTTATTTTATTTAGGTTTATGTTTAGGTTTAGTTTATTTTAGGATTAGGTTTTGGTTTTTTTTATTTTAGTTTAGTTTATTTTAGTTTAAGTTTATGTTTATTTTATTTTATTTATTTTAGGTTTAGTTTTTTTTTTTAGTTTAGGGTTATGGTTTTATTTTTTTATTTATTTTTAGGTTTTACTTTATGGTTTAGTTTTTTTAATTTTATTTAATTTTATTTAATTTTATTTTTATTTTAAGTTTTGTTTTTATTATATTTAGGTTTTTTATTTTTTAGGTTTATTTTATTTTTTTTAGTTTAGTATATATTTTTATTTATTTTATTTTAAGTTATTTTTATTAGTTTAATTTATTTTACTTTTAAGTTTAGGTTTAGGTTTTAGTTTATGTTTTCATTTTCTTTGATTATTTTATTTTATTTAGGTTTAGGTTCCTTTATTTATTTTATTTTTCTATTTTGTTTAGGTTTTAGGTTGATTATGCTTTTAGGGTTTAGGGTCATGGTTAGGGCCCAGTGGTTTAGGGTCAGGGTAGAGTGGGTTTAGGGTTTAGTGTTTAGGCTTTAGTGGCTTTGGGATTGGTTTAAGGATGGTTATGGGAGGGCCAGTTTAGGTTTAGGTGGCTTTAGGCTTTAGGGTTTGGGGTTTTAGGTTTAGGTTTTGGGTTTATGTTTGTTTAGGGAGCATTTAGTTTAGTTAGGTTTAGGGTTTAGGAGTGTTTTAGGGAGTTTAATACACTGAGGGTTTCTGGGTTTAGTTTAAGGTTTGGTTTAGGGTTTAGAGTGTAAGGTTTAGGGTCCAGGGTTAGGATTTATGGTGGTAGGGTTTAGGGTTTAGGGTTTAGGGTTTAGGGGGTTTGGAGTTTTAGGTTTGAGTTGGGTTTAGGTTTTAGGTTGGGGTTTTAATTTAGGGTTTAAGGTTTCTTGTTTTTTTTCTTTTTACAGGGAACAAATTCAGATTCAACATTTATTCTTTTTCATTTCATCAACTAAGTAACACACTAAGTTTTCTAAGACCTAAGCGAAGACGTAGATAAAAAATGAGCACGCATAGAGCAAATTAAAAACCCTAGATAACTAGAACCATCTCTACTGTAAAGACATTATTCCATAAGTAGCAGATCGGATTTATCGTTCTTCAGTTTCTCTAGTTTGCATCAGAACCACACCGGCCTCTTGAGTAGGATCCACCATCATATCCGGATCTCTCCCTCCACCACCACCAGAACCTGCCGCCTCTTGCTTCCATAACCACCACTGCTCTGACCACCACCTCCATATCCACCAGCACCTCCGGATCCCCACCATCATTGCGATAACCGCCGCCTCCACCTTCGCCTCCACCATCAGATCTAGATTGAGCCCAATTGATGGTGATGTTCCTTCCATCAAGGTTCTGCCTATTCTTAGGGTTTAGAATTTTTTTTTAAAGAAATTGGTGAATTTTATTGCCACAAAGAAAATGTACATAGTCCTTAGAGGGGGGAAATCTCTAAACTAATGCTCAAAGAGCCATAATAAGTCCTAAAGAGATAAACCCCTCAACTATTATAATAATATAAGGAAAAAAAATAAGAGCAAAACCAAATAAGCAATAACAACATATCCATGTGCGCAACAACAACATCCACTAGGTCCTTTTGATACTAGCAAGATCCACCTGCAAGATTCTCCCAACATATAAAAGAAATCTGCAACATACCAATGAAAGGATCAGTAAAATTAAGCAAGCATAAAGAGTATGAGCAAAGAAAAGAGCAAAGTAAAAAAAAAAAGGCTCGTTACATAATCATCTCAAGGAGCAACACTATAAGCATCCAAACATCCAAAGAAGGGTTACAATTACATATAATGCTACCAACCAAAAGAAGATAGAGAGGGAAACATCAAGGCCATCATTGCCAGCATACCTCTTGTAGCCCATCATCCTAAGTCAATCATCTTGGAAGGCAACAAACTTCTCCAACCAGTAGACATAATAGCCCACCACAAAGCCACCAAAACAAATAAGCTCAATAAGGCATAAAATCAACCAACCAATGGGGACAACAACAGTACAGTAGGAACACCACTAAAGCCACCTCCAAAGAGGAATAACAACATCAAAGGGAGCAAGCATCATGACCTTAACAACACAAACAAGAAAAAATCACAACCAAAAAGAAAAAAACACAAGATATCATATCCTCCACAAGAAAATAGGAAAGGTAGGATGGCTGTCATGCAAACCAAAAAAAGGGAAGTAGCAGCAACCAAGAGAGGAGAACCATAACAGGAGTAGGCCAACCAGCATGTCACAAATAGAGCAGCAAAGAAAGGCCAAAATAGCCACCCATGCAACCAATCCAGCCAGCTAAAACAACCAACCAACCCAGCTAGCGAACATAGCCTCCTTGCCAACCACCACAACAACATTAAATCCAAATCAGTGAAAAGACCAACAACATCCATCATGCCAAAAAAACCCAAGAAAACTATGAAAAGTGTAGAAGCAAATAGCAACATCCACCAAACCCAGCCAAAGCACCAAGAATTCTGATCCAGGTGAGGTAAATACCCAGCCAAAACAAAATGAAGCGAATATAGTAAGACAGACTAAAAGCCATCCATCAAGAGTAGCAACAATACAACAAGAACACCCCCAAAGCCAACAGCAAAAAGGAGGAGAAATATCAATGAGTGCAAGCATCATAACCATAGCCAAGTTATGCACTAATACACCAAACCATGTCACCAGATCCTAAAGCAAAATAATAACCACTAAACAGCCATCAACCAACCAACCTAAAATAACAACAAAAACAAAAGCAGCTACATCAAAGAGAGGAAGACCATTACAAGAAGAGGATGAAACCACAACCAAAATAAATAAACCCAAACCAACAAAATCAATACTCAAAACCCAATCCATAAAAAAAGAAGAAATAATAGTTAACAAATAACCTCCACCTTGCCAAATCCAATCCAAAATTAGACCACCAATAGCCCCTCTTATCTACCACCATTAGAAGCGGAGAAACCCGCCAACACAGCCAACAAGCCAACCAACCCAACCAGCCAACAAAGCCAGCCCACCCAGCCAGTCAACAAGGCCACCCAGCCAACCACCATAGTAGAAGAAAATCCAACTCAGTTAAGGAAGCAACTAGCCTAGAGATATGGATAACCCCATATAGAAAATAGTAGGCAAATCCACCAACCAAATGAAGGTCACCAAAAGCCGAAAGCAGAAGTTAGCAGAAAAGAAAATAGCAGCCACCTGGATGAGAAAAACAAAAATAACCTAGGCAAAAAAAATAGGAACCATCAAGTAGCAATCACTAGGCCAACCCAAAAGCAAGAGCTCAAAAACAAAACCCGACAAGAAAGTGAAAATAAGCAAATGGCCACAACCAAAAGAGAGTTTAACAAAGGGGAACCAAAAGCAATGGCTTATCAAAAACCAACTGAAAAAACCAAGCCAAGAAAAAACCAAGCCAAATTTCTCTTATCTACCACCATTATAATTTGAGTTGGGTTTGGCTCACCATTGTAAGAAAGCTTAAAGAGAAATTTGGTTAGGTTTGTTAGAGAAAATAGGGATATTTTTAAATTTATCTAAAAGAGAAATCGGGATATAATTTTCAAGTTTGTTCTCATTCCAAGTGTTATTATGCCAGAAATAGTTAAATTTGATAGCTACAATAGAGTGGGTAGATAAAAGGGAGTCAATAGAACCATTGACAATCTAATTATCTTGTCAAAAGAAAGCAGAACCCAAATGAATAACCCAAGATATTAACGGTTCAGCATCCCATTTAATGGAGCAAAGCCTTTTCCCAACCAGAGAGTCACCAACTCTATAAGCACAGATAAGAGGGTGTTTAGCTTGGAAATTTATTTTCATCATAAAATTAGCCCAAAGGCTATCATTTTTTCTAAAATTCCACCAGAGCTTATAAGAGAAGGCAGTAATAGCTTGATGAATTAGTTTGCAACTGAGGCCACCTTCTCCCATGTGACCACAACATTTATGCTAGGAAATCCAATGCATTCTTTTAGTAGAATTATTAGATCACCATATAAATTTATTAAGCAAGCGATCAATTTTGATAAGAGTAGCATTAGTGGGGATAATAATTTGAATCAAATAAAGAGGCATTGAATTTAGAATGCTTTTAAGAATAGTGAGCCTTCCACCAAAGGAAAGTAAATGAAATTCCCAAATAGAAATTTTATTTAAAATTTTTTGAATTAACTCATCTAAAATATGGGATACTTTTGGACCTTTAAAAAGATGAGCACTAAAGTTCTTAAGAGGAAGGTGTTGATGTTTAAAGTTAGTGATATGCAGGATTTGATTAATTTTATTATTGGAGATGCTTGAAGAAGTAATAAAACAACTTTTGTTATCATAGATAGATATATTACTTTCTATACCAAATTTATTATAAAAAATCTTGAGATTCTTGATATGATGAATAGAAGCATTGCAGAAAATAATGAAATCATCTACAAAGATTAAATGAGAAATAGGAAGACCACCAAGAGTTCTGTAATATATACTAGGATTGTTTAAGAGTAGATCGTTGATGCTCTTAGATAAGTGCTCAACAATAATAATAAGTAAGGAGATAGAGGATCCCCTAGTCGTAGGCCATGGGAAGAAGGAAAGAAGCCCAAGGCTTCCCCATTAAGCAAAATAGAAAACCAGGCATTATTAATTCAAATTCTAATAAGAAAGATAAATTTATCGGGAAACCTAAATAATTTCACAATATAAATAAGGAAATCACAAGAGATATTATCAAAATCTTTGGTAATATCTAATTTGAACATAATGTTGCAACCTCTAGTCTTAGCATCTAAATCATGAATTAATTGGTGAGCAAGCAAAATATTATCAGAAATAGATCTACCTCTAATAAAACTAGTTTAGTTTAAAGAGATAATCCTATGAAGTAAAGGATTGAGCTTGTAGTTAGAATTTTGGAAATCAACTTATTGAAAAAGGTGCAAATACTAATAGGTCTAAAATCACTCCAATAGTCTGGATTATCTTTCTTAGGTATGAGAATAATAGAAGTGCTAGAAAAATATTTAGGAAAATGATTACCATGAAAAAAATAAACCACAGCCTTAACCAAATCAATTATAATAATAAACCAGCATTTTTGAAAGAATTGGGTAGTGAAACCCTTCGGACTAGCAACAGAATCTATGTTCATGCTATTAAGAATTTTAAAATTTTCCTCTTCATTAGGTACAATAGTAAGCAAATCATTATCATTATTGGTTATAATAGAAGGAATCAAGTATGATTTAGAAATAGCTTCATAAGAGCAACTTTTATTAAGCATATTTCCAAAGTAATTAAAGGTCGAATCATTAATATCATTATTCTTTGTAATCCATTCTCCATTTTCATCTTTAATTTTTTGAACATTATTTAAAGCTCTCTTTTTATTAACTATTGCATGGAAATATCTAGTATTTCTGTCACCATCCACAATATGTTTGCTAGTAGCTTTTTAGCACTAATAAGTCTCTTTCATATTTTGAAAATTAATAAGTTTATCTTTTTCCTCAGTTAAGTCCTTAATCTTGGTAGCATCAGACATAACAAAGACTTTAAGATAATAAAATAAATTATCCATTTCTTTGATATTAAGAAAAATGTTTTTAAAATAATGCTTGTTCCAGAAACCTAGATTTTATTTAAGTCTTTTAAGCTTAAACCAAAATCTATTCATCCCCATAATCGAATTGTCGGGATGAAAGGGCTTCCAATTATACAACATTAAAGAAATCAATATCTTTGAATCCACATGTTTTGAAATCTAAAATGTAGAAATTTTTTAATCTATTAGAGTTATCTTAATAGAAACCAAAGAGGATCATGATCCATTAAGGTTCTATAAATGATAAACAAAAGTATAGGCCATTGAGTAATTCAATGAGTATTAAATAATGGTCCAACCTTTGCAAAGTCTAGGGTTTTGAAGTAAAATTTGAATCCTTATAGACAATATCAATCAAATTGCAATCAAGGATCATAATGGAAATTTCTTCCATTGAATAAGGAGTAACCACGCATTGTTGAAAGAATAAAATAGTGTTGAAATCCCACCAACTAACCAAGGTTTATTGTAAGGTAGAAAAATTCCTCAAAATTTCCCAAAGAATATTTCTAATCTTTTACAAGATGCATGAACAAAAGAGCCCAAAACATAATAGTCACCATAAGATATTTGAGCATTGATAACTTGTTGAAAATCATAAGAATAGAAACCTCCATAAAATTATTTCAATAAAAACAAATTTTATTTCTAACTTTAGAAAAATTTATGGAAACCATCATTCAAACATGGTTAATATTGTTTGCATAAATAAGTGGCTCCAAAATAATAAGTAAAGAAATATTAAATCACAAAGGTTTTTTAATACAATTATGAATAAATAGTTGATCCCTTTAACATTCAAACAAGAAAATTAAACATAAGGAAATAAAAGGGTGTAAGAAAAGTTAATTAAGAGAGGAGAGGATCATTAGTATATCTAGTATTTTTTGGACAATTTGGGGATGTTTTTAACATTTTTTTTCTTTTTAGCATGATAAGTTTGGAAACCATTTCCTTTTCAAATAGAATCAACATTCTTGAAGGATTTAGCAACATTAGTCACATTTAGAAGTCTCATATATAAAGTGAGTTCTCCTTCTTGAAGTTATAAGAATTTATTAGAGGAAAGAGCATCTATAGCAAGCAAGGAGCCAAAATAGATTTATTAAGAAGGCAGTGTAAAATCTAAACCTTCCTCTTCAATAACTAGATTATTTCAAACAAAATCTTTTCAAGAATTTAAATCATAACTAAAGTAAAGTCAAGTTTTCAAATTGAATATCATGAGAAACCAAAGCCATATTCTCCTTGAATTTGAATGATGCATAACATTGATATTCATTAATATTTTCAATTAAAACCATCATAATCAATTAAAATTGGTAAGGATGTATCATCCTTAACTAAAAGTCAAGTTTTTTAAATTGAATATCACGAGAAACCAAAGCCATATTCTTCCTTGAATTCGAATGATGTAACATTGATATCCTCTTTAATATTTTCAATTAAAGCATCATTTTTGTCAATCAAAACCAGTAAGGATGCAAGGATCAACTTAAAGGAAAAAGAATCATCATCCAAAAGTTTAGAGAAATTATTATTTTCCACATTAGAAACCTTCAATTGCATAGAAGAAATAAGAGGTAAAATAGCCTTACTAGGAACATTCAATGAATCCTTTTTTTCTTAATTAACTTTTTGATATTTAACAATGGTTGGCCTAGGGTTAGGAAAACTAGTTTGTTTAATAGGAATTTTCTTTTTTAAGTGAGGATGCAGAATGAAACATTCAAAATTATCATGCTCGTGGATTTTACAATGAGAACAAAATATAGGAAAATTTAAAATCAACTTTCCATATAATATAATTTTTTAGATCCCAACTAGATTTCTTTATGGTGTTTCTTGGTCAATTCAACAAGGATTCTAGCTAGAAGGTCATGATTTTCTCTCTTCTTTAAATTGCAATGATTGGCCAAATAACACAATAAAAGAATTGATGATTAATGAAATGAATTTGGATATTGAGTGAAATCCAAACTAGAATGATTATTCTTCTATAATGTCAAATAATTGAGTCTATTTCAACCTCATTTGGAAATTGAAAACAAAATAACAACGATGAGCAAAACATCACAGTAATCCTCATTTTATGAATCAAAATGTGGTGAGGATCAATTAAACCAATTATAAAAGCATCCAAAGTTTAGACTATGAAAGAAAGATTGAATCTTTTCTAGATTTGGCCTAGAGTAAACTTTCCAAACAAAGTGAATTTAAATGAGCAAAGCTTTTCCATAATAATGAAACATAACGTAAGCATTCGGAAAAGTCAAAATAAGTTTGGGGACTCACGAATAGCTATTCTTATGTAAGGATGTCTTTGAATGATTTTGAAGAAGCCAAAGCCAAGGTAGTTGATTTCTAGTAGGATCCATTGGATCTTAGTTTTATGGAATCATCGAGGAAGATGCCTATGGCTTCACTCCAAGTAAAACATGAAAGCGATTAGCTACCATCGATTCATGAAGGAATCCAGTGAGAATCACACTAAACCACTGTCAAGTAGGACAAGAGAGCTTAAAATGAGAGGGGAAAAGGGGAATCACCAATTGAGGCTCAAGTGGGTTTGTGATGTACAAGGCAAGGACATAGTCACGTGAGAAGACTCACGCACTAGAATTTAGGTTAGGTTTATATTTATTAGGTTTTAGGGTTTAGGTTTATTTTAATTTATTTTACAAGTTTATTTTTTGGGGTTTGGGGTTTATGGTTTAGGGTTTAGAGTTAGGGTTTAGGGTTTAGGATTTAGGGTTTAGGTGTAGGGTTTAAGGTTTAGGGTTTAGGGTTTTAAGGTTTATGCCTTTAGGGTTTAGGGTTTCGGCTTAAGGTTTAGGGTTTAAGGTTTAGGGCTTATAGATTTTTAAGGTTTAGGGTTTAGGATTTAGGGTTGAATTTTTAATGTTATAGGTTTAGGGTTTAGGGTTTAGGATTAAGGTTTAGGGTTTAGGGTTTAGGGCTTAGAGACTTTTAAAGTTTAGGGTTTAGGGTTTAGGGTTGTATGTTTAGTGTTATAGGTTTAGGGTTTAGGATTTAGGATTTAGGGTTTAGTATTTTTTTTAAAAAATTAAGTAAACCAGTAGGTTTAGGTTTATTTAGTTTAGTTAATTTACTTTTTATTTATTTTAATTTTTTTTATTTTTTATTTTTATTTAGGTTTATTTTTTATTTTTTATTTAGTTTTATTTATTTATTTTAAGTTTATTTATTTTAGTTTAGGTTTCCTATTATAATTTATTTTTTATATTTAGGTTTAGGTGGAGGTTAATTTTTTTAGTTGAGTTTTATTTTTATTTTATTTTTTTGGTTTAGGGTTTCAAGTTTTTTGGGTTTGGGGTTTAGGGATTAGGACTTAGGGTTTAGGGTTTAGGGTTTAGGGTTTTAAGGTTTAGGGTTTTAAGGTTTAGGATTTTATGGATAGGGTTTAGGGTTTAGGGTTTAGTGTTTAGGCTTTAGGGTTTAGAGTTTTTAGGGATTTTAGGGTTTATAGGGTTTAGGGTTTTAGGTTTTGGGTTTTGTGTTTAGGGTTAATTTTAGGGTTTATGGTTTAAGGTTATGGTTTTTCTTATTTGTTTTTAGGGTTTAAGGTTTAGGGTTTTTATTTTAGGTATAGGGTTCAGGTTTTAGTTTAGGTTTATTTTTAAATTAAGTAAAACTAAGGTTTAGTTCTTTTTTTACTATTTGGTTTATTTTATTTATTTTATTTTTTTAATTTCTTAATTTTTGTTTATTTATTTTTTTATTTTTATTTAGTTTATTTCATTTATTTTAAGTTTATTTATTTTAGTTTAGGTTTTTTATTTTAGTTTACTTTTTAGATTTAGGTTCAGGTTTATGTTTATATTTTAGTTTTATTTTATTTTTATTTTAGTTTTTAGGTTTAGGTTTTATTTTTTATTTCTAGGTTTAGGTTTAGGTTTTTATTCTTTTTTTTAGGTTTAGGTTTTAGGTTATTATTTTAGGTTTATTTTTAGGTTTTTTTATTTTTAGTTTTCATTTAGGTTTTAGTTTATTTTATTTTATTTAGTTTAGGGTTTAGGTTTAGGTTTTATTTTAGTTTAGGTTTAGGTTTATTTTATTTTGATTTTTTTCTTTAGGTTTTATTTTTTTATTTATTTTTAGGTTTATTTTTTTGGTTTAGGTTTTTATTTAGTTTTATTTTATTTTATTTTAGGTTTATTTTATTTTTACATTTCATTTAGTTTTATTTTATTTAGGTTTTTTATTTTTACATTTATTTTATTTTTTAGTTTAGTTTAGGTTTTTATTTACTTTATTTTATTTTAGTTTTTATTTTTGATTTTATTTTATTTTTTAGGTTTAGGTTTAGGTTTAGGTTTTTTATTTTATTTATTTTTAGGTTTTATTTAGTTTAGGTTTAGGCTTTTAGGTTTCTAGGGTTTAAGGGTTTAGGGTTTAAGGTTAGTAGTTTATGGTTGTAGGTTTTAGGGTTTAGAGTTAGGGTTTTTTTATTATTAGTCTTATTTTTAATGTTTAGGGTTTAGGGTTTAGGTTTTAGGTTTATGGTTCAGGTCTTAGTTTAGGGCTTAGGCTTTCAGTTTTTTTTTAATAGGGAACAAATTTAGATACAACATTTCTTATTTTTGATTTCAACAACCAAGTAACACACCATATTTTCTAAGACATGAGACATAGATAAAAATGAGCATGCATAAAACAAATCAAAAAAAACTTAGATAACTAGAACCGTCTCTGTATAAAGACAAAGTTCCATAAGCGGGGATCATTCTTCTTCAATTTTTAGTTCCCATTGGACCACCACGGCCTTTCGTAGCGGGATCCACCACCTTATCCTTAATATCTCTCTCTGCCACCATCACGACTGTAACCTCCATCGCTCCTCCCATCTCCATAACCACCATTTCTCTTACCACCACCTCCATATCCACCAACACATCCATATCCCCCACCACCACTATGATGGCTGTGCCTTCCTCCACCAGATCTGACCACGGTTGGCCGTGATTCCACATCATGGTTCTGCCCATTCTTAGGGTTTAGGTTTAAGTTTAGGTTTATTGGGTTTTAGGGTTTAGGTTAATTTTTTAATTTATTTAGTTACTTTAGGTTTAGGTTTAGGGATTGGGGTTTAGAGTTTAGGGTCTTGGGTTAGGGTTTAGGGTTTAGGGTTTAGGCTTAGGGTTTAGGGTTTAGGATTTAGAGTTTTATTGTTTATGCTTTTAAGGTTTAGGGCTTAAGTTTTAGGGTTTTTTAGAGTTTAGGGTTTTGGGTTTATAGTTATAGGTTTACTGTTGTAGTTTTAGGGTTTAAGGTTTAATGTTTACAGTTCAAACGTTTAGGGTTTAGGATTTAGGGTTTCGGGTTTTTAAAAAAAAAATTAAGTAAACTGGTAGGTTTCAGTTTATTTATTTTACTTTAGGGTTTAAGGTTTTAGGGTTTAGGGTTTAGGGTTTAGGGTTTGGGTTGAGGGTTTAAGATTTAAAGTTTAGGGTTTAGGGTATTTCAAGGTTTAGGGTTTAGGGTTGTAGGTTTATGGTTTAGGGTTTAGGGTTAGTTTTAGGTTTTTTTTTAAGTGTTAGGGTTTTGGTTTTTTTTATTTTTTTGATAAAGAACAAATTTAGATTCAACATTTCTTCTTTTCGATTTCGTCAACCTAGTAACACACCAAGTTTTATAAGGCACAAGCAATGACATAAATAAAAAATGGGCATACATAGAGCAAATTAGGAACCCTAGATAACTAGAATAGTCTCTATCTTAAAGACACAATCCATAAGTAGTAGAGCGAATTGACTATTCCTCAATTTCTCTAGTACCCATCAGAACCACCACAGCCTCTCGAGTAAGAATATCTACCATCATATCCCTGATCTTTCCCTCCACCACCACCACAGCTATAACCTTCGTCGCTCCTCCCGCCCCCAAAACAACCACTTCTCTGACTACCACCTCCATATCCACCAGCATCTCAAGATCCCCCTCCGCCACTACGATAACCATTGCCTCCTTTGGCTCCGATCTAGGCCGACTTTGAGGTGATGTTCCTACCATCAAGGTTCTACCCATTCTTGGGGTTTAGGTTTAGGTTTAGGTTTATTAGGTTTTTATGGTTTTGGTTTATTTTTTAGTTTATTTAGTTACTTTAGGTTTAGGTTTAAGTTTAGGGTTTGTTATTAAGGGTTTATGGTTAGGATTTAGGGTTTATGGTTTAGGGTTTAGGGTTTTAGGGTTTATTCTTTTAGCATTTAAGGTTTAGGGTTTCAGTTTAGGGTTTAGGGTTTAGGGTTTAGGTTTTAGAGTTTAGGGTTTTTAGGGTTTAGGGTTTAGGGTTTAGGGTTAATGGTTTAGGGTCGTAGGTTTAGGTTAAGGGTTTAGGGTTTAGGAATTACGGTTTAGAGTTTAGGGTTTAGGGTTTAATGTTTAGGATTTTCATTTAAATTAAGTAAACCGGTACCTTTTGGTTTAATTTGTTTATTTAGTTTGTTTTTTTATTTTAGTTTATTTTATTTTTTATTTTTATTTAGGTTTTATTTTTATTTTTATATAATTTAGTTTATTTATTTTAGGTTTATTTATTTTAGGTTTAGTTTTAATTTTAATTTATTTTTTAGGTATAGGTTTAGGTTTAGGTTTATTTATTAGTTTAGTTTTACTTTTATTTTATTTTTTAAGTTTAGATTTTATTTTTTATTTTTATTTTTAAGTTTAGGTTTCTATTTTATTTTTTTAGGTTTAGGTTTTAAGTTTATATTTTAGGTTTCATTCTTTAGTTTAGGTGTAGGTTTATTTTTACTTTATTTTATTACATTTAGTTTAGGGTTTTGGTTTAGTTTATTTTAGGTTTTGGTTTTGGTTTTATTTATTTTAGTTTAGTTTATTTTTAGTTTAGGTTTAGGTTTATTTTATTTTGTTTATTATAGTTTTATGTTTTTTTTTAGTTTAAGGTTTTGTTTTTTTCTTAATATATTTTTAGGTTTTTCTTTAGTTTAGGTTTTTATTTTATTTTATTTTTTATTTAATTTAAGTTTAAGTTTTTTTATTTATTTTATTTTTAGGTTTTATTTAGTTTAGATTTAGGTCTTTAGCTTTTTAGGATTTAAGGTTTTGGGTTTATGGTTGTAAGTTTAGGGTTTAGGGTTAGTTTTAAGGTGTAGGGTTTAGGGTTAGCATTATTTTATTTTTTATTTATTTTTTTAGTTTTTTACTTTTTTAATTAAGTAAACTGCTAGGTTTAGTTTTATTTAGTTTATTTAGTTGATTTTTTTTATTATTTTAGTTTAATTTATTTTTTATTTTTATTTAGGTTTATTTCTATTTTCATTTAGTTTAGTTTACTTCTTTTAGGTTTATTTATTTTAGTTTAAGTTTTTTATTTTAGTTTATTTTTTTATTTAGGTTTAGGTTTAAGTTTATTTTTTTTAGTTTAGTTTAATTTTTATTTTATTTTTTAGGTTTAGGTTTTATTTATTTATTTTATGTTTAGGTTTCTTTTATATTTTTAAGTTTAGGTTTTAGATTTTTTTTAGGTTTATTTTTAAGTTTTCTTTTTAGTTTAGGTTTATGTTTATTTTTAGACTATTTTATTTTATTTAATTTAGGTTTAGCTTTAGGGTTAATCTATTTTAGGTTTAGGTTTAGGTTTTATTTATTTATTTTTAGTTTAGGTTTATGTTTATTTTCTTTTTTATTTTAGGTTTAGGTTTTTTTTTTTAATTTAGGGTTTAGGTTTTAGTTTTTATTTATTTTAACTTATTATTTTTAGGTTTATTTTTTTTAGGTTTAGGTTTTTATTTTATTTTATTTTATTATTTTTTTATTTTATGTTTAGTTTTATTTTCTTTAGGTTATTTATTTATTTAGTTAAGCTTAGGCTTTATGTATTTTTACTTTATTTTTTTTTAGGTTTAGGTTTCGATTTTAGTTTATGTTTTTATTTTATTTTATTTTTTATTTTATTTTGTTTGAGGTTTTTTAATTTGTTTTATTAGGTTTTATTTAATTTAGGTTTAGGTTTTTAGCTTTTATGATTTATGGTTTAGGGTTAGTTTAGGATTTAGGATTTAGGTTTGAGGGTTTGGGGTTTAATGTTTAGGGTTTAGGGTTTAGAGTTTTAGGATTTAGGGTTTACTGTTTAGAGTTTAGGGGTTAGGGTTTAAGATTTTTAGGGTTTAGGATTTAGGTTTTAACATTTAGGTTTTAGGTTTAGGGCTCAGGTTTTAGTTTAAGGTTTAGGATTTTTGGCTTTTTTATAAATAGATGTTGACCTCATTTTTGGATGAGGTTAATTTAGAAATTGGGAGATCTTAATCACAAATAGGATTCTCCTAATTCAATGCTTAGACACTGCTAGTGACCTAGAATTCACCTTGGGTTGGATCAAACCTATTTATTTTAGGTAGGATCAACTCAAGCATCCAAATTCAAAATCAATTAATCAAATCAACAATCAATAATCATCAATCCAAGATGATTAAAAGTCAAATTACATTTAATTTCAAAAATACCCTTGAGTTGATTTTGAATTGGATCAAGCTAAAATTAATGCACTTGAGACTCAAATTCCAACCCAAATCAAATGCACTCCAAATGAAAACTCAAAATGGGCAACACATTAGTCTAGGACTATGTGATGCCATAATCATAAAATAAAAAGGGGACAAAATGGGAAGAAGAGAAATGCTAATTTCTTCTTCCATCTCTTCCCATGCAAAATCCTTTCTTCCTACCTCATGCACTCCAAGATAAAGCCACCTCTTAAGAGGTGGTCCTTCAAGTAAAGGAGGCAATCAAGCAAGGAAAAGCCAAGAAGGATTTGGCTTTCTAAGGAAAGAAGAAGAGGAAGATGTGCTCGGCCATGCATGGAAAGCTAGCAAGGAAGCTCCTTCCCTCTAAAGTGAACATTCCATTATGTTCACAAGACCAAGAGAGGAAGTTCAACACCTTTTCCCCGGCCACCTCATCGTCGGCAAGGCACTGTTCATGCCAAAACTGAGCACCCTTTAATGGTGAAATCCAAAGGAGGTGATTTCACCCCAATTTGAAGACACATACACGTTCTAGGGCTCGAGGCATTCCAAATTGAGCCCTTACTTTAATCATTTGGCATCGGGAAGGCCGAGAACCACCAAGGTTGAGATCTATGATTTGAGCTCTGTCAAGGGAGCAAAGCATGTGGAGCTAAGCCATCAAATGCTAGCCACAAGCTCTTTGCATTGATCAAAATCTTATGGAATCAACCTGCCGGAGATCATAGGTTTACCATTGTCCTCCCTCTTCAAGTTTTTAGTTTTGGGATTTTTCAAAGAAATTAGGAATTGCAAATGGATCTAACCATATTGATTGATCCAAGTTCGATCACTGATCATTTTGGGATCAAAATCGAGGAATAATTCATCATAGATCACCGCCGATTGATCAAAAACCATCAACGATGATCGGGTCTCGCCATTTAGGGAAGAAGATGGTCTCCGGACTGTCCGATCCTTGTATTTGGATCGGACAGTCTAGATCTATGTGCACAATTTGATTTAATTTTCTTAGGATGGGGGCGTCAGGACTCCGATCATGACGGTTGTCGGGTCGTCCGCATTTTCCCGCAGCGACCGCGCGCCGTCCCATGCATGAGCGCGTCATGCGCATGCGGTCTAATCTGCGGGATCGTGGGATCGGTGGATCATCCGATCAAAGATCGGATGGTAAATGATCCGCTCTTTTAATGCGTGGGTCCCTCCCACTTAAAAGCTACTTAACGATTTGATTAATTAAGAAAATCACAAAAACTTCAACAAATCATATAAAATCAAAGAAAAATCATAAAATTATAAATAAAAGCTCTATGGATTTCTTGAGAGGAATCCATAGAAATTAAAATCTCCAATTTTTTGGGTATGTTTTCCTTAATTTGGGTTTAATTGAAAACATTAAACCACATTATTCTCAAATTAATAATCCAATTAATTTGAAACTTTGGGAAATGAAATTAAGCTTAAAACATACCTTAGCAGAATTTTTGGGGATTTAATTCTTTGAATTCAAGGAAAATTGTAATTTCATGTGTTTAACCGTTAAATTAATTAAATTAATTACCCTTTAATGAAATAATTAGAAAACTTTAATCTAATAACCTTAAATCAACATAATAAATATTAATGAACATCAAGAATATTAATTAAACCTAATCAAACTATATGAACCTAATAGATCACTAATTAACTCAATTTGGTAATTAAAAAATTAAATAATTCAATTAAATGACTTGAACAATTATATCATAATAAATCAACTAGTTAACAAAATTATAAATAAACCTCATTGGAAAGATATTTAGTGAAGAATAAGTGAAAATAAAATACCTTAATAAGTCTTAATAAATTAGGAATTTAGGTTTTAATGAAATAATTAAAACCTTAATTACACCCTAATTACATCTCTAATCAAGTTGAAACTTTAGAAACATAAAATTGGCATGTAACCCCACTTGCCATAATTATCTCAAACCCATTTGGTCTATAAATTTGGAAATCTTGATTTTCCAAATCTCAAGGTTAATATGAACTAAATAATAATTAAAAATAATCATTAATTCATTGAATCAACAAATAAATTGAACTAATCTGAAATAAACATAAAAAATACTTAGGGTAATTCATCAAAACTTCCTAAGTCAAAGAATTTAATCAAATATCTAAATTGTAAGAAAATCAATACTTAATGAAATTCAAACGTAATTAAACAACTTAAGTTAAGTTTAATGAAACCACTCAACCTTAATGAATTTAAATAATGAATATAAAATCTAGGTTAATTAAATCAGATTAAGAATAATCTATGAACAAACCTAAGGTATTAATTCATATTAATAAATCTAAATCTTAAGCTTACAAATCCATGATTTAATATCTTAAGTTAAATTGAATGAAATCAAACTTAAATCTTACCCTTTAAATTAACATAAGCCAAATCAAATGAAATCCATATAACTTTATTCAAAATGAAATAAATCAAACAAATTAAATCAAATAAAGCAATTCAAACAAATGAAATAACATAAATCAAATCCAAACATAAATAAAATCAAAAGGATTAATTAAAATAATTAAGAATTTTAGTTAGACTTTGGAAACCTCATTAGATTTAGGATGTGAAATAAAGTGAGTTTCACCTAAAATGAAATTCATTCTATTTCTCATTCTTGAAAACTTAAATATTACTTTAACCAAATAAAATGAACATAAAATGGGAATTAAATCACTAAACCATTTGAATTGAAACCAACCAATGGTAAAAAACTAAACTAATTCAAACTTCAAACTTAAACTTAAAAGCCTAGCAAAAACTTACCACACAAACCCCACTTCTACACACACTAAATTGGTTAGGTCACGGACCCTAGATCTAGGTTAGATTGCTTTGTGATTTTCTTTTAATCTCCTGTGATATGTTGTGTTGTGCTTCACATGTTTGTGTGGTGTATTACTTTAGACTGGATTTCTAGGCTTATTTGTTCATTAGACTAGATTTTAGGGCATTCTTTCAATATTTAACATTAGTTTTTGCAGGAAATTATGTTAAAATGATCACTATAATAAATAAATTATAAAATTATTGTTTTCTTGCAGGTGCTAAAAATCCCTTAACATAGTCCATAGGATAGGTGGGCTTGGCAAACAACTATTGCTAAGCCTGTATGTTTGTGAAATATAAACTACTTTGTGTGCTGTGTGTATTTCCTGACATCTATTTTGCAGGGCTTAGGATTTTCATTGAATTTTCAATGTAAACTTGAGCTTAAAATTAGGTTAGGATCTATGGGGTCTAGGATTAACAGGAGCTGACCCAAACAAGAGATGGTGTGGTGGTCCCCTGTGGAGCCCGATGGATGTCCTTGAAAAAGGAGACTTTCTTGGAAAGAAGACTCATAGATCTGAACTTGTAGTTCTAGGCTGGGTTGTATATGAAATCAGCTCAATTTTCTTTGTTCGGGTGTATAGCGATCCGTGCATTGGCCTTTTCTTATATAATTTTACCTGGCTTGATTTATTTTGGGTGCACAATAGAAACATCATGCTTTTCTTAGGTTTCTTTCTATGTTATGTTTGTGTTGTGATGTATGCCTAGACGTAGGCTCATAGGATAAACTAAATTTTCTACCAACTAAATCAATTGAAAATAAATATACAACTCATAATCTTTATATAAAATCCTAGGTATTCAAATAAGATAAAATATGTAGCAACCCCTTGGATGTTTTAATATCATGCATAATCATATTATTTCACTCTTGGTTAATGAAGGACTTCCATCTTGAGAACCTAGGCTTGACCTTTGAGAGCCTATGATGGAAGTACATTCTTCTCGATTTGGCCCATAATCTTTTCTAATTGCATGCATTAGGCATAAATTGTATTCTGACCTAAATGAATCAGATCAAAAAATTATTAAAATCTAAAAATGTGCATTAGTTAGGTGCATCTTCATACCCTACATGATCTTAGAGATTAGGGAGAAAGTCTAAGTTCATATATTTCTTTCTTAAAATTGCAACAGCCCAGCCATCTTGCATTCATATGACTTAGCCTCATGGTTTGAAAATGCACTTAGGTGGTGTTAGCTGGCAGCCTTCTCCAGGCAGGTTGTAAGTCCAGAAGAGTCAAGGATAGGTTAGTTCCTTAAAGTGAGGAGAATGGCCAAGGATAGAACTAGGTCGAGCATCTAACATGTGTCAGAAGCACCTGTAGACTAGGTTCTGAAGCATGATTTTAGGAATAAGTCTTCAACCTTAGGAATTTATGCAGTCTTGTGCTATTAGAATCTAAGACATAGATATCTAAGAAAATGATAATTTGAATTCTAAAATTAAATCCCAAATTTAAAGCCCAATCATAGGATAGATGAAATGTCTACTGGGCATCCCAGTATCAATAGACATTTCCTACTCTTTTCCATTTGACTCTTTAAAATAACTCTCTCCAATTTGGACCTCTCACAATTGAATTTCTCAAAAATCATTCCTTTGAAAGCTACCTTAGTAGTCTTTAGGAATAACCACTTATTTCTTTAATCGAAAGTATTCTTTGGAAGAGACACTTCCTAAGATGTAATTAACTATAGAGGCTTCCCTTTATAAGGAACCATGATCCCGGATAAAATTGACCTTCTACTTTTCATGTAGTTCAGGAAATACTACGAAAGACCCATTAGCTTTAGAGTCTTTTATTGAAATGATTGAATCCATTATAGGAGAGCATGTTTATCTTTCGAGATAATATGTTTATTCCTTAATGCCATATTTGATCATCTAAATAAAATATTTCTAAACTCTATGTGGTGTCATTTCTTTTCTCTATTTAGAAAAAAACCAACATGGCTACTCACGAATGGTCCTCTCTCCATCTTTAGAAATAGGTGGCTATTTCTATATATTGGCAGTGTACTAGTGCCACTTACCGATCAAGATTGCCTTTCTTTCTATTGGATACCTCTCCATTTCATTCTTGGTTGAGTCTATCCAACATCTTGAATAGAGGTTCTAGAACTCTTGTTTGTCATATTAAAGCATTGGGTCCTAGAACCAAATCCCAAAATAAAATGAGAGGTGAGAGAAATAAAAAATAAAGTCATCTATTATGACCTAAATCTAGTCAAGATAGATTTGAAACCATTCCAATATGGAAAAGATATTAAATTTAAAAAAAAGTATGAAAAGTACTTCAAGATTTGTAAAGCAAATCTCCAAAATAAAGTCTCAAAATGTTATCCTTGATACTTTGGCTTTGTACTAGAGCTAAAGAGAATCATGTGGTCCTTAAATGAACACCCTTTG
The DNA here is from genome assembly GCA_021442155.1 of Cymbidium sinense. Taxonomy (NCBI): domain Eukaryota; kingdom Viridiplantae; phylum Streptophyta; class Magnoliopsida; order Asparagales; family Orchidaceae; genus Cymbidium; species Cymbidium sinense. The sequence continues at coordinate 260,289,069 of CM038214.1, read as the reverse complement.
TTCTACTACATTCAAAGGTGTCAAAACACTAAGGATATAAATTGAGATAAAGGAGTTCCTTCAAACCCAGGAAACTTAAATCAAAAGGAGTAATAGTTGTGCCTTTTGTCCCTTTTCCCACCATGATTGAAGTTTGAATTGCAATTAGAAAAGAAGAATAAAAAATAAAAAAATCATCCCAAAATAGAATGCCTTATTGGACTTAGGGAGAGGTTGATTAAGGAACTCAATGAAAATCTCCTATTTATATAGAAGATAATTATACATGAATGCAAATCAGCTTTATTATTAATTTCCACAAGTCCACTAGAATATTAGAAAACTAACTACTCAAGTTGATTGGTCAATTCTAAGGAGTGCCTTGGAGGTAACCTTCTTTTAGACCTTTCCAAAATCTTAAATTCTTAAGAGTATGGGTGAGAGTCAAAAGAAGGAGATGATATGACATAAACAATAATAAAGTGATAAGATTCACTCTTACTTAGAAGAAAAGAGAGGGTAGCGAAGGACAATTCTAATTCTCTTGATAAAGTTAGAATGAATAAAATTTAAACCAATAAATTTAAATCAACTTCTTTAATGGGAGTTTTCTCCCATTGAATGAAATGATATTCCATGATTGGCTTTAATTAATTTTAAGGTTAAATCAAGAAAAGAAAATAAATGAAGAAGTTAATCCTTCTAAAGAAATCATGACCTTAGGATTGGGTCCTAAGGATGATATTTCTATCTCTCAGAGTAAAAGTATGAAATTCTTATCTCTGGAAAGTTGATAGATAAATCACTTAGGACTTTGTCAGTCTAAATGAATGAAAAATGCCTTAATTTTCAAGACTAAGGCATTATATGCTTTCAATACAAAATGAATCTAAGGGAATCCTTTGTAATGTCTTATGACCTATTTGACATTATCTTAATGTTAAGTATGGTTGTCAAAGAGTCCATTGCAAACTCAGATTACCTTTATTCTTATATGTGCTATAAAATAAAATACAAGTCAAAGTTGGCTTTCTAATAGCACATCATCCACCCTAAAGGGTCCTCTTTTAAATGATGATCCCCTAAATAAATATATTATGAGGTATATTGATCTATTGAGGATAGAATTAGACCAACCTTCCCTTCATATAAAAGGGGAAATTCTTGAAATCAAATTCAAAATGGTAGTGCCATACCACCTCAAATGACATTGAAAAGAAATGGCAAATAAATCATCTTCAAAATGTGATGTTTTTCTCATCTTAGAGAAGTTGCATGCAAAATCAAGCATCATAATGCTCTTATAAAATAATATGAAATATGAAATAAAAAAATGATGAAGAAAACAAAGTAAAGCAAGGCATTACATAATTATGTAATTTGCCTTACTTAACTATAAGCAACTTCTGATGTGGCATTCCACTATAAAGAAGTTCTAGGGTTATCTTATAACAAGATAGACTACTAAGAACTTATTAACATCTTTGTCGATGTGGAAAATTTAAAGAAGAAAATCTCCAAAATATATGTTGATCCGGTGCATCGATCAACATCAAATATATAAACATAGAATTTATATAGGCTCAATTCTAGTCAAGCTTTGATAAGATGATACCATATAAATTCAATCAAATAAAGAAAAGTTTTTAGCTTCATGAAAATTCAATCTTAAAACTCAACCTAGAAAAGAACTTGATTTCAATCACATTGTTGGTTGAAGCCAATTCAAACATGAAAAGAGCAACTTAGGAATTCATGAAACATCTTTAAATGCTCTTGATGGTCCTATAGTCCCAAATAAAAAAAGAGAATAAAAGGAATCAAATGATAAAAGAAGAAACATATTGATTATTAAAGGATGTTCATATTCATCTTAAAGTGTTGAGTCTTTAGGAATATCATTGACTACTCCTAAATGACCTCACTAAATATTTGATTCAATAGAAATTTTGATTTAAGTGTAATGTTTCAAGGAAGTCATTATGCCAATCTTAAATTACTCACTCCACTAAATAATTTTGAATTCAATAGTGTAACATCATTAGAAAGTTATTCTTATCAATCTTAAATGACTTTACTAGATTTGTTGTTCCATGAAAAGATAAAAAAATAAATAGAATGTTGGATCATATTATATGATCAATCAAGCAAAGACTTGAATCATATCAAAAAGTAAATCAAGAAAATGTTGTATTTGGACAAAAGGTCAAATACATCAAATTTCCTAACAAATCATTTAGTGGTGTCATTTCATAAAGAATGAAATGATACGATATTGAGTCAAATACATTTATCTTCTTAGTGAATCTTGTAACTAGAAAAATTACCAAATGTAACCTTTCATAAAAAAAATGAAATCAAAATATTACAAAAAAAATGAGAGGAAGGACTATATCCAAAGTGAAAGGATGAAGTCTAAAATTTCTAAGCATGTAGACATTTTGATTTGACTTTAAACTTCTCCATATCAAAATGAAGTGGTAAGGTTAGAAGTCAAAAACTGTCCTTAAGCTAAATAAAAATAATAATAATCAAATATCTCATGCTTTGTCATTTTAGCCTTCACCATGATTGGGTGAGCTCGCTTGGAAGGTTAAATAAAAAGATAGTGGACGTTCTTTTCTAGGAGTCCATATCTTTTGAATGGCAAAGATTCTATTGAGTATACTCTGATGCCATTTCAAATGAAATAAAAATATCCAATAAAACTAACATAGCTTAAATGAAATAAAAATAATCAGATATCTCATTCTTTGTCATTTTATCCTTTATCATGATTGGGGGAGCACGCTTGGCAGGTTAAATAAAAAGATAGTGGATCTTCTTTTTCAAGAAACCATATCTTTTGAATGGCAAAAATTCTATTGAGTGTATTCTAATTTTAAATGAAGAAAAAGACACCCAATGTAATTGGACATTTTAACTTTAAACTTCTCCATATCAAAATAAAGTGGTAGGGTTAGAAGTGAAAGATTGTCCCTAACTGAACAAAAATAAGTAGATATCTCATACTTTATCATTTTAGCTATTGCCATGATTGGGTGAGCTCACTTGGCAGGCTAAAAGAAAAGATAGTGGATCATCTTTTTTAGGGATCCATATTCTTTGTATGGCAATGGTCTCATTGAGTATACTATGATTCAATTGTAAGTGGCCTATAACCATAAACAAGAAAAGTTATGGAATTATAGAGCCATTTCAAGTTAAAAAGCTTAACTACTTTGGGTCCTAACTTTCTTTTCAAAAGGCACTCTAGCACTTTGCATCAATGTTGTTTATATGTGTCTGAAGATTTATATAGTCTTCAAGTTTGGGATGCACCCTTAGAATTTGAAGAAAAATCCAATTCCATAATTGACAAGATGATATCAATGATCTAACTCTTTAATGAGTTAGTTATCAATGATTTGATCAAGCTATCTTTTGGGTTTAAAGATGACTTTATGGAAATAAAATTGAAATGATCTCTAGATAGCAGTCCATAAACTTAAGGTTGATGTCATTTCAATAAATTAAGTCCCATGATGATTGAGGCCAAATTCCAAAAGAAAAGCAAATTTTTGCTAAATTAAAAGCTAGAAAGTGATGGTTGTACATAAGAAGAAAATATTCTTCTTGGTTAGCTAACATCATTATATGACCCACATCTTGGGACTAGGGTGGAATCTTTACCTTGAAAATGGGTTAATATTACCCATATTTCATTTTAAAATCAAAAAAATATTTTCATGTATAAGATTATCCTTCTTAAGGATAACTTATTTGAAAATTATCAAACTAAAATAATTCTAAAAAAAATTGAAAGCATATGATATGACACTTTAATCCTTACAAGAATATTCTCATGAGTCATATCATTCAATTTCAACATATTGGGAAAATTTAGCAAAAGGGTCATGATCAAGATTTCTTATAATCTCACTTTCAATTAGATGGAGGGTTATATTGAAAATCTTGTCAAGAAAAAAAAGAAAAGAAAAGAAACTTCAATATGACTTGAAGAATAGTCACATTACTATATATAGAGTCTTGAAATTTACTTTTGAAGTAATTTCAAAGACCTTGTAACAAAATGTAGAAGGATAAAAAATGCAAAATAAGAAATTAAAGACAATTATGAGATTTCATTTCTATAATAATAAATTAGCTGAAGAAATTCAATTTCAAACTTATAGGAGAATCTTAATTTCTCTAATAAGTTAATCCTTTCAATTCCTTATTGATTAGGGATAAGAATTTTGTATCTCTATGAGAATCCAAAAGATTATCTTGATTCTCATTCACTTTAGAAAGCTTTAAAGGAATCTCTTTATCTTCATTGAATCCAAGGGAATGCCTTATAAGTTGTTGATTCATGTCAACAAAATAAAAATAACATACAAAAAAAAATTCTATTTGAGAAGCATTGGTTAACTTTGGTTCTTACTGCTTATAGAACTACACAATCACATGCAAGCTCAAAGAGGTAGAATTCTCAAGTTAATACCCTATGATGTCTTGCCTTCAAAGACATAGACATCTAGCATGGTTCATTGTAACTTTGAGATGAAAAGAAGAAAGAAAGAAAACTGCTGAATTTCTATGCTCATGGCATAATAAAGCATTGGATCCAAAATATACCCAAATCTTTCTTCAAAAATAAATTCCAACTCTTTGAAACATTCTTCACTAAACTTCTTCATGTGTAAGGAGTATTAGTGAAATCAAGAAATGGCAAACTTCCATTACCCTTTCATCAAGTTAGACTAATCAAGTAAGGATTAAGTCCAGACTCTTGCTTATTAGCCAAAACCTTTGAGGATTAGGAATAAATCACTTTGACCCCTTTTCCCCATCCATATCACCAGTAGGTTTGGAGCAAGCCCTTCGTGGCACCAATCCTACCTCTTATGTACATGATTGGATTAAGCCATCAAGGCCCCTTTCACGTTACACAAGCAAGTTAGATTGGATTAAGTCTTTATGACCTCTGTCTAATAGCCAGAAAGATATAAGTCCCTTAGTCGGCATTCTTTCTAATCATCTAGGAGTAAGTCCCAAGTCGGCATCCTATCTTTGTGTATATGTTTGGAACAAGACATCAAGGTCCCTTTCATCTTGCATAGGCAAGTTAGAATGGATCAAGTCTTTATGACTCCTTTCTAATAGCTAGAAAGATATAATTTCCCAGTCGACCTTCCTTCTAATCATATTGCAGTAAGTCCCCAGTCAGCATCTTACCTTTGTGTACATTATTGGAACAAGCCATCAAGGACCCTTTCATGTTACATAGGTGAGTTAGATTGGATTAAGTCTTTACACCCCTTTCTAATAGCCAGAAGATATAAGTCCCTTAGTTGGCATTCTTTATAATCATCTAGGAGTAAATCCCCCGTCAACATCCTACCTTTGTGTACATGATTGGATCAAGCCATCAAGGTCCCTTTCATGTTACATAGGCAAGATAGATTGGATCAAGTCTTTATGACCCCTTTCTAATAGCCAGAAAGATATAAGTCCCCTAGTCGACATTCTTTTTAATCACTTAGGAGTAAGTCCCTATTCGGCATCCTATCTTTGTGTACATGATTGGATCAAGCCATTAAGGCCCCTTTCATGTTACACAGGTGAGTTAAATTGGATTAAGTCTTTATGACCCCTTTAATAGCCAAAAGATATAAGTCTCCGTTGGCCTTCTTTCTAATCATATAGAGTAAGTCCCGGTTAGCATCCTACCTCTTATGTACATGATTGGATTAAGCCTTTCATGTTTCACGAGTTAGATTGGATTAAGTCTTTATGACCCCTTTTAGCTAGAAAGATATTAGTCCCTTAGTGTACATTCTTTCTAATCATTTGAGTAAGTCCCTAGTGGCATCCTATCTTTGTGTACATGATTGGAACAAGCCATCTTTCATTTCATGTTAGTGAGTTAGATTGGATCAAGTATTTATAACCCCTTTCTATAGAAAGATATAAGTCCCTTAGTACATTCTTTCTAATCATATAGAGTAAGTACCCCGTTGGCATGCTATTTTGAGGATTGGATCATCTCTTTAAAGACCCCTCTTCTAACTTTAGCTAACTAGGATGGATCACACCCTTAATGGACCTATCTTATTAGCTAATCAAATGAATCACACTCCAAATCAAAGATAGCTATACATATACCTATCTTTCACAATCAAAATCAAAATAAAATTCAAACTAAAAAAAATCAAAATCATGAATTGGAACCCCAAGTTTATACTTGTATGTTGAGCACTCTGGTCAACACTAGTATGTGTAGTGTATTCTAGTTAATCCACTACACATATTGGGGGTCCATTTATTGACCACATTTTTGGATGAGGATAATTTAGAAATTGGGAGATCTTAATCTCAAATAGGATTCTCTAATTCTATGCTTAGGACACTCTTCCTACTGACCTAGGGAATTCACCTTGGGTTGGATCAAACCTATTTGTCTTAGGTAGGATCAACTCAAGCATCCAAATTCAAAATCAATTAATCAAATCAATAATCAATAATCATCAATCCAAGATGATTAAATGTCAAATTACATTTCATTTCAAAAATACCCTTGAGTTTATTTTGAATTGGATCAAAATAAAATCAATGCACTTGATTTGGACTCAAACTCAACCCAAATCAAATGTACTCCAAATGAAAACTCAAAATGGGAAGCACACATTAGTCTAGGGCTATGTGATGCCATAATCATAAAATAAAAAAGGAGGACAAAATAGGAAGAAGAGCAATGCTAATTTCCTTCTTCCATCTCTTCCCATGCAAAATCCTTTCTTCCTACCTCATGCACTCAAAGACAAAAGCCACCTCTTAAGAGGTGGCTGCCTTCAAGTAAAGGAGGAAATTAAGTATTGAAAATCCAAGAAGGATTTGGCTTCTCCAAGAAAAGAAGAAGAGGAAGAAGTGCTCGGTGATGCATGGAAAGCTAGCAAGGAAGCTCCTTCCCTCTGAAATGAACATTCCATTATTTTCATAAGACCAAGAGAGGAAGTTCAACACCTTTCCACGGCCACCTCGTCCCCGGCAAGGAACTGTTCATGCCAAAATTGAGCACCCTTTAATGGTGAAGTCCAAAGGAGGGGATTGTACCCCAAATTGAAGACACATACACGTTATAGGGCTCGAAGCTATCCAAATCGAGGCCTTACTTGAATCATTTGGCGCCGAGAAGCCTGATAACCACCAAGGACAAGATCTATGCTTTGAGCTTGGTCAAGGGGGCAAACCACAAGGATATATGCCATCAAACGCTATCCATAAGCTCATTGCATTGATCTAATGCTTATGGAATCAACCTCGTGATGAATCTAGGTTTCCATTGGCCCTCCTATTTTCTTCAAGTTTTCAGTCTTGGTCCTTTTCAAAGAAATTAGGAATTCCAAATGGATCTAACTATATAGATTGATCCCAATTCGATCTCTAATTATTTTGGTATCAAAATCGAAGCATAATTCATCATAGATCGCCTCCAATTGATGAAAAACCATCAACAGCATTCGGGTTTTTCCGTTTAGGGAAGAAGACTGTCTCTAGACTATCTGATCCTTCCATTTGGATTAAACGGTCCAGATCTAGGCATAAAATTTGATTTAAATCCTTAAGGATTCTGGGGGCGATCCAGACCGTCCAATTTGCGATCGGATGGTCCAGGATCTTCCTGCATTTTCACCAGCGCGCGAAAAGTGGACCGTTCCATGCATGATACGCGGTCCGCGAGCCACGTGCCATGCGGTCTGATCCCGTGGGATCGCAGGATCAGTATGGATCATCCAATCTTTGATTAGATGGTCTATAAATGATCCCGCTCTTTTAACAGTGCCACGTGGGTCCCACCCCACTAAAAACTGTTAGTTAATGATTTAATTAATTATTAAAAATCATAAAAACTTCAACAACACATATAAAATCAAAGAAAAATCATAAAATTATAAATAAAAGCTCTTTGGATTCGTCTTGATGAGAGAAATCCATAAAAATTAAAATCCCCAATTTTTATTCGGTATGTCTTCCTTAATTTGGATTTAATTAAAAACATTAAACCCTAATTATTCTGAAATTAATAATCCAATTAATTTGAAACTTTGAGGAAATGAAATTAAGCTCAAAAACATACATTAGGTAAATTTTTGGTTATTTAATTCTTTCGAATTCAAGGCAAATTGTAATTTGATGTGTTTGACCTTTAAATTAAATAAATTAATTACTCTTTAATGAAATAATTAGAAAACTTTAATTTAATAACCTTAAATCAACATAATAAATATTAATGAACATCAGAATATTAATTAAACCTAATTAAACCTATATGAACCTAATAGATCACTAATTAACTCAATTTGGTAATTAAAAGAATTAAATAATTCAATTAAATGACCTAAATTTATTTAAATCATAATAAATTAACCAGTTAACTAAAAATTATAAATATACCAAAAGTTATTTCAGTGAAGAATAAGAGAAAAATAAAATTCCTTAATAAGACTTAATAAATTAGGCTTAATTTAAGTTTTAATGAAATAATTAAAACCTTAATTACACCATAATTACATCTCTAATCAAGTTGAAACTTTAGAAACATAAAATTAGCATGTAACCCCACTTGCCATAATTATCTCAAACCCAATTGGTCTATAAATTTGGAATTCTTTATTTTCCAAATCTCTAGGTCAATATGAACTAAATAATAATTAAGAAGAATCATTAATTCATTGAATCAACAAATAAATTGAACAAATCTAAAATAAACGTCAGAAATACTTAGGGTAATTCATCAAAACTTCCTAAGTCAAAGAATTTAAACAAATATCAAAATTGTAAGAAAATTAATACTTAATGAAATTCAAATATAATTAAACAACTTAAGTTAAGTTTAATGAAACCACTCAACCTTAATGAATTTAAATAATGAATATAAAATCTAGGTTAATTAAATCAGATTAAGAATAATCTATGAACAAACCTAAGGTATTAATTCATATTAATAAATTTAAACCTTAAGTTTACAAATCCATGATTTAATATCTTAAGTTAAATTGAATGAAATCAAACATAAATCATACCCTTTAAATTAACATAAGCCAAATCAAATGAAATCCATATAACTTAATTCAAAATGAAATAAATCAAACAAATTAAATCAAATAAAGCAATTCAAATGAAATAACATAAATCAAATCCAAACATAAATAAAATCAAAAGGATTAATTAAAATACTTAAGGATTTTAGTTAGACTTTGGAAACCTCATTAGGATTTAGGATGCGAAATAAAGTGAGTTTCACCTAAATATGAAATTCATTCTATTTCTCATTCTTGAAAATTTAAATATTACTTTAACTAAATAAAATGAACATAAAATGGAAATTATATCACTAAACCATTTGAATTGAAACCAACCAATGGTAAAAAAATTAAACCAATTCAAACTTTAAACTTCAAACTTAAACTTAAAGGCCTGTAAGCTTACCACACAAACCCACTTCTACACACACTAGATTACTTAGGTCACGGACCCTAGATCTAGGTTAGATCATTCTGTGATTTTCTTTTAATCTCCTGTGATATGTTGTGTTGTGCTTCACATGTTTATGTGGTGTATTTCTTTAGACTGGATGCCTAGTCTTGTTTGTTCATTAGAATGGATGTTAGGGCATTCTTTCTAGATTTAACATTATTTTCTATAGGGGACTGTGTTAAAGGGATCACTGTAATAAATAAATTATAAAATTATTGTTTGCTTGCAGGTGCTAAAATTCCTTAACATAGTTCATAGGATAGTGGCTTGGCAAACAACTAATGCTAAGCCATTATGTTTGTGAAATATAAACTACTTTGTGTGCTGTGTGTATTTCTTGACATCTTTTGGCTTAGGATTTTCTTTGAATTTTTAGTGTAAAGTTGAGCTTAGAATCAGGTTAGGACATATGGGGTCTAGGATTAGCAGGAGCTGACCCAACCAAGAGATGGTGTCGTAGTCCCCTATGGAGCCCAATGGATGTCCCTAAAGAAGGAGACTTCCTGGAAAGAAGACCCATAGATCTAAACTTGAAGTTCTAGGCTGGGTTGTATAAGGCGAACTTCGCTCAATTTTTTTTTGGGGGTATAGTGTATCAGCATTGGCCTTTTCTTATATAATTTAATCTTGCTTGATTTATTTTGGGTCTAATAAAAAATAGCATGCTTTTCTTAGGTTTCTTTCTTTGCTATGTTTTGTCTTTGTGATGTATTCTGGGCGTAGGCTCATAGGATAAACTAAATTTTTACCCAACTAAATTTGAAACATAAAAAAATAAATGCAACTCATAATATTCATATAAAAGCCTATGTATTAAAGCAAGATAAAATTTAGCTTAGTTGGACATTTTATATCATGCATAATCATATTATTTCACTCTTGGTTAATGAAGGACTTCCATCCTTGCGGAGAACACAGGCTTGACCTTTGAGAGCCTATGATGGAAGTACACCTTCTTCTATTTGATTTGGCCCATAATCTTTTCTAATTGCATGCATTAGGCATAAATTGTATTCCTATTACCTAAATGAATCCTTTGTCAAAAAATTATTAAAATTTGAAGAATGTGCATTAGTTAGATGCATCTTCATTCCCTACATGATCTTAGAGATTAGGGAACAAGTCTAAGTTCAAAGATTTCTTTCCTAAAACTATAACATCCCAGCCATCTTGCATTCATATGACTTAGCCTCATGGTTTTAAAATGCACTTAGGTGGTGTTAGCTGACAGCCTTCTCCAGGCAGGTTGTAAGTCCAGAAGAGTCAGGGATAGGTTAGTTCCTTTAAGTGAGGAGAATGGCCAATGATTCGCAAGGATAGAACTAGGTCGACCATCTCACATGTGTCAGAAGCACCTGTAGACTAGGTTCTGAAGCATCCCTTTACGAATAAGTCTTCAACCCAAGGCATTTCTGCAATTTTGTGCTATTAGAATTAAAGACCTAGATTTCTAAGAAAATGATAATTTGAATTTTAAAATTAAATCCCAAATTTGAAGCCCAATCATAGAATAGATGAAATGTCTACTGGGCATCCCTGTATCAATAGACATTTCCTACTCTTTTCCATTTGACTCTTAAAAATAACTCTCTCTGATTTGGACCTCTCCCATTTGAATTTCTTAAAAATCATTCTTTTGAAAGCTACCTTAGTAGTCTTTAAGAATAACCACTTATTTCTTTAATCGAGAGTATTCTTAGGAAGAGACCCATCCTAAGATGTAATTAACTATAGAGGCTTGCCTTTATAGTGAACCATGATCCCAGGATAAAATTGACCCTGTTCTACTTTTTCATGTAGTTCAGGAGAAAATACTCTCGTACACGAAAGACCCATTAGCCTTAGGAGTCTTTTATTGAAATGATTGAATCCATTATAGGAGAGCATGTTTATCTTTTGAGATAATATGTTTACTCCTTAATGTCATATTTGATCATCTAAATAAAATATTTTTAAACTCTATGTAGTCTCATTACTTTTCTTTATTTCAGAGAAAAAGAACCAATAACAGAGAACAAATTCAGATTCAACATTTCTTCATTTTTATTTCATCAACCAAGTAATACACCAAGTTTTCTAAGACTCAAGTGACATCACAGATAAAAAATTAGAATGCATATTCACTACACCTCTTGATCCCCCACCACTGCTCCTCCTGCCTCCATAACCACCATTGCTCCGACCACCCGCCATATCCAGGTCAGGATCCCCACCACCCATTATCGCCACCTTCACCTCCTCCACCAGATCTAGACTAAGCCTTGATGACGGTGATGCTTCTTTCATCAAGGTTCTGCCCATTCTTAGGGTTTAGGTTTATTAAGTTTTAGGGTTTAACTTTATTTTTTAATTTATTTAGTTACATCAGGTTTATGTTAAGGGTCTGGGATTTAGTGTTTAGGATTTAGGGTTGTAGGTTTAGGGTTTAGAGTTTAGGGTTTAGGGTTTAGGGTTAGAGTTTTAAGTTAAATTATTTTTTTAAATTTAAGTAAACTCATAAGTTTAGGTTTATTTAGTATATTTAGCTTATTTTTATTTAATTTAGTTTACTATATTTTTTATTTTTATTTAGGTTTATTTTTTATTTTATTTAGTTTAGGTTATTATTTTAATTTAGGTTTTTTATTTTAGTTTAAATTTTAGGTTTAGGTTTATTTTTATTTTATGTTTTAAGTTTAGGTTATATTTTTTATTTTTAAGTTTAGGTTTATGTTTTTATTTTACTTTTTTTAGGTTTAGCTTTTAGGTTTTATTTAGTTTACCTTTAAGTTTTATTTTTTAGTTTAGGTTTAGGTTTATTTTAGTTTAGCTTTAGGTTTAGTTTAGTTAATTTAGGTTTAGGTTTATTTATTTTATTTTTTGTTTATTTTAGTTTAGGTTTAGGTTTATTTTATTTATTTTACTTTTATTTAAGTTTTTTTTAGTTTATGTTTTTTACTTTAGGGTTTAGGTTTTATTTTTTATTTATTTTTAGGTTTATTTTTAAGGTTTAGGTTTTAATTAAGTTTTTATTTTATTTTATTTTATTTTTTTATTTTTATTTTATGTTTAGTTTTTATTTTAGTTAGGTTTTTTATTCTTAGGTTTATTTATTTTTTTAGTTTATTTAGTTTTTATTTACTTTATTTTAGTTTTTTTTTATTTTTTTATTTTATTTTTAGGTTTATGTTTCAGTTTTAGTTTAGTTTTTTTTATTTTATTATTTTATTTTATTTATTTTTAGGTTTTTATTTTTTTTATTTTTAGGTTTTATTTAGTTTAGGTTTAGTTTATTAGCTTTTTAGGTTTTTGGGATTAGGCTTTAGGGTTTAGGGTTTAGACTTTTAGGGTTTCAGGTTTTAGGTTTAGGATTTTGGGTTAGGGTTTAGGGTTTAGATTTAGTGTTTAGGCTATAGGGTTAGCCTAAGGTTTAGGGTTAGATTAGGGTTTAGGGTTTAGGCTTTAGGGTTTAGGCTTTAACATTTAGGGTTTTTGGGATTTAGAGTTTAGGGTTTAGGGTTTAGGGTTTAGGGTTTATGGTTTTTAAGGTTTAGGGTTTAAGGTTAGTTTAGATTTTAGGATTTAGGATTTTAGGGTCTAGGGTAGGTTTAGGGTTTACGGTTAGGGTTATGGTTTAGGGTCTAGGGTTTAGGATTTAGCGTTGTAGGTTTAGGGTTGTAAGCTTAGGGTTAGTTTTAGGTTTTAGGTTTACGGTTTAGGATTTAGAGTTTAGGGTTTAGGGTTTAGGGTTTAGATTTTTTTAAAAAAAAATTTAAGTAATCCGGTAGGTTTAAGTTTATTTAGTTTATACAATTTATTTTTTATTTATTTTAGTTTATTTTTATGTCTACTTTTTTAAGGTTTATTTTATATTTTTATTTAATTTAGTTTATTTATTTTAGGTTTATTTACTTTAGTTTAGGTTATTATTTTAGTTTATTTTTTAGGTTTAGGTTTAGGTTTATGTTTATTTTTTAGTTTAGTTTTATTTTTATTTTATTTTTTAGGTTTATGTTTTTTTTTTTATTTTAAGGTTTAGGTTTTTATTTTAATTTTTTTAGGTTTAGGTTTTAGATTTTTATTTTAGGTATATTTTTAGATTTTATTTTTTAGTTTAGGTTTAGGTTTATTTTTATTTTATTTTATTTTATTTAGCTTAGGGTTTAGGTTTAATTAATTTTAGTTTTAGGTTTAGGTTTTAATTATTTTAGTTTAGTTTATTTTATCTTAGGTTTAGGTTTATTTCATTTTGTTTATTTTAGTTTAATTTTAGGTTTAGGTTTTTTTTTTCCTTTAGGGTTTATGTTTTATTTTTTATTTCTTTTAAGGTTTTATTTTTAGGTTTATTTTTTGGTTTAGGTTTTTATTTAGTTTTTATTTTATTTTATTTTAGGTTAAGGTATTTTTATTTTAAGTTTAGTTTTTATTTTATTTAGGTTTCTTATTCATAGGTTTATTTTATTTTTTTAGCTTAGCTTAGGCTTTTATTAATTTTATTTTAGTCTATTTTTATTTTTTATTTTAGTTGATCTTTAGATTTAGGTTTAAGGTAGGTTTAAGTTTAGGATTTAGTTTATGTTTTTATTGTATTTTATTTTTTTATTTTATTTTGGTTTAGGTTTATTTATTTATTTATTTTTAGGTTTTTCTAATTTTGATTTAGGTTTTTAGCTATTTAGGGATTAGGGTTTAGGGTTTAAGGTTAGTTAGGGTTTAGGGTATAGGGTTTAGAGGTTGGGGTTTTGGGTTTTAGGTTTAGAGTTTAGGAGTTTAGGTTTAAGGTTTAGGTTTTAGAGATTTAGGGTTTAAGGTTTAAGTTTAGGTTTTAGGGTTTAGTTTTAGTTTAGGGTTTTGGGTTTTAAGTTTAAGGTTTAGGGTTTAGGTTTTAGGTTTAGTTTAGGTTTTGGTTTAGGGTTTGGGTTTTAGTTTAGGGTTTAGGGTTTTTATTTTTTATTATTTTTATTATTTTTTATTAGAGAAAATTCATATTTCATTTCTTCATTTTGATTTCATCACCAAGTAACACATTAAGTTTGAAGACACAAGTGATGACATAGATAAAAATGAGCATATCCAGACCTCCAAATCCACCACTGCTCCTCCGTGTCCATAACGACCTTTGACCTCCACCTCCATATCCTCCAGCACCTCCAAATCCCCCACCACCACTATGATAATCATCGCCTCCTCCTTCACTTCCACCGCCAGATCTAGATTGAGCCTAGTCGATGGTGATGTTCCTACCATCAATGTTCCTCCCATACTTAGGGTTTAGGTTTAGGTTCACGTTTATTAGGTTTTAGGGTTTAAGTTTATTTTTTTAAGTTATTTAGTTACTTTAGGTTTAGGTTTAGGGTTTGGGGTTTAGAGTTTAGGGTTTAGGGTTAGGGTATAGGGTTTAGGGTTTAAGGCATAAGGTTTAAGGTTTAAGAGTTTATGCTTATAGGGCTTAGGGTTTAGGGTTTAGGATTTAGAGTTTAAGGTTTTTTTTAAAAAAAAATTAAGTAAATTAATAGGTTTAGGTTTATGTAATATATTTAATTTATTTTTTATTTATTTTAGTTTGCTTTATTTTTTTTATTTAGTTTGTTTAATTTATTTTAGATTTATTTATTTTAGTTTAGGTTTTTTATTTTATTTTATTTTTTAGGTTTAGGTTTTGGTTTAGGTTTATTTTTTAGTTGAGTTTTATTTTTATTTTATTTTTTAGGTTTAGGTTTTATTTTTTTAATTTTAGGTTTAGGTTTTTATTTTATTTTTTTACGATTAGCTTTTAGGTTTTTATTTTACATTTATTTTTATGCTTTATTTTTAGTTTAGTTTATTTAATTTTTTTAGGTTTAGTTTTAGGTTAAGATTTATTTTATTTTGTTTATTTTATTTTTATTTTAGATTTAGGTTTTTTCCTTTATTGTTGAGGTTTTATTTTTTATTACTTTTTTCAGTTTTATTTTTATTTTTATTTTTTAGGTTTAGGTTTTTATTTTATTTTATTTTATTTTAGGGTTCTTTATTTTAATTTTATTTTAGATTTATTTTTTTATTTTAAGTTTACTTTTTATTTTATTCAAGTTTTTTATTCTTAAGTTTATTTTATTTTTTAATTTAGTTTAGGTTTTATCTATTTAATTATAATGTATTTTTATTTATTTATTTTATTTTTAGGTTTAGGTTGAAGTTTTAGTTTAGGTTTTTATTTTATTTTATTTTTTTAGGTTTATGTTTTTTTATTTATTTTATTATTAGGTTTTATTTATTTTATGTTTAGGTTTCTAAGTTTTTAGGTTTTATGCTTTAGTGTTTAGGTTTTAGGGTTTTAAGGTTTGTGGTTTTTAGGGTTAGGGTTTAAAGTTTAGGGTTTGATTTAATGTTTTCTGTTTAGGTTTTAGTGTAGGTTTAGGTTTAGGTTTAGGGTTAGGGTTTAGGTTAGTTTAAGATTAGTATTTTGGGTTAAGGCTTAAGGGCTTAAGTTTTTAAGAGTTTATAGTTTAGGGTTTGGGGTTTAGGGTTTAGGGTTTAAGGTTTAGGGTTTAGGGTTTAGGGTCTAAGGTTTTAGGGTTTAGGGCTTAGGGTTTAGGGTTTATGGTTTAATATTAAGGTTTGGGTTAGGGTTTAGGGTTTAGGGTATAGGGTTTAGGGTTAGTTTAGGGTTTAAGGTTTAGGATTTATGGTTTAGGGTTTAGGGTTTTGTAGGGTTTAGAGTTTAAGGTTATATGTTTAGGGTTGTAGGTTTAGGGTTTAGGGTTTTAAAAAAATTAAGAAAATCAGTAAGTTAAGTTTTATTTAGTTTATTTTTTATTTAATTTAGCTTATTTTATTTTATATTTTATTTAGGTTCATTTTTTTTTAGTTTAGTTTGTTTATTTTAGATTTATTTATTTTAGTTTATTTTTTAGGTTTAAGTTTAAGTTTATGTTTATTTTTCTTGTTTAATTTTTTTGTTTAGGTTTTAATATTTATTTTTATGTTTAAGTTTAGATTTTTATTTTAGGTTTCTTTTAGTTTAGGTTTGAGTTTATTTTTAATTTATTTTAGTTTATTTAGTTTAGGTTTAGGTTTAGGTTTTATTTATTTTAGCTTGGTTTATTTTAGTTTAGGTTAAGTTATATTTTATTTTATTTTATTTATGTTTAGGTTTTATTTTTTATTTAATTTTAGGTTTACTTTTTTAGGTTTAGGTTTTATTTTATTTTAATTTTTTTGTTTTAGGTTTATTCTATTTTTATTTTACGTTTGGGTTTTATTTTATTTGAGTTTTTATTTTTAGGTTTATTCTATTTTTTTAGTTTAGTTTAGGTTTTTATTTATTTTATTTTAGTTTAGCTTTTTATTTATTTTATTTTAGTTTAGCTTTTTATTTTTATTTTATTTTTTTAAGTTTAAGTTTAGTTTTAGATTTAGGTTTAAGTTGAGGTTTTAGTTTATGTTTTTATTTTATTTTAGTTTTTTTTATTTTATTTAGGTTTATGTTTTTTTATTTATTTTACATTTAGTTTTTATTTAGTTTAGGTTTAGGTTTTTAGGTTTTGAGGGTTTAGGGTTTATGGTTTAGGGTTTAGGTTGTAGGTTTTAGGGTTTAGGGTTTAGGGTTTAGAGTTTAGGGTTTTTGGGTTTAGTGTTTAGGGTTTAGGATTTAGGGTTTTAGGGTGTAAGGTTTAGAGTTTAGGGTTCCAGATTTAGGGTTTAGGGTTTATGGTTTTGGGTTATGTTTAGGGTTTAGGGTTTGGGGTTTGGGTTTTTTTCATTTTTTTATTTTTTTTATTTAGGGTATAGGGTTTAGGGTTGTTTAGGCTTAGGGTTTAAATTTAGGGTTAGGTTTAGTTTAGGGTTTAGGTTATTTAGGGTTTAGGGTTTAAGTTTTATTAGGTTAGTTTAGGGTTTAGATTTATTGAGTTTAGGTTTTAGTGTTTAAGGTTTAGTGTTTAGGTTTAGGTTTATTAGGTTTAATTATTTTGGTTTATTTTCTAATTTATTTAATTACTTTAGGTTTAGATTTAGGGTTTAGGGTTTAAGATTTAGGGTTTAGGGTTAGGGATTAGGGTTTACCATTTAGCATTTAGGGTTTAGTGTCTAGGGTTTAAGGTTTTAGGGTTTATGTTGTTAGGGTTTAGGGTTTAGGGTTATCAATTTTTTAGGGTTTAGGGTTTAGGGTTTAGGATTTTGGATTTATGGTTTTTTTGAATTAAGTAAACAGTTTAGGTTTAGTTTATTTTTATTTATTTTAGTTTATTTTATTTTTTATTTTTTATTTAGGTTTATTTTTTTATTTTTTAGTTTAGTTTAGTTATTTTGTTTATTTATTTTAGCTTAGGTTTTTTATTTTAGTT
This sequence comes from Cymbidium sinense, assembly GCA_021442155.1. Classification (NCBI taxonomy): domain Eukaryota; kingdom Viridiplantae; phylum Streptophyta; class Magnoliopsida; order Asparagales; family Orchidaceae; genus Cymbidium; species Cymbidium sinense. The sequence goes on along the minus strand of CM038214.1, from coordinate 260,271,262 downwards.
TAGTTTTTAGGTTTATGTTTAGGTTTAGGTTTATTTTGTAATTAAATTTTAGTTTTCTTTTATTTTTTTTAGTTTAGGTTTTATTTTTTTATTTTTAGGTTCAAGTTCAAGTTTTTATTTTATTTTTTTAGGTATAGGTTTTATGTTTTATTTTAGGTTTATTTTTAAGTTTATTTTTTGTTTGGTTTAGGTTTAGTTTTAGTTTATTTTATATGATTTAGTTTAGGTTTATGTTTAGGTTTATTTTATTTTAGGATTAGGTTTAGGTTTTATTTATTTTAGTTTAGTTTTATGTTTATTTTGTTTTGTTTATTTTGTTTATTTATTTTAGGTTTAGGTTTTTTTATTATTTAAGGTTTAGGTTTTATATTTTTTTTTAGGTTTTACTTCAAGGTTTATTTTTTAGGTTTAGGTTTTTATTTAAATTTTTTTAATTTTATTTTAGGTTTATTATATTTTTTATTTATTTAGGGTTTTTATTCTTAAGCTTATTTTATTTTTTAGTTTAGTTTAGGTTTTTATTTATTTTATTTTGATTTATTTTTATTAGTCTGTTTATTTTATTTTTAGATATAGGTTTAGGTTTTAGTTTATGTTTTATTTTTTTATTATTTTATTTTCTTTAGGCTTAGGTTTTTTTATTTATTTTATTTTTAGGTTTTATTTAGTTTAGCTTTAGGTTTGTAGGTTTTTAGGGTTTGGGGTTTATGTTTTAGGGTTTAATGTTTAGGGTTTTAGGGTTTAGGGTTTTAAGGTTTAGGGTTTAGGGTTTGGGTTTAAAATTTATTGTTTAAGGTTTAGAGTTTAGGATTTAGGGTTTAGGATTTTTTGGGTATAGGGTTTAGGGTTTAGGGTTAGCTTAGGGTTTATGGTTCGATTAGGGTTTAGGGTTTAGGGTTTGGGCTTTATGGTTTCAGGTTTTTAGGATTTAGGGTTTTAGGTTATTTTAGGGTTTAGGGTTTAGCATTTTAGGGTTTAGGGTTAGGGTTTAGTGTTTAGGGTTTAGGGTTTAGGGTTTAGGGTTTGGGGTTTGGGGTTTAGGGTTTGGGGTTTTATGTTTAGGGTTTAGGGTTTAGGTTTAGTTTATGGTTTAGGGTTTAGTGTTTTTTAGGGTTTAAGGTTTAAGGTTTAGGGTTTAGAGTTTAAGGTTTAGGTCTTAGGGTTTAGGGTTTATGTTTTAGGGTTTAGGGATTTAGGGTTTAGGGTTTAGGGTTTTTAGGGTTTATGGTTTAGGAATTAGGATTTAGGGTTTAAGTTTCTGGTTTAGTGTTCAGGTTTTAGTTTAGAGTTTATGGTTTTTGGTTTTTTTTAACAAAAAACAAATTGATATCAACATTTCTTCTTTTTAATTTCATCAACCAAGTAACACACTAAGTTTTCTAAGACACAAGGGATGACATAGGTAAAAAATGAGCATGCATAGAGCAATTCAAAAATCCTAGATAACTAGAACTGTCTCTACTGTAAAGACACAATTCCATAAGTAGTAGATCGGATCGATCATTCTTCTATTTCCCTAGTTCCCAAAAGAACTACCAGCCTCTGTACCACGATCCACCTTATCCCCATCTCCCTCTACGACCACCATGATTTGTAACCTCGTTGCTCCTCCGCCTCCATAACCACCATTGCTTACCTCCACCTCCATACCCACCAGACCTCCGGATCCCCCCACCATATCGATAACTTTTGCCTCCACCTTCTTTACCTCCATATAAGCCTTATTGTGATGTTCCTATAGTCAAGGTTCTGCCCATTCTTAGAGTTTAGGTTTAGCTTTATGTTTATTAAGTTTAATTATTTTGGTTTATTTTTTAATTTATTTAATTACTTTAGGTTTAGATTTAGGGTTTAGGGTTTAAGATTTAGGGTTTAGGGTTAGAGATTAGGGTTTAGCATTTAGCGTTTAAGGTTTAGTGTCTAGGGTTTAGGGTTTTAGGGTTTATGATGTTAGGGTTTAGGGTTTAGGGTTATCAAATTTTTAGGGTTTAGGGTTTAGGGTTTAGGATTCTTGATTTATAGTTTTTTTGAATTAAGTAAACCGGTAGGTTTAGGTTTACTTAGTTTATTTTTTATTTATTTTAGTTTATTTTATTTTTTATTTTTATTTAGGTTTATTTCTTATTCTTATTTAGTTGAGTTTAGTTATTTTAGGTTTATTTATTTTAGCTTAGGTTTTTTATTTTAGTTTAGTTTTAGGTTTATGTTTAGGTTTAGGTTTATTTTGTAATTGAATTTTAGTTATCTTTTATTTTTTTTCGTTTAGGTTTTATATTTTTTTTATTTTTAGGTTCAAGTTCAAGTTTTATTTTATTTTTTTTAGGTATAGGTTTATGTTTTATTTTTGGTTTATTTTTAAGTTTTATTTTTTTTGTTTAGGTTTAGGTTTAGTTTTAGTTTATTTTATATGATTTAGTTTAGGTTTATGTTTTGATTTGGTTTATTTTAGGATTAGGTGTAGGTTTTATTTATTTTGGTTTAGTTTTATGTTTATTTTATTTTGTTTATTTTGCTTATTTATTTTAGGTTTAGGGTTTTTTATTGTTTAAGGTTTAGATTTTATATTTTTTTTAGGTTTTACTTCAAGGTTTATTTTTTAGGTTTAGGTTTTTATTTAAATTTTTTTAATTTTATTTTAGGTTTATTATATTTTTATTTTATTTAGGTTTTTTATTATTAAGCTTATTTTATTTTTTAATTTAGTTTAGGTTTTATTTTTTTTTATTTTTATTAGTCTATTTTATTTTATTTTTAGATATAGGTTTAGGTTTTAGTTTATGTTTTATTTTTTTTATTATTTTATTTTCTTTAGGGTTAGGTTTTTTTATTTATTTTATTTTTAAGTTTTATTTAGTTTAGGTTTAGGTTTGTAGGTTTTTAGGGTTTAGGGTTTATGGTTTAGGGTTTAATGTTTAGGGTTTTAGGGTTTAGGGTTTTAAGGTTTAGGGTTTAGGGTTTGGGTTTAGGATTTATTATTTAGGTTTAGTTTACTTTAGGGTTTAGGATTTTAAATAGGTTAGCAGGTTTATAGTTGATTAGTTTAGAGTTTAGGTTTAGCTTCAGTTTAGGTTTTAGGTTAGGGTTTGGGTTATTTTAGGGTTTAGGGTTTAGGTTAAGTTAGGGTTTAGGTTTAGGTTTAGGTTTAGTTTTAGGTTTAGGGTTTTAGGTATGTTTTGGGTTTAGGGTTTAGAGTTTAGTTTATAGTTTAGGTTTAGTGTTTTAGGTTTAAGATTTAGTCTAGGGTTTAGAGTTTAGGTTTAGGTCTTTAGGTTTAGGTTTATGTTTTTATGGTTTAGGATTTATTTTAGGTTTATTTTAGGTTTAGGGTTTAGGGTTTAGGGTTTTGGGTTTAGTTTAGGTTTAGTGTTAGAGTTTAGTTTAGGGTTTGGTTTTGGTTTTAATAGAAAAAAATTCATATCAACATTTCTTCTTTTGATTTCATCAACCAAGTAGCACTAAGTTTCTAAGACACAAGGGATGACATAAGTAAAAAATGAGCATGCATAGAGAAATTCAAAAACCCTAGATAACTAAAATCGTCTCTACTATAAAGACACAGTTCCATATGCATTAGATCGGATAGGCTATTCTTCAATTTCTCTAGTTTCCATCAGAACCACCCTGGCCTCTTTAGTAGCTGGATCTACCAACATATCCCGGATCTCTCGCTCCGCCACAACCATTGTTATAACCTCCGTCGCTCCTGCCACCTCCATAACCACCACTACTCCGACCACCACCTCCATATCCAGTCTCAGATCCACCACCACCAATGCTTCATGCCTTCACCTCCACCACCATATCTTGATTGAGACTGGTTGATGGTGATGCTCCTGTCGTCAAGGTTACTTTATTAGGGTTTAGATTTTTTTAGAAATTAAGGAATTTCGTTGCCATAAAGTACAAAGTTCTTAGGGGTAAATCTCACTAATGCTCAAAGAGCCATAATAAGTCTTAAAGAGATTATCCCCCTAACTATTACAATAATATAAGGAAAAGAAATAAAAGCAATACCAAATCAGCAACAACATATCCATGTGTGCAACATCAACATCCACTAGGTCCCTTTGATACCAGTAACATCCACTTGCAAGATTCTCCCAAGCTATACAAAAATGTACAACATACTACCGAAAGGATTAGTAAAATTAAGCAAGCATAAAGAGTATGAGCAAAGAAATGGTATAAAGTAAAAAAGGCTCAGTTATACAATCATCTCAGAGCAACACATATGTAAGCATCCAAACTCAGAAAGGGTTACAATTACATATAGTTTTTAGCCAAAAGAAGATAGAGGGAAACATCAAAGCCATCATTGCCGGCATACCTCTTATAGAACATCATCCCAAGTCCATCATCCTGCAAGCCTACAAACTCCTATAAGCAACAGATATAATAGCCAACTACAAAGCCACCTAAACAAATATGCCCAATAAGGCAAAAAAATCAACCAACCATCAAGGATAACAACGATTGATTTGAGCACCACCAAATCCAGGAAATAACAACATCAAGGCAAGCATCCAACAACAAAACCATAAAATACCAAGTCTAAAGAAAACACAAGAGCTCATATCCTCCACAAGCAAAGCAGAAGGGTCATGGGACCCAAACCAGAAAAAGGAAGCATCAATAGGAGGGGAAAACCATAATGGGGTACCAACCAGATGTCACCAAGAGGAAAGAAAGGCCAAAATAGCCACCCATCCAAGTAGCTAGCCAAGAACCAATAGGCCACCATAGCCACCTAGCCAACCACCACAACAGAGAAAATCCTAATCGTGAAAGAAGTCATCAAACATGCCAAAATAACCCAAGACAACCAGAAAGGGTAGAAGCAAACAATAGCATCCACCAAACCCAACCAAAGCAGCATAAATTTTGATCCAATTGAGTAAATAGGTTGCAAATAACTAAATGAAGCGAAGATAGTAAGACAGACTAAAATTAGAGTGAATATACAGAAACACCAATGCCAACAAAAGGAGGAGAAATATCAATGAGTGCAAACATCATAACCATAGCCAAGTTAGGCAATACACCAAACCATGTCAGATCCCAAAGAAAAACAACCACTAAATAAATCAAGCAACCCAAAATAACAATAAAAACAAAACCAGCTATAGCCGAGAGAGGAAGAACATTATAGGAAGAGGCCATAACAACAAAGTAAACCCAAACCGAAAACTTACCCTCAAAACCCAATCCACAAAAAAAAGAAGAAATAACAGTCAATAAATATCCTCCACCTTGCTAAATCCAATCCAAAATTAGACCACCAACAATCCCTCTATTCTGCCACCAATAGAAATGGAGAAACCAACCAACTTAACCAACCAGCCAGCCAACAAACACAACCATCCCACCCAGCTAGCCAACAAGGCCACCTAGCCAACCACCACACTCATTGAAATTCTAACTCAATTAAGGGAGGAACTAGCCTAGAGATATGGAAAACCCTATATAGAAATCAACCAGGCAGGAAAAGCCACCACCCAAATGAAGGTCAACAAAAACAACCAAGCAACAGTAATCAACTTGGCAGGCAAACAACGATCACCAACATGAAGAAACCAAAATAACCTAGGCAGAAAAAATAGGAACCACTTGGTAGCAACCATAAGGTCAACCCAAAAGCAAGAGCTCAAAAACAAAACCAAGCCCAAGCCCAAGAGTGATAATAAGAAAATGGCCACAAGAGGGTTAACAAGGGAACCAAAAGCAATGGCTCATCAAAACCAACTAAAAAAACCAAGAAAATTATATATTAGATAAGGTAATCCTTATTATCCATATCGACCAAATCCCTTAAAAGTTTAGGCAAATTTTAATTATCAAATAAAGTGAAATTAGTTAAGTTGGAACCTAAAGTAGCCAAGAAATCAGCACAAGCATTACCTTCATGAAAGATATGGGAAATTATATAACAAACTTGAGAAAGAAGATTTTTAGTATGATTGAGAAGATGAAATAAATCAGTATTTCCTATTCTATTTGAGTTTAGCATGTCAAGAAGCAAGAGCACATCAATTTTAATCTAGATGTTGAGGAAGCCTTTATTCAAGTAAATTTCAATAGCTTTATTGACAAGCATAAGCTCAGCATAGATAATAGAGTAGTCTTTGAGAGGATACACAAAAGCGCAAATGGCAGTACCTTTAGAATCCCTAAGAATACCACCATAGCCATATTTGTTGGAAGCAATAGAACCATCAGTATTTACTTTAATCAAATTTTATTTGGGTTTGATCAAATAGATAATCCTAGCTCTTTTATAAGAGTCAACATCAGGTAGAATGACACCAAATTTTTTAGCCACAAATTTATAGCCTCTAAAATGAATGTTACTAATAAGATAGGCATTAAACAGAGCATAAATTATTTTCTTTGGTTCTAACCAGGATCCTTTTAAGGCTCATAGGAATACCATAATATTTAGCATCATTTTTGTCTATCTAGATGAACCAGATAAGGGTAACAACAACTAGAACTTTGATATGACCTTTCATAACTTTTTGGAGATAGACTTCAAGAAGTTGATATATGGAAAGAGAGCCATGAAAGTAGTTGGTATTAAATAAATTATCTTACCATAACCATAATTTATAAGCAATAGCACCATTGACAAAAACATGATTAACATATTCAGCATGAAAGCAACAATAGCACTTTGAAAGCAAATAAAACCCTTTATTCGAAGCAAAGAGTCCAAAGGAATATAGTTATTCAAAATCCTCCTGTTGGCTTAATTAGCCTCATGTTCAATTTGATTAATTTTGATGATAACAAATAAATGCTTGGATGTTCTAATGAATATTTTTTATGTGTTTTAGATATATCAATTGCTAATTACATATCCAATACATCTCATTGTTAGAAGAAATTGCAAGAATAAAAGAATGAAAGGGATAATGTGAAGCTCATGATTTTAGGTTATATGACTATTCATATGAGTTCTTTGGCATGAATCAATTTGCCCACTAACATACTATTTTAATGAGGTTAATTTGTATAAATCTTTATTTAATTAACATTCAATTATATGTTTTTCTACATAGCAATAAAATTGTCAAAGTAATAAATGATCATAACTATTAAGTATAATTATTTTATTTACTTAATATAATTAGGTATTTTAATTTAATTTGCTGGTTATATGATAACTAACATATTTATGATTATATATAAATTATATCATAATTTTTAAATATCACATGTCAAAATTAACAAAATATATAAAATTTTGTATTTTAGCCAAAGTCATTGTTTAATCAAAGAATTCATATCTGATTTTTTATCTCCATTCCTTGGATGTTTTCCTTTAAAATAAGTGGTTACATGACCCACTTTGCATTAAAATTGAATTTATTATGATTTTTAAACATTACTTGATTTTAATAATGGATGCATGCTACATGCTTTGAATATATTAAGAGCTACATGTGATTACTTTTGACTTTCCCATGTGAATAGCCAATTTTGCTGCTAAATTTAATATTTGTTTAATATAAATTATATTTTATTGAATATTAAATTATCACATGATAGCATGAGGTTGTATAATATATTTCTTTGAAATAATTTTTAAATGACCTTCTTGCCTATAAATAGCCCTCATTCTCTTCATGAAAGCATCCCTCATTCAAAATTCAAAATCTCTCCAGCAAATCTAAGAAAATCTCTTAAATGTTCTTTCCAAGTGTTCTCCAAATATTGCAAGATCAAATCCTTGGTTTGGAAGCTTCAACATCTTCAACGAAGCAAGCCTTTTAAATTACTTGAGTTTGTTTTCTTGATCTTAATCTCTTAGTTGTTCATGCTATTTTCACCATCTATTTCTTCTTTCTAATTTATACTTTTTTGGTGGATTAGTCTTTGAATATTGGTTTTCACATCAAAGCTTCTCAATCATTTTTTTTTGGTGAAAACTCTTGTGATAATTTGTAGGATCTATTTCAACTTGTGAAATTTTTGCTTCCTAAAATTTCTTTTGGTTTCTTGAAATATTTCTTCTTTGGTCTTATTTTGAAAGATCATTTATTCTTAGATCTATTTTAAGCATTTTAAAATAAATTATTGTGCTGAAATTATTTTATATTTTCTAGATCTCTCTTTTTTAATTGAAAGCTTACTAGCCAACTTAGATCTATCATATACTTATTTTTTTATTTTGTGATCATTAGCATTAATTCAAAGAATCTTTTGGTTAAAAAAATAATTACTCCTTGCTGAAATTTATCTTATCATGAAAAGAATATTGTGAATTTATTTTGAAATCATTTTGTATTATTCTACAAATTATAATAACTTAAACATCCTAGATCACTTTAAGATATTTATTTTTTATTAAGTGAGCATTTTGCTTGCCAAATTTTTTGAGTTGTAAAGTGATCATTTATAAGTTGTGAGATCACTTTTGAATTTGATTTCTTGGTATATTTGTGAGATTTACTTTATCAAAATTTATTATTTTGTATTTTTTTTTTGTTGTAAAATTTATTTTGGGGTTGTACTACTTTGTAGGAGAGTACATATTATTTAGGGTTGTACTTGCCCGTTATGGAGAAGTACTTTTGTAAACCATTTTCATTTAGTGGATTCTAGCGGGTGGCTAGGTGGATGTAGGCCGGTTTGGGGTTTGGCGAACCAATAAAATCGTGTGCCTCGTCTCTATTTACTTTATTGTATTTTTATTTTTGCTGCATTTAGAATTATATCTTATCATTATAAAATCAAAATCTAATTTTCTATTTAAAATTAAAATTTAAGTTTTGAAAATTTTAATATTACCCAATTCACCCCTCTTGGGTGCTATAGTCTCACTGATTGGTATCAGCCTAGGCTCTTTTATTGGCTTAACATCCAAGAGTAAATCTTTTCACTATGGCACAAGGTTTCACAAAGGGTTCATTAGGAGGGACAATCCACTCATAGACCTCCACTTTTAGATAGTGTACCATTTGATTATTGGAAAAATAGAATTAGTACATTCTTAAGAGGTCAAGATGCATGTGGTATATGTTGACACATCAATATCATACAGTAGAAGTAAATGGCATTAAAGTAGAAAAACCTTTTGAGGAATGGTATATGAAGAGAACTTGATGAATTAAATGCTAGGGCTTGTAATACTTTACATTGTGCTTTATTACGATGATTACATGAAAATTTCTATGTTAAGTAGCAAAAGAAATATGGGATAAACTTATTATAACTTATGAAGGAACTAGTGAAGTTAGAGATGCTCACATAAATAGACTTGTTCATGATTATGAGTTATTTCATATGTCTCTGAATCTATTTTTGATATGTATACTAGATTTATGAAAATAATTAACACATTACATTCTCTTGGAAAAACATATAGGAATCAAGACTTAGTTTATAAGATTCTTAGATGTCTTCCAAAAGAATGGGAAGCTAAAGTAACATTAGTGAAGCTAAAGATTTATCTACTTATCCACTTGATCGACTTTTGGGTTCTTTGATAGCACATGAGCAGGTTATTGCTCAAAGGGATAAGATGGATAACTCGAAGGAGAAGGAGAAAGGAAAAGCCATTGCACTACAAGTTGATGATAGTGATGAGCATAACACCTCAAGCTCGGATGGTGATTGTGATGAGGTGGTCATGCTTTCCAAAAGGCTTGGGAACTTGCTAAGGAAGAAGAATCAAAGGTATAAAAAATCTAAAATTATAAATTTCAAACTAAGAAATTTCCTACAATGAAGGGATCATTTGCTATCATTGTAAAAAGCGGACACATAAGAGGTGATTGTCGAGAATTGAATCAAAGAAAAAATTGATGTAAACAAAGAAAAAAATATGAAGGAGAAAAGTACCATAAGAAGAAGAAGAGACTTTATGGGCCAATCCAGTTCAAATGAATCAATTACTAGCTCATCAAATGAAGAGGTCAACATATGTCTTATGGCAAATGGAGAATTTGACTTAGATTCTCAAGAGGTATGTAATGATATATCTTATGATGAATTAGATGATGCTTTTAATGATTTAGTTATTGAATATAAAAATTAAAAGAAAATACAAAACCTTAGAAAAAGAACATAAAATTTAGATATGCATTTTTGTGATTTAAAAAATGAATGTGATAATTTAAAAGTAAAAATACTTCTTTATTAAATTGTTCCTTAGTTGTAGGTAAACTTGAAAGAGAGAATATCTTATTAAAAGCAAGATTAGAATTATGTTTAAAATCACAAGTTCATTATAATACTTCATCAAGAAAAACATTTAATAAAAATTATTTGCATCATACACATCCCACTCATATATCTTATAATTATCATTCTAAATCATATGCAAACACTAATGTTTGGTGCAACTATTGCAATAAAGGGCATATTTCATTTGATTGCTATGCATAAAATACAAAATACTAAGCAATCATCTTATGTATGGGTACCAAAAGGTACAAACACTACACAAACCATGCATGCTAAATATCTTACTTCAAATTTAGAATGTGGACCCAAACATGTTTGGGTTCCAAAGTTAACATGTGAGTTTATTTTGTAGGAATGCCTTCAAAGCAAAATCAAAGAAGGCATGTGGTACTTGGACTGGATGTTCAAGACATATGGAGGAGATAAAGATAAATTCACAACTTTAGAATCAAGTGATGGAGGATTTGTTACATATGGAGATAATGCAGGGAAAAATCATTGGCATTGGTTCTATTTGTAAGAATTCTATCACTTTAGATAAAGTTTTTCTAGTAGAAGGATTAAAACATAATTTAATTTCTATTAGTCAATTATGTGATAAAGGTTTGAATGTAGTATTCCATGCATCATATTGCATTATAAAAATAATGAAAATGTTTTGCTAGTAGGAAAAGATACAAAAATATTTATGTCATTGATTTAGATAGCTTTCATGATGTAAATTTAAACTTACTTTGTTTTAAAAGCACTCATGATGATATATGGTTATGGCATAGGAGACTATGTCATATTAACATGCACACACTTAATAAAATTGCTAAACTTGATTTAGTAGTTGGTTTTACTAAATTAAATTTTCATTCAAACTATGTTTGTAATGCATGTATTCATGGTAAACATTCTAGAAGCTCATTTAAAAGTAAAATATTGTTTCTACTTCTAGACCTCTAGAATTATTACACATGGATTTATTTGGTCTAATGCACTAGCTTAGGTGGAAAAAATTATGGTTTTGTGATTGTTGATGATTTCTCTAGATATACTTGGGTCTTATTTGTAACTTACAAGGAGGATGTTTTTGGTGAGTTTAGAAAGTTTTCTAAATATATTCAAAGAGAACAAGGCCTTTTGATTAATAGGGTTCAAACTGATTATGGTGGCGAATTTGAAAATAAATTATTTGAGGATTTTTTGTGATGAACATGGGATTAGACATAATTTTTTACCTAGAACTCAACAAAATGGAGTAGTAGAAAAAAATAGAATATTAATTGAATTAAGTAGATCTATGCTTGATGAGTATAAATTGCCAAAATATTTTTTAGATAAATAGCATGTTATGTAATGAATAGGATCTATTTTAGATTTTGAAGAAGACACCCTATGAATTGTTTTTTGGAAAGAAGCCTAAGATTGAACACTTTCATGTATTTGGATGTAAATGCTTTATTTTGAATAATGGAAAAGATCATTTAGGTAAGTTTGATTTGATCGGATGATGGTATTTTCTTAGGATACTCTCTTTTTAGTAGAGCTTATAGAGTTTACAATAAAAGAAAAATGATTGTAGAAGAATCAATACATGTTATTTTGATGAAAATTTGATTGATCCTATTAGAAATGAAGTGATTGATGAAGAGATTGATAACTTTAAGAAAATATCTTTAGAAGATAATATGGATGATTCATTGCCTAAAGAATGGAAATATAATAAAATCATCCAAAGGAACTAATTATAGATCCTTCAAAAGGAGTTATGACTAGAAGGCATAGTAGAAGTTGTAGATCATTGACATTTTATCTGAGGTTGAACCTAAAATTTAGAAGAAGCATTAAATGATAATTTTTGGATTATTGCTATGGAAGAGGAGTTAAATCAATTTGTAAGAAATGATGTTTGGGAATTAGTCCCAAGGCCCCAAGATCAAAATGTCATTGGAACAAAATGGATCTTTAGGAATAAAGATGATTAGGTTGTATTATTAGAAATAAAGCTAGGTTAGTTGCACAAGGGTACTCACAAGTTGAAGGTATAGATTTTGAAGAATCTTTTGCACCGTAGCAAGACTAGAAAGCTATCAGTTACTCCTTGCTTATGCTTGTTTTAGAAATTTTAAACTTTTTCAAATGGATGTCAAAAGTGCATTTTGAATGGATTTATTGACCAAAATGTATTTGTAGAGCAACCACCTGGATTTGAGAGCCTTGATTTTCCAAATCATGTGTATAAATTAAAGAAAGCCTTATATGGTTTAAACAGGCTTCTAGCTTGGTATGATAGGTTAAGTAACTTTTTTGATAGATCATGGATTTAGAAAGGGTAGATACCACTTTATTCCTTAAGAGCATAGATGATGATTTGATTATGGTACAAGTGTATGTAGATGATATATTATTTGGAAGTACAAATGAATCTTTATGCCATGAGTTCTCATCTTTGATGTCTAAAGAGTTTGAAATGAGTATGATGGGAGAACTTAATTTTTTCTTAGGTCTTCAAGTGAAGCAACAAGAAAATGGCACATTCATCTCAAACTAAGTATATAAATGAATTGCTTGAGAGGTTTGACATGAAAAGATTTAAATCTAGTAAAACTCCTATGAGCCCATCTATAAAATTAGATTTAGATGAATTAGGAAAATCATTGATCAAAACTTTATAGGAGTATGATAGGTTCACTTTTATATTTTGCTAGTAGGCGATATTATGTTTGCTATTTGTTTGTGTGCTCGTTTTAGCCAAGAAAGAATCTCATTTAATAGCATCAAGCGTATCTTTCGGTATTTGATAGGACTACTAGGTTAGGTTTATGGTATCCTAAAATTCTTTATCATGTGATTTGATTGCCTATTCGATGCGATTTTGTAGGATGCAAAGTAGATAGAAAAGCACATCGGCATATATCATTTTTTAGGATCATCACTTGTGTCTTGGTCATCTAGAAACAAAATTGTAGCTTTATCCACTCAGAGTACATAAATGTAGTTATTGCTCAGTCCTTTGGTTAAAGCAACAATTAGAAGATTTTGGTATTAAGCAAGATCACATTCTAGTTCAATGTGACAATACTAGTGCTATTAGTTTAACTAAAAATCCTATCCAGCACTCTCGAACCAAGCATATAGAAATTAGACATCATTTTATTAGGGATCATGTTTTGAAAGGTGATGTTAATATTAATTTTATTAGCACCGATTTACAAATTGCAGATATTTTTACAAAACCCTTACCAGAAGAACATTTTTGTACTTTAAGATGCATGCTTGGAATGTTAGATCCTAATATTTAAAATTGTATGTAGTTTGTTCTCACTTTTTGATGTTGTCAAAAGGGGGAGAAGAGTAAAATGTTGGTTAATATTAAGTCTATTTAATGCATACATTTAGGGAGCAACATTATTCATCTCATATGCATAATTTTTTTTTAATAGAATTTCTTTCAAAACTATGATGAAAGGTCAATTTGCACCTTCATCAAAATCAATACCAACATTAGTTTGTCATCATCAAAAGGGGAGATTGTTGGCTTAATTAGCCTCATGTTCAATTTGATTAATTTTGATGATAACAAACAAATGCTTGGATGTTCTAATGAATATTTTATGTGTTTGATATATCAATTGCTAATTACATATCAATACATCTCACAAATTGTTAGAAGAAATTGCAAGAATAAAAGAATGAAAGGGATAATGTGAAGCTCATGATTTTAGGTTATATGACTATTCATATGAGTTCTTTGGCATGAATCAATTTGCTCACAACCTAACATACTATTTTAATGAGGTTAATTTGTATAAATCTTTATTTAATTAACATTCAATTATATTTTTCTACATAGCAATAAAATTGTCAAAGTAATAAATGATCATAACTATTAAGTATAATTATTTTATTTACTTAATATAATTAGGTATTTTAATTTAATTTTGGTTATATGATAACTAACATATTTATGATTATATATAAATTATATCATAATTTTTAAATATCACATGTCAAAATTAACAAAAATATATAAAATTTTGTATTTTAGCCAAAGTCATTGTTTAATCAAAGAATTCATATCTGATTTTATCTCCATCAGTTCCTTGGATTTTTTCCTTTAAAATAAGTGGTTACATGACCCACTTTGCATTAAAATTGAATTTATTATGATTTTTTAAACATTACTTGATTTTAATAATGGATGCATGCTACATGCTTTGAATATATTAAGAGCTACATGTGATTACTTTTGACTTTCCCATGTGAATAGCCGAATTTTGCTTTTAAATTTAATATTTGTTTAATATAAATTATATTTTTTATTGAATATTAAATTATCACATGATAGCATGAGGTTGTATAATATATTTCTTTGAAATAATTTTTTAAATGACCTTCTTGCCTATAAATAGCCCTCATTCTCTTCATGAAAGCATCCCTCATTCAAAATTCAAAATCTCTCCAGCAAATCTAAGAGAAAATCTCTTAAATGTTCTTTCCAAGTGTTCTCCAAATATTGCAAGATCAAATCCTTGGTTTGGAAGCTTCAACATCTTCAACTAAGCAAGCCTTTTAAATTACTTGAGTTTGTTTTCTTGATCTTAATACTTCTTAGTTGTTCATGCTATTTTCACCATCTATTTCTTCTTTATAATTTATACTTTTGGTGGATTAGTCTTTGAATATTGGTTTTCACATCAAAGCTTCTCAATCATTTTTTTTTGGTGAAAACTCTTGTGATAATTTGTAGGATCTATTTCAACTTGCTGAAATTTTTAGCTTCCTAAAAATTTCTTTTGGTTTCTTGAAATATTTCTTCTTTGGTCTTATTTTGAAAGATCATTTATTCTTAGATCTATTTTAAGCATTTTAAAATAAATTATTGTGCTGAAATTATTTTCATATTTTCTAGATCTCTCTTTTTTAATTGAAAGCTTACTAGCCAACTTAGATCTATCATATACTTATTTTTTTTTTATTTTGTGATCATTAGCATTAATTGAAAGAATCTTTTTGGTTAAAAAAAAATTACTCCTTGCTGAAATTTATCTTATCATGAAAAGAATATTAATTTATTTTGAAATCATTTTGTATTATTCTACAAATTATAATAACTTAAACATCCTAGTAAGATCACTTTAAGATATTTATTTTTTATTAAGTGAGCATTTTGCTTGCCAAATTTTTAGTTGTAAAGTGATCATTTATAAGTTGTGAGATCACTTTTTTGATTTCTTGGTATTTTTGTGAGAGATTTACTTTATCAAAATTTATTATTTTGTATTTTTCTTTTTTTATTGTTGTAAAATTTATTTTGGGGTTGTACTACTTTGTAGGAGTACATATTGTTAGGGTTGTACGTTATAGGAGAGTACTTTTGTAAACCATTTTCATTTAGTGGATTCCTAGCGGGGGTGGCTGCGTGGGTAGGTTTTGGGGTTTAACCACGTAAAATCGTGTGCCTCTTGTCTCTATTTACTTTATTGTATTTTTTTATTTTTTTGCATTTAGAATTATATCTTATCATTATAAAATCAAAATCTAATTTTCTATTTAAAATTAAAATTTAAGTTTTGAAAATTTTAATATTACCCAATTCACCCCCCCCTCTTGGGTGCTATAGTGTCTCACACCTCCAAGCTAAAACTGAATAAGAAATGTAAATGATAATGTTCCAAAATTTAATGAAAACATTAGAAGAGCTTTTCTTATCTTTGATAAAAGTACAAACCTCTTTAAGAACAAAATCACCATTATGAGAAAGCTTAAAATTGAATTTTGTCGCTTGTTAGAGAAAATAGGGATATTTAAGTTATCTAAAGAGAAATAGGATATAATTCTCAATTTTGTTCTCATTCAAAGTGTTATTATGCGAAAGAGTTAACTTTGATAATTTTAGAGTGGGTAGAAAAGGGAGTCAATAGGCGATTGCGGTCAATTATCTTGCCAAAAGAAAGAAGAGCCTGAATGGATACCACAAGATATTAAGGGTTCAACAACCCATTTAATAGAGCAAAGACTTATCCAAACTAGAGAGTCACCAAATTTATAAGCATAGATAAGAGGGTGTTTACCTTGGAAATATTTTTTCATCATAAAATTAGCCCAAAGGCTATCATTCTTTCTAAAATTTGACTAGAACTTATGAGAGAAGGCGGTAATAGCTTCATGGTTAGAGACTACCTTCACCCAAGGGACCACAACATTTATGCCAGGAAGTCCAATGTAGTCTTTTAGTAGAATTATTAGATCCCCAAAAAAATTTATTTTATTCAAATTTTTTTGAATTAACTCATCAAAAAGATGGGATTGTTTTGGACCATTGACAAGAGTAGCACTCAAGTACTTAAGAGGAAGGTGTTAATGTTTAAAATTAGTGATATGCAAGATTTGATTAATTTTATTATTGGAGATGCTTGATGAATTAATAAAATAACTTTCAATATTATTGATAGATAGACTACTTTCTCTACCAAATTTATTTAAAAAATCTTGAGATTCTTGATATGATGAATGGAAGCACTCTAGAAAAAAAATGAAATCACCTACAAAGCTTAAATGAGAAATAGAAGAGAAGAGTTACATGTACATACTTGATTGTTTAAGAAAAGATCATTGATGCTCTTAGATATGTACTCAACAACAATAAAAAATAATGAAGGAGATAGTGGATCCCCTATCCTTAGGCCATGGGAAGAAGGAAATAATCCCAAGGCTTCCCCATTAAGAAAAATAGAAAACCAAGCATTATTAATACAATTTTTAATATGAAAGATAAAGTTATTTGAAAACCTAAATAAATTCAGAATATGGATAAGGAAATCCCAAGAGATATTGTCAAAAGCTTTGGTAATATCTAATATGAACACAATGTTGCAACCTCTAGTCTTACCATCTAAATCATGAATTAATTTTTGAGCAAGGAGAACATTATCAAAAATAGATCTACCTCTAACAAAACTAGTTTGGTTTAGAGAGATAATCCAATGAAGTAAAGGTAGCATTATTAGAATTTTGGAAATTAGCTTATTGAATAAGGTGCAAGGGCTAATTGATCTAAAACTACTCCAATAGTTTGTATTATCTTTCTTAGGTATGAGAACAATAGAAGTGCTGGAAAAAAAAATTTAACAAAAGGATCACCATTAAAAAAATTAACCATAGCTTCAACCAAATCATTTTTAATAATACACTAGCATTTTTGAAAAAATTTGGCAGTCAAATCCTCTAGACCAAAAGAATCTATGTTCATGCTATTAAGAACTTTAAAAATTTCCTCATTATAATAGTAAGCAAATCAATGTTATAATTAATTATAATAGAAGGAATCAAGTTGATTTATAGCTCCATAAGAGCAACTCTTATTAAGCATATTTCTAAAGTCATTAATCTAATCCTAAATATCTCTTCATAATCCATTCTCCATTGTCATCTTTAATTTTTTGAATATTATTTAAAGCTCTCTTTTTATTAACTAAAGCATGGAAATATCTAATATTTTTGTAACCATCCGTAATATGATTTCTAGCAGCTTTTAAGAGCTAATAAGTCTCTTTCATATTTTGAAAATTAACAAGCTTATATTTTGCCTTAGTCAAGTCCTTAATATTAGTAGGATCAGACATAACAGAGACTTCAAGATCACAAACCAATTTTTCCAATTCTTTGATATTAGCAAAAAAGGTTTTAAAAATAATGCTTCTTCCACAAACACATATTTTGTTTAAGTCTTTTAGGCTTAAACTAAAATCTATTCATTCCCATAACCAAATTGTCAAGATGTAAGGGAGCTTTCAAATTGTTAGCCATAACATTAAAGAAATCAATATGTTGAATAGACATGTTCTGAAATCTAAAATGATAGAATTTTTTTAATCTATTAGAGTTATCTTTAATAGAAACCAAAAGAGGATCATGATATGATATGGTTTGGCTTAAATGATCAATAAAATTAATAGGCCATTGAGTAATCCAATGAGTATTAAAAAAATTTGGTCCAACCTTTGCCAAAGTCTAGAGTTTTACCAAGAAAATTTGAACCTTTTTATATCAATCAAATTGCAATAAAATCATATTGGAAAATTCTTCCACGGAATGAATATTGGGAGAGCAACCATCTTTGTTAGAAAAGAATAAAATAGTGTTTAAATCCCCTAAACCAAGGTTTATTGAGTAGGAATTCCTCAAATTTTCCCAAAGAAAATTTCTACTAGATTTATTGCAAGATGCATAGATGAAATAGCCCAAAACACAATAGTCACCATAAGACATTTGAGCATTGACAACTTGTTGAAAATCATCAATAATAGAAACTTCCACAAAATTATTCCAAAAACATCAAATTTTATTACTAACATTAGAGAAAAATTTATTGAAACTAATCATTTTGGCAACATTGTTAATTTTGTTTGCATGAATAAGAGGCTCAAAAATAATAAGTAAACAAATATTATGAGTACAAGAAAGGTTTCTAATATGGTTATGAATAGACAGGGTATCGATCCCTCTAACATTCCAAACAAGAAATTAAACATAAGGAAATAAAAAGGTGTTAAGAAAAGGTTAATTAGAGAGGAGAGAGAGAGGTTTAGATCTAGTGTTTTGGACAATTTGGGAGGGATGTTTTAACATTTTTTCTTTTTTAGCATGATAAGTTTGAAAACCATTTCCTTTTCCCATAGAATCAGCATCTGTGAAAGATTTAACAATGTTAATCACAGATTTAGGGGACGTCCCTTGTATAGAAGTGAGTTATCCTTCTTCCAAGTCTTTAGAATTTATTAAAGGAAAATGGGCATCGGGTATAGCAAGCGAGGGAGCCAAAATAGATTTATTAAGAAGGAAAGTGTGAACATCCAGCCCTACCTCTTCATTACCCATATTATTTGACAAAACCAAATCTTTTTGAAATTTAAATAGACCTAAACTAAAGTAAATTTAAGTTTTTCAAACTGAATATCATGAGAAACCAAGGTCATATTCTCCATTTAATTTGAATGATGCATAACATTGATATCCTCATTAATATTTTTAATTAAAGCATCATTTTTGTCAATCAAAACTGGTAAGGATGTGAGGATCAACTTAGAGGAAAAGAATCATCATCCAAAGTTTAGAGTAATTATTATTTTCTACATTAGAAACCTTCAATTGCAAGAAGAAATAAGAGGTAAAACGACCTTACTAAGAACATTCAATGAATCCTTTTTCCAAATTAACTTTTGATATTTAGTACCTAGGGTTAGGAACAATAGTTTCCTTAACAAGAATTTTCTCTTTTAGGTGAGGATGCAGAATGAAACATTAATTATTTATGGATTTTATGAGAACAAAAAATAGGGAAATTTTTAAAATCAACTTTCTGCATATAACCATAATTTTTTGATCCCAACTAGATTTCTTTGGGGTGTTTCTTGGTAATGTCTAATTCATCAAGGATTCTAGCCAGAGAAGGTTGAGATTTCATAGTCGTTGCCAGATCAATTTGCAATGGCCAACCAAATAAAGCACCAACAATAAAAACAAAATTGATGATTAATGAAATGAATTCACATATTAGGGAGAGAAATCCAAACCAGAATGATTGAGGATTCTTCCCTAATATCAAATAGTGGAGTCCATTTCAACAACCTCATTTGGAAATTGAAAACCAAATAAGAATGATGAGCAAAAACACACGAGTAATCCAAATCATATATAAACTGAATCAAAATATGGTGAGGATCAATTAAGCCAATTATAAAGCACCTAAAATTTTTAGATTATGAAAGAAAGAGCGAATGTTTTCTAGATTCAGCCTATGAAGAGTAAACTTTCCAACCAAAGTGACTTCAAATGGCTTAGCAAGCTTTTCCACAATTAGATTAGATCATAAAATCACAGGCATACCTCAAAAAGAAGTCAAAATAAGTTCCAGGGACTCACCTGAACAACTATCCTCATCATTAAGGATGTCTTTGAATGATTTTTGAAAATAAGTAGTTGATATAGGTCAATTGGATCCATTGGTTTTCTCCATGGAATCATAGATGCCAAACGATGTTACTCTAAGTATGAAAGTGGCTATCAATTCGAAGGAATCTTGTGAATCATGCTAAATAGTCATAAATGTGACAGAAGCCAAAAATGAGGGAAAAGGGAGGTCGAGGGCTGGGTAGTGGGTGGGTTTGGAGATGTGCAGATATAGTCATTGGTGATTTACTAAGAATTTAGGTTTAGGTTTTCATTTATTTGGTTTTAGGTTTTAGGTTTACTTTTTAATTTATTTAGTTAATTTATGTTTAGGTTTAGGGTCTGGGGTTTTGGGTTTAGGGTTTAGGTTTTAGGTTTAGGGTTTAAAGTTTAGGGTTTAGGGTTTAGGTGTAGGGTTTAGGGTTTAGGGTTTTAGGGTGTATGCTTTTAAGGTTTAGGATTTAGGGTTTAGGGACTGTTAGGGTTTAGGGTTTCAGGTCGTAGGTTTAGGGTTTCAAGTTTATGGTTAGTTTTTGGGTTCAATGTTTAGGTTTTATGTTTTTTTTTAAATTAAGTAAATTGGTAGGTTTAGGTTTATTTAGTTTATTTTTTATTTATTTTAGTTTCTTTTATTTATTAATTTTATTTGGTTCAATTTTTTATTTTTATTTAGTTTTGTTTATTTATTTTAGCTTTATTTATTTTAGGTTTATTTATTTATTTTAAGTTTAATTATTTTAGTTTAAGTTTTTTATTTTTATTTATTTTTTAGCTTTAGCTTTAGGTTTAGGTTTATTTTTTAGTTGAGTTTTATTTTATTTTATTTTTTAGGTTTAGGTTTTTAAGTTTTAGGGTTTAGGGTTTAGGGTTTATGGACTTAGGGATTAGGTTTTTAGGGTTTAGGTTTTAGGGTTTAATGTTTAGTTTTTAGGCTTTAGGGTTTAGGGTTAAGGGCTTATGGTTTAGGGTTTAGGGATTAGAGTTTAGGGTTTATGGTTTAGGTTTTTAGGTTTAGGGTTTAAAGCTTTGGGTTTTGGGTTAGTTTTAGTGTTTAGGGTTGAGGGTTAGGGTTTTTTTATAAAATATTTTTTTAGGGTTTGGGGTTTAGGGTTTAGGGTTCAGGTTTTAGTTTAAGTTTATTTTTAAATTAAGTGAACACTTAGGTTTGGATTTTTTTAAAGCTTATTTAGTTTATTTTTTATTTATTTTAGTTCATTTTATTTCTTATTTTTATTTAGGCTTATTTTTTATTTTTATTTAGTTTATTTTATTTATTTTAGGTTTTTGTTTGTCTATTTTGTATGTTTAGGTTTTTATTTTATTTTTTAGGTTTAGGTTTAATTTTTTATTTTTAGGTTTAAGTTTAGGTTTTGATTTTATTTTTTTAGGTTTAGGTTTTAGTTATTTTAGGTTTATTTTTGGGTTTTATTTTTTAGTTTAGGTTTAGGTTTATTTTTAGTTTATTTTAATTTATTTAGTTTAGGGTTTAGGTTTAGTTTATTTTAGGTTTAGGTTTAGTTTTATATATTTTTAGGTTTAGGTTTTAGGTTATTATTTTAGGTTTATTTTTGGGTTTTATTTTTTAGTTTAGGTTTAGGTTTATTTTTAGTTTATTCTAATTTATTTATTTTAGGGTTTAGGTTTAGTTTATTTTAGGTTTAGGTTTAGTTTTATATATTTTAGTTTAGTTTATTTTAGTTTAGGTTTAGGTTTATTTAATTTTTTTTATTTTTGGTTTAGGTTTTATTTTTTATTTATTTTGAGGTTTATTTCTTAGTTTTGGGTTTTTATTTAGTTTTTATTTTATTTTATTTTTGGTTTATTTTATATTTATTTTACATTTAGTTTTTATTTTATTTAGGTTTTTATTTTTAAATTTATTTTATTTTTTAGTTTAGTTTATGTTTTTATTTATTTTATTTTATTTTAGTTTTTATTTTTTATTTATTTTATTTTTAGGCTTAGGTTTAGGTTTAGGTTTTAGTTTAGATTTTTATTTTATTTAGGTTTAGGTTTATTTATTTATTTTATTTTTAAGTTTTATTTAGTTTAGGTTTAGGTTTTTAGGTTCATAGTGTTTAAGGGTTTAGGGTTTAGAGTTTAGGGTTTAGGGTTTTGGGCTTGTTGTTTAGGGTTATAGGTTTCAGGGTTTATGGTTTAGGGTTTAGGTTTTAGGTTTACGATTCAGGTTTTAGTTTAGGGCTTAGGGTTTTTGGTTTTTTTTAACCGAGAACAAATTCAAATTCAACATTTCTTCTTTTCGATTTCAACAACCAAGTAACACACCAGGTTTTCTAAGACACAAGCAATGACATAGATCAAGAATGAGCATGCATAAAGCTAATCAAAACCTAGAACTAGAAGCTGTCTCTTATAGACAGTTCCATATAGCGTCGGATGTATTCTTCATTTTCTCCAGTTTCCATTAGAACCACCCCAACCTCTCAAGTAGCAGGATCCACCATCATATCACTGATCTCTCCGTCTGCCACCACCACTCCTGTAACTTCCATTGCTCCTCCTGCCTCCATAACCACCATTGCTCTGACCACCAACTCCATATCCAATATCACCTCCATATCCCCCCTACCACTACTCGCCTTCCTTCACCTCCACCTCAGATCTTAAGGTGTTGGCCGTGATGTTCATGTAATCAAGGTTTTGCCCAATCTTAGGGTTTAAGTTTATGTTTAGGTTTATTAGGTTTTAGGGTTTAAGTTTATTTTTAAATTTACTTAGTTACATTAGGTTTAGGTTTATGGTTTGGGGTTTAGAGTTTACAGTTTAGGGTTAGGGTTTAGGATTTAGGGTTTATGGTTTAGGGTTTAGGGTTTAGAGTTTTAGTGTTTATGCTTTGAGGGTTTAGAGTTTAGATTTTAGTGTTTTTTAGGGTTTAAGGTTTAGGGTTTAGGGTATAAAGTTGTATGTTTAGTGTTGTAGGTTTAGGGTTTAGGGTTTAGGGTTTGGGGTTAGTTTTAGGGTTTAAGGTTTAATGTTTGCAGTATAAGGTTTAGGATTTAGGATTTAGAGTTTAGAGTTTTTTAAAAAAATTAAGTAAACCAGTAGGTTAAGTAAATCAAGTTTAGGTTTATTAAGTTTATTTATTATTTATTTTAGTTTATTTTGATTATTTTATTTTGTTTTATTTTTATTTTTATTTAATTTATTTTTTAAAATTATATTTGTTTATTTTAGTTTAGGTTTTATTTTTTTATTTTTTTTTTAGAAGGTTTAGTTTATATTTTAGTTTAGTTTTATTTTATTTTATTTTTAGTTTGGTTTTATTTTTTTAAGTTTAGTTTTTTTAGGTTTAGGTTTAGATTTTTTTAGGTTTAGGTCGGTTTATATTTTAGGTTTATTTTGGTTTTATCTTCTAGTAGATTCATTTATTTCTTTACTTTATTATTTATTTATTTTGGGCTAGTTTAGGTTTTATATTTATTTAGTTTATATAGTTTTGGGTATTTTTTTTTATTTGGTTTATTTGGTTTATTTAATTTTTTTATTTCTTTATTTATATTATTTTTTATTATTTAGTTTTAGATTTCACGTTTAGGTGTGGTTATTTACTTTTTATTTAGGGTTTAGGTTTGGGTTTAGGTTTAGGATTTAGGGTAGGTTAGGGTAGGTTAGTTTAGTGTTATGATTTTTTTTTAATTTTTTTAATCTTTTTTTTTAGTTTTATATTTTTTTAATTAAGTAAACTAGTAGTTTTAGGTTTATTTAGTTCATTTAGTTCATTTAGTTGATTTTTTTATTATTTTAGTTTATTTTATTTTTATTTTTATTTAGGTTTATTTTTAGTTTTATTTAGTTATGTTTATTTATTTTAGTTTTAGTTATTTTAGTCTAAATTTTTTATTTTATTTATTTTAGGTTTAGGGTTTAGGTTTATTTTTAGTTTAGTTTATTCTTTATTTTATTTTCTAGTTTAGGTTTTATTTTATTTTTTAGGTTTTAGGTTTAGGTTTTATTTTATTTATTAGGTTTTAGGTTTTAGGTTTTAGGTTTATTTTAAGTTTGATTTTAGTTTTGGTTTAGGTTAATAGTACTTTATTTTTTTTTAGTTTAGGTTTTTTTAGGTTTTATTTATTTTAGGTTTAGGTTTTAGGTTTTATTTATTTTAGTTTATGTTTAGTTTATTTTATTTTATTAGTTTAGTTTTTAGTTTGGTTTAGTTTTATTTTTATTTAAGTTTATTTGGTTTAGGTTTCATTTATTAATTTATTTTAGGTTTATTTTATTTATTTTATGTTTATTTTTATTTTATTTTTTATTTAAGTTTAGGTTTTATTTATTTATTTAGGTTTAGGTTCGTATGTTTTATTTTATTTATTTATTTTATTTTATTTATTTTAGGTTATTTATCTATTTATTTGGTTATTTAATAGTTTAGGTTTAGCTTTAGGATTTAGGATTAGTTTAGGGTTTAGGGTTTGGGGATGGTTATAGTTTTAGGTATAGATTTTTAGGTTTATTTATTTAGGGTTTTGGTTTAGGTTTAGATTTATGTTTTAGGTTTAGTTTTTTAGTTTAGGGTTTAGGTTTTGGTTTTTTAAGAATAAATTCAGATTCAACATTTCTTTTTTTAAATTTCATCAACCAAGTAACACACCAAGTTTTCTAAGACACAAGTGATGTGATAGATAAAAAATGAGAACAGATATTCACCATAACCTCAAGATTTACATTTCAAGCCTCTATATTTAACCATGACCTCCATATCTAGTTTATCCCCACCACCAATATCGTGCACCTCCACCTTTTCCTTATCTATTGATGGTGATGTATAAGTTTCTCCATTCTTGGTTTAGGTTTATTTTATAATTTATTTAGTTACTTTTTTTATGGTTTGGGGTTTAGGTTCAAGGTTTAGGTTGTAGGTTTAGGTTTAGAGTTTAGGGTTTAGGTTTAGGGTTTAGAGATTTAGGATTTGTGGTTTAAAGTTTTTTTTAGAATTAAGTAAACCAGTTTTAGTTTATTTAGTTTTAGTTTTTTTTATTTATCTTAGTTTCCTTTATTTTTATTTTATTTAGTTTAGTTTATTTTATTTTAGTTTAGGTTTTTTTTATTTTATTTATTTTTAGGTTTAGGTTTAGTTTAGGTCTATTTTAGAGTTTCATTTTTATTTTATTTTGAGTTTATGTTTTATTCTTTTTTAGGTTTAGGTTTAGGTTTTATTTTACTTTTTAAGTTTAGGTTTTAGGTTTTTATTTTAGGTTTATTTTTAGGTTTTACTTTTAGTTTAGTTTAGATTTATTTTAGTTTATTATTTTATTTTAGTTTAGGTTTAAGTTTAGTTTATTTTAGGTTTTTTAGGTTTATTTTAGTTTAGTTTTATTTTAGTTTAGGTTTAGATTTATTATTTTTTTTAATTTATTTTTATTTTAGGTTTGGGTTATTTTTTTTAGTCCAGGTTTTTTAGTATTTTATTTATTTTATTTTAATTTTGAGGTTTAGGTTTTATTAATTTTTATTTTATTTTATTTTATTTTATTTTATTTTACAATTAGTTTTATTTTATTTAGGTTTTGTATTAGGTTTATTTTTTTTTTTTTTGATAGTTTAGGTTCCATTTATTTTAGTTTAGGTCAATTATGTTATTTTATTTTATTTTTATTTTATTTTGTTTGAGGTATTTTAATTTTTTTAGGTTTATTTAATTTAGGTTTAGGTTTTAGCTTTTATGATTTATGGTTTGTTAGTAGGGTTTAGGATTTAGGGTTTAGGGTTTGGGGTTTGTTTAGGGTTTAGGTTTAGAGTTGGATTTAGGGTTTAATGTTTAGAGTGGGTTTAGGGTTTAAGGTTTTGGGTTTAGGATTTAGGTTTTAACATTTAGGTTTTAGTTTAAGGCTGTTTTAGTTTAAGGTTTAGGATTTTAGGCTTTTTTATAAATAGATGTTGACCTCATTTTTGGATGAGGTTAATTTAGAAATTGGGAGATCTTAATCACAAATAGGATTCTCCTAATTCAATGCTTAGTGACCTAGGGAATTCACCTTGGGTTGTATCAAACCTATTTATTTTAGGTAGGATCAACTCAAGCATCCAAATTCAAAATCAAATAATCAAATCAACAATCAATAATCATCAATCCAAGATGATTAAAAGTCAAATTACATTTAATTTCAAAAATACCCTTGAGTTGATTGTGAATTGGATCAAGCTAAAATTAATGCACTTGATTCGGACTCAAATTCCAACCCAAATCAAATGCACTCCAAATGAAAACTCAAAATGGGTAGCACACATTAGTCTAGGACTATATGATGCCATAATCATAAAATAAAAAAGGGGGAGAAAATAAGAAGAAGAGAAATGCTGATTTCCTTCTTCCATCTCTTCCCATGCAAAATCCTTTCTTCCTACCTCATGCACTCCAAGACAAAAGCCACCTCTTAAGAGGTGGCTGCCTTCAAGTTAAGGAGGAAATCAAACAAGGAAAAGCCAAGAAGGATTTGGCTTCTCTAAGGAAAGAAGAAGAGGTCTGTAAATGATCCCTCTCTTTTAACAGCACCACGTGGGTCCCTCCCCACTTAAAACCGTTACTTAACGGTTTGATTAATTGAAGAAAATCACAAAAACTTCAACAAATCATATAAAATCAAAGTTAAATCATAAAATTATAAATAAAAGCTCTATGGATTTGTCTTGAAGAGAGGAATCCATAGATATTAAATTCTTCAATTTTTATTGGGTATGTTTTCCTTAATTTGGGTTTAATTGAAAAACATTAAACCCTAATTATTCTCAAATTAATAATCCAATTAATTTGAATCTTTGGGGAAATGAAATTAAGCTTAAAGCATACCTAAGGAGAATTTTTGGGGATTTAATTCTTTGAATTCAAGGGAAATTGTAATTTCATGTGTTTAACCTTTAAATTAATTAAATTAATTACCCTTTAATAAATAATTAGAAAACTTTAATCTAATAACCTTAAATCAATATAATAAATATTAATGAACATCAAAATATTAATTAAACCTAATCAAACCAATATGAACCTAATAGATCACTAATTAACTCAATTTCGTAATTAAAAGAATTAAATAATTCAATTAAATGACTTGAACTTAATTATATCATAATAAATCAACTAGTTAAACAAGAATCATAAATAAACCATCATGGGAAAGATATTTCAGTGAAGAATAAGTGAAAAATAAAATACCTTAATAAGTCTTAATAAATTAGGCTTAATTTAGGTTTTAATGAAATAATTAAAACCTTAATTTCACCCAAATTACATCTCTAATCAAGTTGAAAGTTTAGAAACATAAAATTGGCATGTAAACCCACTTGCCATAATTATCTCAAACCCATTTAGTCTATAAATTTAGAAATCTTGATTTTCCAAATCTCTAGGTTAATTTGAACTAAATAATAATTAAAATAATCATTAATTCATTGAATCAACAAATAAATTGAACTAATCAAATAAACATAAAAAATACTTAGGTAATTCATCAAAACTTCCTAAGTCAAAGAATTTAATCAAATATCTAAATTGTAAGAAAATCAATACTTAATTAAATTCAAACGTAATTAAACAACTTAAGTTTAATGAAACCACTCAACCTTAATGAATTTAAATAATGAATATAAAATCTAGGTTAATTAAATCAGATTAAGAATGTTCTATGAACAAACCTAAGGTATTAATTCATATTAATAAATTTAAACCTTAAGTTTACAAATCCATGATTTAATATCTTAAGTTAAATTGAATGAAATCAAACTTAAATCATACACTTTAAATTAACATAAGCCAAATCAAATGAAATCCTAAAAACTTAATTCAAAATGAAATAAATCAAACAAATTAAATCAAATAATGCAATTCAAATAATTGAAATAACATAAATCAAATCCAAACATAAATAAAATCAAAAGGATTAATTAAAATAATTAAGAATTTTAGTTAGACTTTTGGAAACCTCATTAGGATTTAGGATGCAGAATAAAGTGAGTTTCACCTAAAAATGAAATTCATTCTATTTCTCATTCTTGAAAAATTAAATATTACTTTAACCAAATAAAATGAACATAAAATGGGAATTAAATCACTAAACCATTTGAATTGAAACCAACCAATGGTAAAAAATTAAACTAATTCAAACTTCAAACATAAACTTAATAGCCTAGCAAAAACTTACCACACAAACCCACTTCTACACACACTAAATTAGTTAGGTTACGGACCCTAGATCTAGGTTAGATTGCTCTGTGATTTTCTTTTAATCTCCTGTGATATGTTGTGTTGTGCTTCACATGTTTGTGTGGTGTATTGCTTTAGACTGGATTCCTATGCTTGTTTGTTCGTTAGACTAGATTTTAGGGCGTTCTTTCAATATTTAACATTATTTTTTGCAGGAAATTATGTTAAAAGGATCACTGTAATAAATAAATTATAAAATTATTATTTGCTTGCAGGTGCTAATAATCCCTTAACATAGTCCATAGGATAGGTGGGCTTGGCAAACAACTATTGCTAAGCCCGTATGATTGTAAAATATAAATTGCTTTGTGTGCTGTGTGTATTTCCTAACATCTGTTTTGCAGGGCTTAGGATTTTCATTGAATTTTCAATGTAAACTTGAGCTTAAAATTAGGTTAGGATCTATGGGGTCTAGGATTAACAGGAGCCGACCCAAACAAGAGATGGTGCGTGGTCCCTGGAGCCCGATGGATGTCCCTAAAGAAGGAGACTTTCTGGAAAGAAGACTCATAGATCCGAACTTGTAGTTCTAGGTTGTATATGGGCGTAACTCTGCCAATTTTCTTTGTTCGGTGTATAGTAGATCCTGCATTGGCCTTTTCTTATATATAATTTAATGCTTGATTTATTTTGGGTGCAATAGAAACATCATGCTTTTCTTAGGTTTCTTTCTGTTATGTTTGTGTTGTGATGTATGCCTATAGGCTCATAGGATAAACTAAATTTTCTACACAACTAAATCAATTGAAACATAAAAATAAATATAACTCATAATATTTATATAAAAGCCTAGGTATTCAAATAAGATAAAATATGTAGCAACCCCTTAGCTGGATATTTTAATATCATGCATAATCATATTATTTCACTCTTGGTTAATGAAGGACTTCCATCCTTGCTAGAGAACCTGGGCTTGACCTTTGAGAGCCTATGATGGAAGTACACATTCTTCTATTCTGATTTGGCCCATAATCTTTTTCTAATTGCATGCATTAGGCATAAATTGTATTCCTATGACCTAAATGAATCCTGAATCAAAAAATTATTAAAATCTAAAAAATGTGCATTAGTTAGGTGCATCTTCATACCCTACATGATCTTAGAGATTAGGGAGCAAGTCTAAGTTCATATATTTTCCTAAAACTACAAATGACCATCTTGCATTCATATGACTTAGCCTCATGGTTTTAAAATGCACTTAGGTGTTAGTCTGCACCTTCTCCGTGAAGGTTGTAAGTCCGTAAGAGTCAAGGATAGGTTAGTTCCTTAAAGTGAGGAGAATGGCCAAGGATAGAACTAGGTCGAGCATCTAACATGTGTCAGAAGCACCTGTAGACTAGGTTCTAAAGCATGATTTTAGGAATAAGTCTTCAACCTTAGTATCTAATCTTGTGCTATTAGAATCTAAGACATAGATTTCTAAGAAAATGATAATTTGAATTAAATCCCAAATTTAAAGCCCAATCATAGGATAGATGAAATGTCTCGGGCATCCCAAGACATCAATAGACATTTCCTAACTCTCTCCAATTTGGACCTCTCACAATTGAATTTCTCAAAAATCATTCCTTTGAAAGCTACCTTAGTAGTCTTTAGGAATAACCACTTATTTCTTTAATCAAAAGTATTCTTTGAAAGAGACCCTTCCTAAGATGTAATTAACAATAGAGGCTTTCCTTTATAAGGAACCATGATCCCAGGATAAAATTGACCCTGTTCTACTTTATCATGTAGTTTAGAGGAAATACTCTAGTACACGAAAGACCCATTAGCTTTAAGAGTCTTTTATTGAAATGATTGAATCCATTATAGGAGAGCATGTTTATCTTTCGAGATAATATGTTTATTCCTTAATGCCATATTTGATCATCTAAATAAAATATTTCTAAACTCTATGTGGTGTCATTTCTTTTCTCTATTTCAGAGAAAAGAACCAACATATTTTTCTGGCTACTCCCTGGGAATGGGTCCTCTCTCCATCTTTAGAAATAGGTGGCTATTTCTATATATTGGCAGTGTACAAGTGCCACTTATCGATCAGGATTGCCTTTCTTTCTATTGGATACCTCTCCATTTCATACTTGGTTGAGTCTATCCAACATCTTGAATAGAGGTTCTAGAACTCTTCGTTTGTCATCGTTAAATGATTGGGTCCTAGAACCAAATCCAAAAATAAAATGAGAGGTGAGAGAAATAAATAAAAATCAAGTCATCTCTATTATGACCTAAATCTAGTCAAGACAAATTTGAAACCATTCCAATATGGAAAAGAGATATTAAATTTAAAAAAGTATGAAAAGTACTTCAAGATTTGTAAAGCAAATCTCCAAAAATAAAGTCTCAAAATTAAACTTATCCTTGATCTTACTTTGGCTTTGTACTAGAGCTAAAGAGAATCATGACAGGGTCCTTAAATGAACACCCTTTGTTCTACTACATTCAAAAGGTGTCAAAACACCTAAGGATATAAATTGAGATAAAGGAGTTCCTTCAAACCCCGTGGAGACTTAAATCAAAAGGAGTAATCGTTGTGCCTATTGTCCCTTTTCCTACCATGATTGAAGTTTGAATTGGAGTTAGAAAAGAAGAATAAAAAATAAAAAAATCATCCCAAAATAGAATACCTTATTGGACTTAGGGAGAGGTTGATTAAGGAACTCAATGAAAATCTCCTATTTATATAGAAGATAATTATACATGAATGCAAATCAGCTTTAATATTAATTTCCACAAGTCCACTAGAATATTAGAAAACTAACTACTCAAGTTGATTGGTCAATTCTAAGGAGTGACTTGAGGTAACCTTCTTTAGACCTTTCCAAAATCTTAAATTCTTAAGAGTATGGGTGAGATTCAAAAGAGGGAGATGATATGACATAAACAAAAATAAAGTGATAAGATTCACTCTTGCTCCTACTCAATAGAAGAAAAGAGAGGGTAGCAAAAGAGAATTCTAATTCTCTAGATAAAGTTGGAATGAATAAAATTTAAACCAATAAATTTAAATCAACTTCTTTAATGGGAGTTTTCTCCCATTGAATGAAATGATATTCCATGATTGGCTTTAATTAATTTTAAGGTTAAATCAAGAAAAGAAAATAAATGAAGAAGTTAATCCTTCTAAAGAAATCATGACCTTAGGATTGGGTCCTAAGGATGATATTTCTATCTCAGTAAAAGTATGAAATTCTTCTCTGAAAGTTGATAGATAAATCACTTAGGACTTTGTCATAAATGAATGAAAAATGCCTTAATTTTCAAGACTAAGGCATTATATGCTTTCAATACAAAATGAATCTAAGGGAATCCTTTGTAATGTCTTATGACCTATTTGACATTATCTTAATGTTAAGTATGGTTGTCAAAGAGTCCATTGCAAACTGACCTTTATTCTTATATGTGCTATAAAATAAAATACAAGTCAAAGTTGGCTTTCTAATAGCACATCATCCACCCTAAAGGGTCCTCTTTTAAATGATGATCCCATAAATAAATAGATTATGAGGTATATTGATCTATTGAGGATAGAATTAGACCTACCTTCCCTTCATATAAAAGGGGGAATTCTTGAAATCAAATTCAAAATGGTAGAGCCATACCACCTCAAATGACATTGAAAAGAAATGGCAAATAAATCATCTTCAAAATGTGATGTTTTTCTCATCTTAGAGAAGTTGCTTGCAAAATCAAGCATCATAATGCTCTGTTATAAAATAATATGAAATATGAAATAAAAAAATGATGAAGAAAGAAACAAAAGTAAAGCAAGGCATTACATAATTATGTAATTTGCCTTACTTAACTATAAGCAACTTCCTGATGTGGCATTCCACTATAAAGAAGTTCTAGGGTTATCTTCTATAATGAAGATAGACTACTAAGAACTTATTATCATCTTAGTCGATGTGGAAAATTTAAAAGAAGAAAATCTCCAAAATATATGTTAATCCAGGTGCATCAGTCAACATCAAATATAAACATGTGAGAGAATTTATATAGGCTCAATTCTAGTCAATCTTTGATAAGATGATACGATATAAATTCAATCAAATAAAGAAAGAAGTTTTTAGCTTCATGAAAATTAAATCTTAAAAACTCAACCTAGAAAAAGAACTTGATTTCAATCACATTGTTGGTTGAAGCCAGAATTCAAACATGAAAAGGAGCAACTTAGGAATTCATGAAACATCTTTAAATGCTCTTTGATGGTCCTATGCAGTCCCAAATAAATAAAGAGAATAAAAAGGAATCAAATGATAAGAAACAGAAGAAACATATTGATTATTAAAGGATGTTCATATTCATCTTAAAGTGTTGAGTCCTTAGGAATATCATTCAGCTACTCCTAAATGACCTCACTAAATATATGATTCTAATAGAAATTTTTGATTTCAGAGGTGTAATGTTTCAAGGAAGTCATTATGCCAATCTTAAATTACTCACTCCACTAAATAATTTTGAATTCAGTAAGTGTAACATCATTAGAAAGTTATTCTTATCAATCTTAAATGACTTTACTAGATTTGTTGTTCCATGAAAAGATAAAAAATAAATAGAAATGTTGGATCATATTATATGATCAATCAAGCAAAGACTTGGATCATATCAAAAGTAAATCAAATCAAGAAAATGTTGTATTTGGACAAAAGGTCAAATACATCAAATTTCCTAACAAATCATTTAGTGGTGTCATAAAGAATGAAATGATATGGAAAATAAATACATTTATCTTCTTAATGAATCTTGTAACTAGGAAAATTACCAAATGTAACCTTTCATAAAAAAATGAAATCAAAATATTACAAAAAAAAGAGAGAGAGAGAGAGAGAGAGAGATGGAAGGACTATATCCAAGAGTGAAAGGATGAAGTCTAAAATTTCTAAGCATGCAGACATTTTTGATTTGAATTTAAACTTCTCCATATCAAAATGAAGTGGTAAGGTTAGAAGTCAAAAACTGTCCTTAAGCTAAATAAAAATAATAATAATCAAATATCTCATGCTTTGTCATTTTAGCCTCGCCATGATTGGGTGAGCTCGCTAAGGTTAAATAAAAAGATAGTGGATCTTCTTTTCTAGAGTCCATATCTTTTGAATGGCAAAGATTCTATTGAGTATACTGCCATTTCAAATGAAATAAAAATACCCAATAAAACTAACATAGCTTAAATGAAATAAAAATAATCAGATATCTCATGCTTTGTCATTTTAGCCTTTGTCATGATTGGGGGAGCACGCTTGGCAGGTTAAATAAAAAGATAGTGGATCTTCTTTTTCAAGAAACCATATCTTTTGAATGGCAAAAATTCTATTGAGTGTATTCTGAATTTAAATGAAGCAAAAGACACCCAATGTAATTGGACATTTTTAACTTTAAACTTCTCCATATCAAAATAAAGTGGTAGGGTTAGAAGTGAAAGATTGTCCCTAACTGAACAAAAATAAGCATATATCTCATACTTTATCATTTTAGCTATTGCCATGATTGGGTGAGCTCACTTGGCGTTAAAAGAAAAGATGGATCATCTTTTAGGGTCCATATTCTTTGTATGGCAATGGTCTCATTGAGTATACTATGATTCAATTGTAAGTGGCCTATAACCATAAACAAGAAAAGTTATGGAATTATAGAGCCATTGCAAGTTAAAATGCTTAACTAGTTTGGGTCCTAACTTTCTTTTCAAGAGGCACTCTAGCACTTTGCATCAATGTTGTTTATATGCATCTGAAGATTTATATAGTCTTCAAGTTCGGGATGCACCCTTAGAATTTGAAGAAAAATCCAATTCCATAATTGACAAGATGATATCAATGATCTAACTCTTTAATGAGTTAGTTATCGATGATTTGATCAAGCTATCTTTTGGGTTTAAAGATGACTTTATCTGGAAATAAAATTCAAATGATCTCCAGATAGCAGTCCATAAACTTAAGGTTGATGTCATTTCAATAAATTAAGTCCCATGATGATTGAGGTCAAATTCCAAAAGAAAAGCAAATTTTTTGCTAAATTAAAAGCTAGAAAATGATGGTTGTACATAAGAAGAAAATATTCTTCTTGGTTAGCTAACATCATTATATGACCCACATCTTGGGACTAGGGTATAATCTTTACCTTGAAAATGGGTTAATATTACCCATATTTCATTTTAAAATCAAAAAAATATTTTCATGTATAAGATTATCCTTCTTAAGGATAACTTATCTGAAAATTATCAAACTAAAATAATTCTAAAAAAAAGAATTGAAAGCATATGATATGACACTCAAAATCCTTACAAGAATATTCTATCATAGAGTCATATCATTCAATTTCAACATATTGGGAAAATTTAGCAAAAAGGGTCATGATCAAGATTTCTTATAATCTCACTTTCAATTAGGAGGGTTATATTGAAAATCTTGTCAAAGAAGAAAAGAAAAGAAAACAAACTTCAATATGACTTGAAGAATAGTCCTCATATTATATAGAGTCTTGAAATTTACTTTTGAAGTAATTTCAAAGACCTTGTAGCAAAATGTAGAAGGATAAAAAATGCAAAAATAAGAAATTAATGAAAGACAATTATGAGATTTCATTTCCTATAATAATAAATTAGCTGAAGAAAATTCAATTTCAAACTTATAGGGAGAATCTTAATTTCTCTAATAAGTTAATCCTTTCAATTCCCTTATTGATTAGGGATAAGAATTTTGTATCTCTATGAGAATCCAAAAGATTATCTTGATTCTCATTCACTTTAGAAAGCTTTAAAGGAATCTATTTATCTTCATTGAATCCAAGAGAATGCCTTATAAGTTGTTGATTCATGTCAACAAAATAAAAATAACATACAAAAAAAAATTCCATTTGAGAAGCACTGGTTAACTTTGGTTCTTACTGCTTATAGAACTACACAGTCACATGCAAGCTCAAAGAGGTAGAATTCTCAAGTTAATACCCTATGATGTCTTGCCTTCAATGACATAGACATCTAGCATGGTTCATTGTAACTTTGAGATGAAAAGAAGAAAGAAAGAAAAATGCTGAATTTCTATGCTCATGGCGTAATAAAGCATTGGATCCAAAATATACCCAAATCTTTCTTCAAAAATAAATTCCAACTCTTTGAAACATTCTTCACTAAACTTCTTCATGTGTAAGGAGTATTTGTGAAATTAAGAAATGGAAGCAAACCTTCCATTACCCTTTCATCAAGTTAGACTAATCAAGTAAGGATTAAGTCCTTGAGACTCTTGCTTATTAGCCAAAACCATTGAGGATTAGGAATAAATCACTTTGAACCCTTTTCCCCATCCATATCACCAGTAGGTTTGGAGCAAGCCCTTTGTGGCACCAATCCTACCTCTTATGTACATGATTGGATTAAGCCATCAAGGCCCCTTTCACGTTACATAAGCAAGTTAGATTGGATTAAGTCTTTATGACCTCTCTGCCAAAGATATAAGTCCCTTAGTCAGCATTCTTTCTAATCATCTAGGAGTAAGTCCCTAGTCGGCATCCTATCTTTGTGTACATGATTGGAACAAGACATCAAGGTCCCTTTCATCTTACATAGGAAAGTTAGAATGGATCAAGTCTTTATGACACCTTTTTAATAGCTAGAAAGATATAAGTTCCCAGTCGACCTTCTTTCTAATCATATAGGAGTAAGTCCCCAGTCAACATCTTACCTTTGTGTACATTATTAGAACAAGCCATCAAGGACCCTTTCATGTTACATAGGTGAGTTAGATTGGATTAAGTCTTTGCACCCCTTTCTAATAGCCAGAAAGATATAAGTCCCATAGTCGAAATTCTTTATAATCATCTAGGAGTAAATCCCCAGTCAGCATCCTACCTTTGTGTACATGATTGGATCAAGCCATCAAGGTCCCTTTCATGTTACATAGGCAAGATAGATTGGATCAAGTCTTTATGACCCCTTTCTAATAGCCAAAAGATATAAGTCCCCAGTCGACATTCTTTCTAATTTGGAGTAAGTCCCTATTCGGCATCCTATCTTTGTGTACATGATTGGATCAAGCCATTAAGGCCCCTTTCATGTTACACAGGTGAGTTAAATTGGATTAAGTCTTTATGACCCCTTTCTAATAGCTAGAAAGATATAAGTCCCCAGTCGGCCTTCTTTCTAATCATATAGGAGTAAGTCCCCAGTTAGCATCCTACCTCTTATGTACATGATTGGATTAAGCCATCAAGGCCCCTTTCATGCTTCACAGGCGAGTTAGATTGGATTAAGTCTTTATGACCCCTTTTTAATAGCCAGAAAGATATTAGTCCCTTAGTCGACATTCTTTCTAATCATTTAGGAGTAAGTCCCTAGTCGGCATCCTATCTTTGTGTACATGATTGGAACAAGCCATCGAGGCCCCTTTCATGTTACATAAGTGAGTTAGATTGGATCAAGTATTTATGACCCCTTTCTAATAGCCAGAAAGATATAAGTCCCTTAGTCGACATTCTTTCTAATCATATAGGAGTAAGTCCCCAGTTGGAATGCTATTTTGAGGATTGGATCATCTCTTTAAAGACCCCTCTTCTCACTTTAGCTAACTAAGATGGATCACACCCTTAATGGACCTATCTTATTAGCTAATCAAATGAATCACACTCCAAAGCAAAGATAGGTATACATGTACCTATCTTTCACAATCAAAATCAAAATAAAATTCAAACTAAAACAAATCAAAATCATGAATTGGAACCCCAAGTTTATACTTGTATGTTGAGCTGTCATCATGTATGTGTAGTGTATTCTCCAATACTACACATTTATTGACCACATTTTGGATGAGGATAATTTAGAAATTGGGAGATCTTAATCTCAAATAGGATTCTCTAATTCAATGCTTAGGACACTCTTCCTAGTGACCTAGAGAATTCACCTTGGGTTGGATCAAACCTATTTGTCTTAGGTAGGATCAACTCAAGCATCCAAATTCAAAATCAATTAATCAAATCAATAATCAATAATCATCAATACAAGATGATTAAATGTCAAATTACATTTCATTTCAAAAATACCCTTGATTTTATTTTGAATTGGATCAAGCTAAAATCAATGCACTTGATTTGGACTCAAACTCCAACCCAAATCAAATGTACTCCAAATGAAAACTCAAAATGGGCAGCACACATTAGTCTATGGCTATGTGATGCCATAATCATAAAATAAAAAAGGAGTAGAAAATAGGAAGAAGAGCAATGCTAATTTCCTTCTTCCATCTCTTCCCATGCAAAATCCTTTCTTCCTACCTCATGCACTCAAAGACAAAAGCCACCTCTTAAGAGGTGGCTGCCTTCAAGTAAAGGAGGCTATCAAGTATGGAAAAGCCAAGAAGGATTTGGCTTCTCCAAGAGAAGAAGAAGAGGAAGAAGTGCTCGGCCATGCATGGAAAGCTAGCAAGGAAGCTCCTTCCCTCTGAAATGAACATTCCATTATTTTTACAAGACCAAGAGAGGAAGTTCAACACCTTTTCATGGCCACCTCGTCCTTGGCAAGGCACTGTTCATGCCAAAATTGAGCACCCTTTAATGGTGAAATCCAAAGGAGGGGATTGCTCCCCAAATTGAAGACACATACACGTTCTAGGACTCGAGGCGATCCAAATCGAGGCCTTACTTAAATCATTTGGCACCGGGAAGCCTGATAACCACCAAGGCCAAGATCTATGCTTTGAGCTCGGTCAAGGGGCAAACCACAAGGATATAAGCCATCAAACGCTAGCCACAAGCTCATTGCATTGATCTAATGCTTATGAAATCAACCTCGCAGTTAGAGATTGCTGGAATCTAGGTTTGCCATTGACGTCCTCCCCTATTTTCTTTAAGTTTTCAGTTTTGGTCCTTTTCAAAGAAATTAGGAATTCCAAATGGATCTAACTATATAGATTGATCCAAATTCTATCTCTGATTATTTTGGGATAAAAATTGAGGCATAATTCATCATAGATCGCCTCCAATTGACAGAAAACCATCAACATCATTCGAGTTTTTCTGTTTAGGGTAGAAGACTGTCTCAAGACTATCTGATCCTTCCATTTGGATCAGACGGTCCAGATCTAGGCATAAAATTTGATTTAAATCCTTAAGGATCACATCTGCATCATCCACCGCATGGATGGTCCGTGATCAAAGATTTTGCCATGTGATCACCAGCAGCCGCGTGTCATGCGGATCGGATTACGGATTAGTATGGATCATCCAATCTTTGAGATGGATGTAAAATGATCCCGCTTTTAATGTGCCACGGGTCCCACCACTTAAAACCTAGTTAATGATTTAATTAATTATAGAAAATCATAAAAACTTCAACAAATCATATAAATTCAAAGAAAAATCATAAAATTATAAATAAAAGCTCTTTGGATTTGTCTTGATGAGAGAAATCCATAAAAATTTAAATCCCCAATTTTTATTCGGTATGTTTTCCTTAATTTGGATTTAATTAAAAAACATTAAACCCTAATTATTCTGAAATTAATAATCCAATTAATTTGAAACTTTGGGGAAATGAAATTAAGCTCAAAAACATACATTAGGTAAATTTTTGGTTATTTAATTCTTTGAATTCAAGGCAAATTGTAATTTGATGTGTTTGACCTTTAAATTAAATAAATTAATTACTTTAATGAAATAATTAGAAAACTTTAATTTAATAACCTTAAATCAACATAATAAATATTAATGAACATCAATATTAATTAAACCTAATCAAACCTATATGAACCTAATAGATCACTAATTAACTCAATTTGGTAATTAAAAGAATTAAATAATTCAATTAAATGACCTAAATTTAATTAAATCATAATAAATTAACGAGTTAACCAAAAATTATAAATAAACCCTCATTGGAAAGATATTTCAGTGAAGAATATGTGAAAAATAAAATTCTTTAATAAGTCTTAATAAATTAGGCTTAATTTAGGTTTTGATGAAATAATTAAAACCTTAATTACAACCTAATTACATCTCTAATCAAGTTGAAACTTTAGAAAAATAAAATTCGCATGTAACCCCACCTGTCATAATCTCAAACCCAATTGGTCTATAACTTTGGAATTCTTTATTTTCCAAATCTCTAGGTCAATATGAACTAAATAATAATTAAGAAGAATCATTAATTCATTGAATCAACAAATAAATTGAACTAAATCTAAACATAAATACTTAGGTAATTCATCAAAACTTCCTAAGTCAAAGAATTTAATCAAATATCAAAATTGTAAGAAAATCACTTAATGAAATTTATAATTAAATAACTTAAGTTAAGTTTAATGAAACCACTCAACCTTAATGAATGATAATAATATAAAATCTAGGTTAATTAAATCGATTAAGAATAATAACAAACCTAAGGGTATTAATTCATATTAATAAATTTAAACCTTAAGTTTACAAATCCATGATTTAATATCTTAAGTTAAATTGAATGAAATCAAACATAAATCATACCCTTTAAATTAACATAAGCCAAATCAAATGAAATCCATATAACTTAATTCAAAATGAAATAAATCAAACAAATTAAATCAAATAAAGCAATTCAAACAAATGAAATAACATAAATCAAATCCAAACATAAATAAAATCAAAAGGATTAATTAAAATACTTAAGGATTTTAGTTAGACTTTGGAAACCATTAGATTTAGGATGTTGAATAAAGTGAGTTTCACCTAAAATAAATTCATTCTATTTCCATTCTTGAAACTTA
Organism: Cymbidium sinense; assembly: GCA_021442155.1. Taxonomy (NCBI): domain Eukaryota; kingdom Viridiplantae; phylum Streptophyta; class Magnoliopsida; order Asparagales; family Orchidaceae; genus Cymbidium; species Cymbidium sinense. The sequence continues at coordinate 260,231,194 of CM038214.1, read as the reverse complement.
AATATACAACTTAACCAAATAAAATGAAATATAAAATGGGAATATTTGAGTTGAAACCAACCAATGGTAAAAAAATTAAACCAATTCAAACTTTAAACTTCAAACTTAAACTTAAAGGCCTAGCAAAGGCTTACCACACAAACCCCACTTCTATACACACTAGATTATTTAGGTCACGGACCCTAGATCTAGGTTAAATCATTCTGTGATTTTCTTTTAATCTCCGTGATATGTTGTGCTTCACATGTTTATGGTGTATTTGACGATGCCTAGTCTTGTTTGTTCATTAGAATGGATGTTAGGGCATTCTTTCTAGATTTAACATTATTTTCTATAGGGGACTATGTTAAAGGGATTACTGTAATAAATAAATTATAAAATTGTTGTTTGCTTGCAGGTGCTAAAATTCCCTTAACATAGTTCATAGGATAGGTGGGCTTGGCAAACAACTAATGCTAAGCCATTATGCTTATGAAATATAAACTACTTTGTGTGCTTTGTGTATTTCTTGACATCTGTTTTACAGGGCTTAGGATTTTCTTTGAATTTTTAGTGTAAAGTTGAGCTTAGAATCAGGTTAGGACCTATGGAGTCTAGGATTAGCAGGAGCTGACCCAACAAAGAGATGGTGTCATAGACCCCTATGGAGCCCAATGGATGTCCCTAAAGAAGGAGACTTTCCTGGAAAGAAGACCCATAGATCTAAACTTGTAGTTTTAGGGGTTGTATAGTAGAACTCAATTTTCTTTATGTACGAAGATCCCATTGCATTGGCCTTTTTCTTATATAATTTAATCTTGCTTGATTTATTTTGGGTGCGCAATAAAAATAGCATGCTTTTCTTAGGTTTCTTTCTTTCCTATGTTTGTGCTATGATGTATTCTTGGACATAGGCTCATAGGATAAACTGAATTTTTTATGCAACTATATCAATTGAAACATAAAATTAAATATAACTCATAATATTCATATAAAAGCCTACGTATTAAAGCAAGATAAAATTTGTAGCAACCCCTTAGTTGGACGTTTTAATATCATGCATAATCATATTATTTCACTCTTAGTTAATGAAGGACTTCCATCCTTGCCAGAGAACCTGAGCTTGACCTTTGAGAGCCTATGATGGAAGTACACCTTCTTCTATTCTGATTTGGTCCATAATCTTTTTTTAATTGAATGCATTAGGCATAAATTGTATTTCTATGACCTAAATGAATCCTTTGTCAAAAAATTATTAAAATTTGAAAAATGTGCATTAGTTAGGTGCATCTTCATTCCCTACATGATCTTAGAGATTAGGGAGCAAGTCTAAGTTCATAGATTTCTTTCCTAAAACTGTAACAACCTAGCCATCTTGCATTCATATGACTTAGCCTCATGGTTTTAAAATACACTTAGGTGGTGTTAGTATGACTCTCAGTAGGGTTATAAGTCCGTAAGAGTCGGGATAGGTTAGTTCCTTTAAGTGAGGAGAGAATGGCCAATGAATCCCAAGGATAGAACTAGGTCGACCATCTCACATGTGTCAGAAGCACCTATAGACTAGGTTCTGAAGCATCCCTTTATGAATAAGTCTTCAACCCAAGGCATTTTTGCAGTTTTGTGTTGTTAGAATCAAAGCCCTAGATTTCTAAGAAAATGATAATTAGAATTTTAAAATTAAATCCCAAATTTGAAGCCCAATCATAGGATAGATGAAATGTCTACTGGGCATCCCAGTATCAATAGACATTTCCTACGCTTTTCCATTTGACTCTTAAAAATAACTCTTTCTGATTTGGACCTCTCCCAATTGAATTTCTTAAAAATCATTCTTTTGAAAGCTACCTTAGTAGTCTTTAAGAATAACCACTTATTTCATTAATCAAGAGTATTCTTAGGAAGAGACCCATCCTAAGATGTAATTAACTATAAAGGCTTGCCTTTATAGTGAACCACGATCCCAGGATAAAATTGACCCGCTCTACTTTTTTCATGTAGAAAAAAAATATTCTCGTACACAAAAGACCCATTAGCCTTAGGAGTCTTTTATTGAACTGATTAAATCCATTATAGGAGAGCATGTTTATCTTTCGAGATAATATGTTTACTCCTTAATGTCATATTTGATCATCTAAATAAAATATTTTTAAACTCTATGTGGTCTCATTTCATTTCTTTATTTCAGAGAAAAAGAACCAATAACAGAGAACAAATTCAGATTCAACATTTCATCATTTTTATTTCATCAACCAAGTAATACACCAAGTTTTCTAAGACTCAAGTGACATCACAGATAAAAAATTAGAATGCATATTCACTGCACCTCTTGATCCCCCACCACTACTCCTCCTGCCTCCATAACCACCACTGCTCTGACCACCACCTCCATATTCAACAAAGACCTCCGATCACCACCATCGGAACCGTTGCCTCCACCTTCGCCTCCATCGCTAGATCTAGACTGAGCCTGATTGATGGTGATGTTTCTTCCATCAAGGTTCAATCCACTATTAGGGTTTAAGTATAGGTTTAAGTTTATTAGGTTTAAGGATTTTAGTTTATTTTTTAATTTATTTACTTACTCTAGGTTTAGGTTTAGGGTTATGGTTTAGGGTTTAGGGTTTAGGGTTTATGGTTTAGGGTATCGAGTTTAGGATTTTGGGATTAGATTTTTTGGGTTTTCGCTTTTATGGTTTAGGATTTCGAGTTTAGGGTTAGGGTTAGGGTTTAGGGTTTAGTGTTTAGGGTATTTAGGGTTTATGGGTAGGTTTAGTGTATGATTTAGGGTTTAGGTTTTTTTTTAATTAAAAAGACAGGTTTTAATTAGATTATTTAGTATTTTTTTATTTATTTTAGTTTATTTTATATTTTATTTTTATTTAGGTTTATTTATTTATTATTATTTAGTTTTGTTTATTTATTTTAGGTTTATTTTATTTTATTTTAGTTTTATTTTTATTTTATTTTTTTTTAGGTTTAGGTTTAGGTTTTTATTTTATTTTTTTTAGTTTAGGTTATAGTCTTTTATTTTAGGTTTAATTTTATGTATTATTTTTTAGTTTAGGTTTAGGTTTATTTTTAGTTTATTTTATTTTATTTAGTTTAGGTTTAGGTTTAGGTTTAGTATATTTTAGGTTTAGGTTTAGGTTTTATTTATTTTAGTTTATTTTATTTTAGTTTAGGTTTAGGTTTTCTTTATATTTTTTATTTTATATTTATTTTAGGTTTAGTTATTTTTTTAGTTTAGGGTTTATGTATCATTTTTTTATTTATTTTTAGGTTTATTTTTTATTTTATTTTATTTTAGGTTTATTTTATTTTTATTTTACATTTAATTTTTATTTTATTTATGATTTTTATTTTTTTAGTTTAGATTTAGGTTTTATTTAGATTATTTTACTTTATTTTGATTAGTTTATTTTATTTTAGGTTTAGGTTTATTTTTTAATTTTTATTTATTTTTAGGTTATCTTATATATTTTATTTTTAGGTTTTATTTAGTTTAGGTTTTAGGTTTTTTGGGTTTAGGGTTTTAGGGTTTAAGGTTTAGGGTTTAGGGTTTTATTTTTTTATTTATTTTTAATTAAATTAATTAGTGTCAGGTTTGTTTAGTTTATTTAGTTTATTTTTTTTTATATATTTGAGTTTATTTTATTTTTATTTTATTTATGTTTTATTTAGTTTATTTTCTTAGGTATATTTATTTTAGTTTAGTTTCTTATTTTACCAATTTAGGTTTAGTCTATAGGTAATTTAGTATTTATGTCTTTTTGGTTTGTTCATTTTTTTTTTTATTTTATTTAGGTTTTATTTTTATTTTATTTTAGTCTCTAAGTCTTAGGTTTTATTTCATTCATTTTTTAGGTTTTATTAATGTTTAGGTTTAGGTTTATTTTAGTTTATTATTTTATTTAGTTTAGGTTTAGGTTTCTGCTTTTAGTTTAGTTTTATTTTGCCTGCTTTAGTTTTAGTTATTTATTTTGTATTCTTTGTTTTAATTTATTTTAGGTTTTATTTTTTTAAGTTTTACTTTTATCATAGTTTCATTTTAGTTTTATTTTTATTTTACCTAGGCTTTTTTTTTAGTTTATTTTATTTTAATTTTATCATTAATTTTTTATGTTATTTGTGTATTTTATTCATAGGTTCTATTTTATTTTCTTTTGTTTAGCTTCAGGTTTTTTATTTAGTTTGAGTTTAATCTTATATTTATTTATTTTATTTTTGAAGTTTAGGTCTTAGATTTTAATTAGGTCATTTATCATTTTTATTTATCCATCCATGTTAGCCTTAATTTTATTATCTTTAAGCCTTTATCTAGTCCGTCAGAGTTTAGGGTTTAAGGTAGTTTTATGGTTTAGAGATTGGGGTTTTAGGGGTTTGTTGGGTTTTAGTTTAAGGTATTTGTGGTTTACTTTTTTATTTAGTTTAGGGCTCTAGGTTTTAGGGTTTGAGTTTTTTTAGTGTTTAGGTTTAGGCTAGGTCAGGGTTTAGGGTTTAGGTCTGGGGTTAAGATTTTTAGTTTATGGTTTAGGGTCTTGGATTTGGGGTTTAGGTATGTTGGGTTTAGGGTTTAGCATTTAGATTTAGGGTTTATGGTTTTTTTTTTAAAAAAAACTGTCAACCCATAGGTTTATGTTTATATAGTTTATTTAGTTTATTTTTTATTCATTTTAGTTTATTTTTTTTAATTTTTATTTAGGTATATTTATTTATTTATTAGTTTACTTATTTTAAGTTTATTTATTTTACTTTAGGTTATTTATTTTAGTTTAATTTTTAGGTTTAGGTTTATTTTTAATTGAGTTTTATTTTTATTATATTTTTAAGGTATATATTTTATTTTTATATTTATGTTTAAGTTTTAAGTTTTATTTTCATTTTTTAGGTTTAGGTTTTTATTTTAGGTTTCTTTAGGTTTATTTTTGGTTTATTTTATTTTATTTAGTTTAGGTTTATGTTTAGGTTAAGTTTATTTTAGGTTCAGGTTTAGGTTTTATTAATTTTAGTTTAGGCTTAGGTTTATTTTATTTTGTTTATTATATATTTTATGTTTTTTTGTAATTTAGGGTTTAAGATTTTTTTTATTTTGTTTTTAAGTTTATTTTAGGATTGTATAGTTTCTTTTTATTTTTATTCCTTTATTTTATTTGATTTATTTTATTTTTATTATGTTTAGTTTTTTATTTATTTAGGTTTTTTTTATTCTAGGTTTATTTTATTTTTAGTTTAGTTTTTTTTTATCATTTTATTTAGTTTATTTTATTAGTTTTTATTTTATTTTAAGTTTAGGATAGGTTTTAACTTAGGTTTTAATTTTAATTTTATTTTATTTATTTAAGTTTAGGTATTTCATGTATAATTTATTTTAGGTTTTATTTATTTAGGTTTGTGTTTTATCTCTTTAGGTTTGTGGTTCAGTTTCCAGTTTTAGTGTCTTTTGGTTTTCAGGGTCTGGTTTGGGCTAAGTAGTTTAGTTTTGGTAAGGTTGAGTTTATTTGTGGTTCATTATTTTAGTCCATTCTTTTTACAGTAGGATTTTTTAAATAAGCAAAACCAAGTATTTAGTTCATCATTTTATTTATTTTAGTTTATTTTATTTTTTTATTTATTATTATTTTATTTTATTTATGTTTTTCATTATTTATTTATTTTTTTTAGGTTAGATTATTTATGCTATTTTATTTTATTTTAATTATTTACCTTTATTTTATTTTGTGATTTGGTTAGGTTTTATTTTTATTTCATTAGGTTTTATTTATTTATTTTATTTTATGTTTTATTTCCTAGGTTTTATTTCTTAAGATTTACAAACAACTAGATTTCAGTTGTATGTTTTGGCCTGAGCTCAGGGCCTAGGAGGCTCTGGGTTTGGGTCTCCAGTTTTGTGGCCTAGGATTCAGGTCTTAGGGCCTAGGATTTTAGGCCCAGGGAGTAGTAGGGTAGTCAGCGTCAGTGGCTAGTGGCCTGTGGGATTACTCAGGCCTAGTGGTCTTGTGGTTAGGCTCAGGGCCTAGTCTTCTCTTTAGATTTAGGGTTGTCCTTATTTAGTTTATTTATCTTTTATCTTAGTATTTATCTAATTTATTTAGTTATTTATTTTAGGTTTATTTATTTAGTAGGTTCATTTCATTTATTTTGCTCAGCTAGCTCAGTTTATTTTGTGAGTATTTTTATTTTATTTTTAATTTTGGACTTTAGTTAGGTTTGTTTAGGCTTTATTTTATTTAGTTTGTTTTTTATTTTGTGTATTTTAGGTCCCATTTTTAGTTTAGGTTTAGGTATTTTTAGTTTATTTTATTTAGTTTAAGTTTTAGGTTATGTTATTTAGGCTTTGGATTAGTTTCTTTACTTAGTTTTGTTTATTTTAGTTTAGGTTCACATATTTATTTTATTTTAGTTTAGATTTTTTTTAGCTTAGTTTTATTTTTATTTGGATTTATTTTTAGTTTATTTTTAGGTTTAGGTTTTATTTAGTTTTATTTTATTTTATTTTATTTTATTTTATTTTTTACATTTAGTTTTATTTTATTTAAGTTTTATTCTTAAGTTTATTTTTTAAAGTTTAGTTTAGGTTTTTATTTATTTTATTTTAGTTTATTTTTATTTTTTTATTTTATTTTGAGGTTTAGGTTTAGGTCTTAGTTTATGTTTGATTTTATTTTATTTTACTCTCTTTAGTTTATTTTATATTTTATTTGTGCTTTATTTAATCTCAGCTAATTTAGGTTTAAGTTTCTAGGTTTTTAGGGTTTAGGGTTTAGGTTTTAGGGTTTTAGGGTTTAGGATTTTAGGGTTTAGGTTTTCAGGTGCTTAAGGTTTAGGGTTTTGGGTTTAGTGTTTAGTGTTTAGGCTTTAGGGTTTAGGGTTTTTATGATTTAGGGTTTAGGGTTTAGGGTTGGCATGGGGTTTACGGCTTTATTTATTTAAGTAAACCAGTAGGCTTAGGTTTATTTAGTTTATTTAGTTCATTTTTTATTTATTTTTTTCTATTTTTTATTTTTATTTATGTTTTTTTTATTTTATTTTATTTAGGTATTTTATTTTTAGGTGTAGGTTAGGTTTTTATTTATTTCATTCTTAATTTATTTTGGTTATCTTATTTTACTTTATTTTTTAGTTTAGGTTTAGGTTTTTATTTTATTTTATTTTTTTATTTTATTTTAGTTTAGGTTTTTTTATTTATTTTATTTTTACATTTTATTTTGCTTAGGTTTAGGTTTTTAGGATTTTAAGGTTTAAAGTTTAGGCTTTAGGGTTTAGAGTTTAGGGTTTGTGTTTTAGGGTTTAGTGTTTAAGGTTGTAGATTTTAGGGTTTAGGGATTAGGGTTTATGGTTTATGGTTTTAGGGTTTAGGGTTATGATTTAAGGTTTATAGTTTAGGGTTTTAGTGTTTAGGGTTTAGGGTTTAAGGTTTAGAGTTTAGGATTTAGGGTTTAGTATTTATGGTTTAGTGTTTGGGGTTTAGGGTGTAGGGTTTGGGTTTTAGGGTAGGGTTTTGTGTTATAGGTTTTAGGGATTAGGGTTTAGGGTTTAGGGTTTAGGGTTTTGGAGTTTAGGCTTTCAGCATTTAGTTGTTTAGCATTTAGGATTTAGGGTTTATAATTTCAGCTTTAGGGTTAACAATTTTTAGGGTTTAGGGTTTAGGGTTTTTTAGGTTTTATAGTTTAGGGTTTAGAGTTTAGGGTTTAGGGTTGATGGTTTTTTTTTAAATTGAGTAAACCAATAGGCTTAGCTTAATTTAGTTTATTTTTTATTTATTTTAGTTTATTTTTTTTTACTTTGGTTTATTTTTTATTTTTATTTAGTTTAGTTTATTTTTTTTAGTTTTATTTATTTTAGTTTAGGTTTAAGTTTAGGATTTCATTTGGATTTTAGTTGATTTTTATGTTTGCTTTATTTTTTATTTTTTGGTGTAGGTTTAGGTTTTATTTTTATATTTTTAGGTTTAAGTTTTAGGTTTTTATTTTTTCTATAATTTTTTAGGTTCTATTTTTTTAGTTTAGGTTTAAGTAAATTTTTAGTTTATTTTATTTTATTTAGTTTAGGTTTAGGTTTAGTTTATTTTATGCTTAGGTTTAGGTTTTATTTATTTTAATTTAGTTTATTTTAGTTTAGTTTTAGATTTATTTTATTTTGTTTATTTTATTTTTATTTTAGTTTTAGATTTTTTTTAGTTTAGGATTTAAGTTTTATCTTTGGTTCATTATTTCGATTTATTTTTAGAAGCATTTCTTAGGTTTAGCTTTTTATTCAATTTTTTATTTTATTTTATTTTCTTTTAGGATTATTTTAGTTTAATTTTACATTTAGTTTTTATTTTATTTAGGTTTTTTATTCTTAGGTTTATTTTTTTAAAGTTAGTTTAGGTTTTTATTTACTTTATTTTAGTTTATTTTTATTAGTTTATTTTATTTTATTTTAAAATTTAAGTTTACGTATTTATTTTTTTATTTTATTTAGGTTTAAGTTTTATCATATATTATATTGTTAGGTTTTATTTAGTTTAGGATTAGGTTTTTAGGATTTTATGGTTTACAATTTAGGGTTTTAGGGTTTAGGTTTTTAGGGTTTACGGTTTAAGGTTAAGGTTTTGGGTCAAGGGTTTAGTGTTTAGTGTTTAGGCTTTAGGATTTAGGGTTTTTAGGGTTTAGGGTTTAGGGTTAGCATAGGGTTTATTATTTATAATTAAATAAACCTATAGGTATTGGTTTATTTAGTTTATTTTTTATTTATTTTAGTCTATTTTTTATTTTTATTTATATTTTTATGTATTTTATTTTAGATAGGTTTTTCATTCATAGGTTTATTTTATTTTTTAGTTTAGGTTTGGTTTTTATTTATTTTATTTCAGTTTATTTTAATACTTAATTTTATTTTATTTTATTTTTAGGTTTAAGTTTAGGTTTTTATTTTATTATATTTTAATTTATTTTATTTAGGTTTAGGTTTTTTTATTTATTTTATTTTTAGGTTTTTAGGTTCTTAGGGTTTAGGGTTTAGGGTTGTCAGATTAGGGTTTAAGGTTGTCAGTTCAGTTATGGTTTTTTTTATTAAAAAATAGCAAGTAAACCGATAGGTTTAAGTTTACTTAGTTTATTTAGTTTATTTTTATTTATTTTAGTTTATTTTATTTTTTTATTTAGGTTTATTTTTTATTATTATTTAGTTTAGTTTATTTATTTTAGGTTTATTATTGAAGGTTTATTTATTTTAGTTTAGATTTTTTTTTATTTTAGGTTATTTTTTTGGTTTAGGTTTACTTTTTTAGTTGATTTTATTTTATTTTATTTTTAAGGTGTAAGTTTTATTTTTTATTTTGATTTAGGTTTAGGTTTTTATTTTATTTTTTATGTTTAGATTTTAAGCTTTTATTTTAGGTTTAATTTTTTAGTTTAGTTTTAGGTTTATTTTTAATTTATTTTATTTTATTTCAATTTTTATTCTTAGATTTATTTTATTTTTTGAGGGTTTAGCTTATGGTTATTTATTAAGGTTTTTTATTTTTAATTTTATGTTTAGGTTTATTTTATTTTATTAGGGATTTTTATTCTTAGGTTTTTAAGGTTTACTGTTTAGGGTTTAGAGTTTAGGGTTTAGGGTTTTAGGGTTTAGGTTTTTAGGGTACAGTGTTTAGGGTTAGGGTGTAGGGTTTAAGGTTTAGTGTTTAGGGTTTATGGGTTTAGGGATTTAGGGTTTTGGATTTAGGCTTTATGACTTAGGGTTTAAGGTTTTAGGGTTTAGCATTTAGGGTTTAGGGCTTAAGGTTTAGGGTTCAGGGTTTAGGGTTGTAGGTTTTAGGGTTTTGGGTTTAGGGTTTAGGGCTTAAGGTTTTAGACTTTAGGGTTTTAGGGTTTAGTGGTTTAGGGTTTAGGATTTAGGGTTTTTTATTTAGGCTTTAGGGTTAACAATTTTTATGGTTTAGAGTTTAGGGTTTCCATGGTTTATGGTTTAGGGTTTAAGGTTTAGGGTTGTAGGTTTAAGGTTTAGGGTTTAGGGTTTAGGATTTAGGGTTTATGGTTTTCTTAAAAAAATTGAGTAAACCAATAGGTTTAAGTTTATTTAGTTTATTTAGTTTATTTTTTACTTATTTTAGTTTATTTTATTTTTCCATTTTTAATTTGGTTTATTTTTTATTTTTATTTAGTTTATTTTATTTATTTTATGTTTATTTATTTTAGTTTTGGTTTTATATTTTAGCTTATTTTTAAGGTTCAATTTTAGGATTTGGTTTGGCTTTTAGTTGAGTTTTATTTTTGCTTTATTTTAATGTTCAGGTTTTATTTTTTATTTTTAAGTTTAGGTTTAGATTTTTATTTTATTTTTTTAGGTTTTGGTTTTATGTTTTTATTTTAGCTATAATTTTTTAAGTTTAATTTTGTAGTTTAGGTTTAAGTATATTTTAGTTTATTTTATTTTATATAGTTTAGGTTTAGGTTTAGTTTATTTTAAGCTTAGGTTTAGGTTTTATTTATTTTAGTTTAGTTTATTTTAGTTTAGGTTTAGATTTATTTTATTTTGTTTATTTTATTTTTATTTTAGGTTTAGATTTTATTTAGTTTAGAGTTTAGGTTTTAATTTCTATTTAGTATTTTGGTTTATTTTTAGGTTTATTTTTAGGTTTAGCTTTTTATTCATCTTTTATTTTATTTTATTTTCTTTTAGGTTTATTTTATTTTTATTTTACGTTTAGTTTTTATTTTAGTTAGGTTTTTTATTCATAGGTTTATTTTATTAAATTAGTTTAGGTTTTTATTTGCTTTATTTTAGTTTATTTTTATTAATTTATTTTATTTTATTTTTAGGTTTAGTTTAGGTTCTCATTTCTTTATTCTATTTAGGTTTAGGTTTTACCATATATTTTATTTTTAGGTTTTATTTAGTATAGGTTTAGGTTTTTAGGTTTTTATGGTTTAGGGTTTACGATTTAGGGTTCAGTGTTTTAGGGTTTAGGTTTTTAAGGTTTAGGGTTTAGGGTTAAGGTTTAGGGTTAAGGGTTTAGTCTTTAGTGTTTAGGCTTTATGATTTGGGGTTTAGGGTTTAGGATTTAGGGAAGGTTTAGGGATTTTAGTTTAGTGTTTAGTGTTTAGCCTTTAGGGTTTAGGGTTTTTAAGGTTTAGGGCTTAGGGTTTTTAGGGTTTATGGTTTAGAGTTGTAGATTTAGGGTTTAAGGTTGTAGATTTAGGGTGTAGGGTTTAGGGTTTAGGGTTTAGTGTTTAAGATTTAATGTTTATGGTTTTTTTTTAAATTGAGTAAACTAGTAGGTTTAGGTTTTCTTAGTTTATTCAGTTTATTTTATTTTTTATTTAGGTTCACTTTTTTTGTTTAGTTTTGTTTATTTATTTTAGGTTTATTTATTTTAGTTTTGTTTTTTTATTTTAGTATATTTTTTAGGTTTAGGTTTAAGTTTAAGTTTATTTTTTAGTTGAGTTTTATTTTTCTTTTATTTTTAAGGTTCAGGTTTATTTTTATTTTTTAAGTTCAGGTTTAGGTTTTTATTTTATTTTTTTATGTTTAGGTTTTAGGTTTTTAGATTAGGTTTAGGTTAATTTTTAGGTTATTTTATTTTATTTTGGTTTTTTATTCTTAGGTTTATTTTACTTTTTAAGGGTTTAGGGTTTATGGGTTTTTATATAGGTTTTTTATTCTTAGGTTTAAGTTTAGGTTTATTTTATTTTTTAGGGTTTTTTATTCTTAGGTTTTTAGGCTTTAGGGTTTAGAGTTTAGGGTTTTGGGTTTTATGGTTTAGGTTTTTAGAGTTTAGGGTTTAGGATTAGGGTTTATGGTGTAGGGTTTAGGCTTTAAGCTTTAGTGTTTAGACTTTAGGCTTTAGGGTTTTTAGGGTCTAGGGTTTAAGGTTTAGTGTTTAGGGTTAGGATTTGGTTTAGATATTTTTTTAAAAAAAATTAAGTAAACTAATATGTTTAGGTTTATTTAGTTTAATTTTTTATTTTTACTTTATTTTATTTTTTATTTTTATTTATGTTTATTTTTTATTTTATTTTAATTAGGTTTTTTATTCTTCAGTTTATTTTATTTTTTAGTTTAGGTTAGGTTTTTATTTATTTTATTTTAGTTTATTTCATTCTAATTGTTGGTTTATGTTTTGGTTTTTTTAATTTAGGTTTAAAGTTTTTTTATTTTGTTTTTATGTTTTATTTAGTTTAAGTTTAGGTTTTTAGGGTTTAAGGTTTAGGGTTTAGGGTTTATGGTTTAGGGTTTGGGTTTAGGGTTTAGGGTTTAGGGTTTAGAGCCATAAGTTTTAGGGTTTAGAGTTTAGGGTTTAGTGTTTAGGGTTTTAGGGTTTAGGGTTTAGGGTTTAGGGTTTTAGGGTTTAAGGTTTAGGGTTTAGGGTTTAGGGTTTAGTGTTTAGGGTTTAAGATTGTAGGTTTTAGGTCTTAGGTTTAGGGTTTAGGGTTTAGGGTTTAGGGTTTTAGGGTTTAGAGTTTAGGGTTAGAGTTTAGGGTTTAGGGTTCAGGGTTTAGTATTTAGGCTTTAGGGTTTTTGAGGTTTAGGGTTTTTTGGGGTTTATGGTTTAGGGTTTAGAGTTTAGGGTTGTAGGTTTAGGGTTTAGAGTTTAGGGTTTAGTGTTTAGGATTTAGGATTTATGGCATTTTTTTTAAATTGAGTAAACTATTGTGTTCTGGATTATTTAGTTTATTTTATTTATTTTAGTTTATTTTATTTTTTATTTTTATTTTTTTTATTTCTTATTTTATTTTGTTTAGGATTTATATTCTTAAATTTATTTTATTCTAGTTTATTTTAATTTTTTTTATTTAAATTTATTTTTAGGTTTTCATTTTGATTTTTATTTAATTTAATTTTTTTTTTAGGTTTACTTTTAATTTATTTTCTTAGGTTTTATTTATTCTAGTTTAGTTATTAGTTTTTTAGTTTAAGTTTTTAATTAGTTAATTTTTATTTTAGTTTTAGTTTTAGTTTAATTAGTTTTAGTTAGTTCAATTTATTAGGTTTAGGTTTAGTTAGTTTTATTTTTATTTTTAGTTTAGTTATTAGTTTTAGTTTTATTAATTTATTAGTTTAGTTTAGTTTAGTTTTATTAGTTATTATTAGTTAGTTTAGTTGTTAATTTAGTTTTGGGTGTAGGGTTTAGGTTTTAGGGTTTAGGTTTAGTTTAGTTATTAGTTAGGTTTATGTTTTAGTTAGGTTTATGTTTTATGTTTTTGGTTTATGTTTTAGTTTAGTTAGTTTAGTTAGTTTAGTTTAGTTATTAGTTTAGTTATTATTAGGTTTAGTTATTAGTTAGTTTTAGTTAGTTAGTTAGTTTAGTTATTAGTTTATTATGTTTAGGTTAGTTATTAGTTTAGCTTTATTAGTTTTAGTTGTTATTAGTTTGAGTTAGTTTATTTAATTATTTTTAGGTTTAGGGTTTCTGATTTGTGTTTAGTTTAGGTTTAATTATTTATTAGTTTAGTTAGTTTAGTTATTAGTTTGGTTATGTTTTTAGTTAGTTCAGTTTTTAGTTTAATTTAGTTTAGTTATTAATTTAGTTATGGTTTAGGGTTTAGGTTTAGTTAAGTTAGTTTAGGTTTAGGTTTAGGATTTAGGGTTTATTAGTTAGTTTAATTTATTTTTGTTAGTTAGTTTTGTTTTATTAGTTTTTTATTAGTTATTATTAGTTTAGTTTATTATTTACTTAGGTTTAGGTTTAGAGTTTAGTGTTTTTTAGTTTAGTTAATTTAGTTAGTTTTTTTAGTTAGTTAGTTAATTAGCTTTTAGTTAGTTTAGGTTTAGGTTTTAGGTTTTTGTTTTAGTTAGTTTAATTTATTAGTTTATTAGTTAGTTTATTAGGTATAGTTGTTAGTTTAATTATTTATTTAATTAGTTAGTTTAGTTAATTTTAGTTATTAGTTATTAGTTTTAGTTTTATTAGTTATTAGTTTAGGTTTAGGGTTAAGGTTTAGGTTTAGGTTTAGTTTTAGTTATTAGTTTAGTTAGTTAATTAGGTTTAGTTATTTATTAGGTTTTATTAGAATATTAATTTATTAATTATTAGTTATTTATTTAGTTTATTTTAATTATTTTATTATTAATTATTAGTTTAGTTTAATATTAGTTTAGTTATTAGTTATTATTAGCTATTTATTTTATTATTAGTTTAGTTTATTAGTTTTTAGTTTATTTGTTTTAGTTTAGTTTTAGCTTTATTTAGGTTTTAGGTTTAGTTATTAGTTTTTTAGGTTTAGGTTTAGTTTAGTTTAGTTTAGTTTTTAGGTTTAGCTTTAGTTATTAGTTTTAGTTAGTTTAGTTAGTTTTATTTGTTTAGTTTATTAGTTTAGTTTTAGTTTAGTTTAGTTAATTTTATTAGTTTTATTAGTTTAGTTAGTTTTATTAGTTTATCAATTTAGTTTAGTTAGGTTATTAATTTTATTTATTAGTTTTTAGTTTAGGTTTTAGGGCAGTTTAGGTGTTTAGGTTTAATTTAGTTTTAGTTATTAGTTTAGTTTTTAGTTAATTGGTTAGTTTAGGTTTTAGTTTAGTTTTAGTTAGTTTGGTTTTAGGTTTAGTTATAGTTTAGTTTTGGTTAAGGATTATGTTTAGGTTTTGTTTAGTTATTAGTTAGTTATTACTTTAGGTTTAGGTTTAGGATAGTTTAAGTTTTAGGGGGGTTTAGGTTTAGGTCTAGGTTTATTAGTTTTAGTTATTTATTGTTAGGTTTATGTTTTTTTTAGTTAGTTTAGGTTTTAGTTTTATTATTAGTTTTATTAGTTATTTTCATTTATTAGTTTTATCTAGTTTTATTATTAGTTTAGTTTAGTTAATTAATTAGGTTTAAGTTTTTAGTTATAGTTTTTGTTATTAGTTTAGTTGAGTTTTTGTTAGTTTAGGTTATTTAGTTTAGTTATTATTAGTTTAGTTATTATTAGTTTAGTTATTAGGTTTAGGTTAAGGTTTAGGGGTTTAAGTTTATTAGTTATTTTATTTTGTTAGTTTAGGTTTAGGGGGGGTTTAGGGTTTAGGGTTTATGTTTAGTTTAGTTTTAGTTTTAGTTATTAATGAGTTATTGGGTTTACGGTTTAGGTTTCAGTTTAGGGTTTAGGGTTTAGGGTTTAGGGTTTTAGTTTAGTTTATTATTAGCTTATTAGTTTAGTTTAGGGTTCAGATTTAGTTTAGATTTATAGTTTAGGGTTTAGGTTTAAGGTTTAGCATTTTGGGTTTAGGTTAGTTTTATTAGATTTATTAATTTTTGTTTTATTAGTTTTATTATTAGTTTTTTAGTTTAGGATTTAGTTTATTAGTTTAGTTAGTTTAGTTTTTGTTTTAATTTTAATTTAGTTATTAGTTTATTAGTTTAGGTTTTAGTTTATTAGTTATTTATGTTTTAATAGTTTATTAAGTTTAGTTTTTAGTTTAGTTAGGTTTAGGTTTAGGGTTTAGGGTTTACGTTTTAGTTAGGTTTCTAATTTATTAGTTTATTAGTTTAATTTTACTAGTTTTAGTTTAGTTTAGTTATTAGTTTATTAGTTTAGTTTAGTTTAGGGTTTATGGTTTAGGTTTATTAGTTTATTAGTTAGTTTATTAGTTATTTATTAGTAATTAGTTTAGTTATTATTAGTTTATTAGTTTTAGTTTAGGTTTATTTAGTTAGTTTAATTTTATTAGTCGACCTATTAGGTTTAGTGTTTAGGTTTAGTTTTAGTTTAGTTTTAGTTTTTCATTTCAGGGTTTAGGATTTAGGGTTTAGGGTTTAGATTTAGGGTTTAAGGTTCAGGTTTAGGTTTAGTCTAGTTTAGTTATTAGGTTTGGTTTAGTTATTAGTTAGTTTAGTTAGTTTAGTTTTTAGTTTAGGATTAGGGGTTTAGGTTTTAGTTTAGTTTTATTAGTTTAGGGTTTAAGTTTAGGTTTTTGTTTATTATTATTATTAGTTTTTATTTAGTTAGTTTAGTTTATTTATTAGTTTAGGGTTTAGGTTTAGGGTTTAGGTTTAGGTTTAGTTTAGTTTAGTTTATTAGGTTTAGTATTTAATTTTAGGGTTTAGAGTTTAGGTTTAGTTTAGTTAGTTTAGTTTAATTAGTTATTAGTTATTTAGTTAGTTTAGTTTTTAGTTATTAGGGTTTAGGGTTTAGGTTCTTTATTTTAGTTAGTGTTAGTTTTAGTTTAGTTTTAGTTTAGTTATTAGTTATTATTAGTTTTAGTTAGTTTAGTTTTGATTATTAGTTTAGATTTAGGTTATTAGTTAGTTAGTTTATGTTTAGGTTTAGGTTTAGGGTTTTAAGGTTTAGGTTATTTAGGTTTAGGATTAGATTTAGGTTTAGGTTTAGGTTTAGGTTTTTAGTTTATTTTGTTAATTAGGTTTAGGTTTATTTAGTTTTAGTTATTAGGGGTTTAGGTTTAGTTTTAGTTTAGGTTTTGTTTAGTTTAGTTAGTTTAGGTTTAGGTTTAGGTTTTATTAGGTTTTATTAGGTTTAGGTTTAGGTTTAGTTATTAATTTTAGTTTAATTATTTATTTAGTTATTAGTTTAGTTAGTTTTGTTCAGGGTTATTAGGTTTTAGTTTAGTTTAGTTTAAGTTTTGTTCAGTTAGGTTTAGGGTATAGGTTTTGATTATTAATTAGTTTTAGTTTAGTTAGTTTTGATTTATTAGGTTTAGGTTTAGGTTTTATTAGTTAGTTAGTTTAGGGTTTAGGTTTTGTTAATTGTTAGTTATTATTAGTTATTAGTTAGTCAATTTAGTTTTAGTTTATTATTTAGTTAGTTATATTAGTTTAGTTATTAGGTTAGTTCATTATTAGTTTAGTTATTAGTTAGTTTAATTAGTTTATGAGTTAGTTTAGGGTTTAGTTTTATTTTTAGGGTTTAGGTTTAGGTTATTAGTTTTAGTTAAGTTATTAGTTTAGTTATTAATTTTATTAGTTTAATTAGTTTATTAGGTTTAGTTTAGTTATTAGTTTAGTTTTAGTTTATGTTTAGGGTTTAGGGTTTAGGGTTTAGGTTTGTTAGTTTTATTTAGTTTTAGCTTAGTTTTATTCATTATTAGTTAGTTTTAGTTTTATTAGTTATATTAACTAGTTTTATTAGTTAGTTAGTTAGTTTAAGTTAGTTTAGGCTAGCTTTAATAATTTAGTTTAGTTAGGTTTTAGTTATTAGGGTTTTTGGTTTAGGTTTTTAATTATTAATTATTTAGTTATTTAGTTTTAGTTATTTATTTAGTTTAGTTTAGGCTTTGTTTATTAGTTTTAGTTAGTTTTAGTTATGTTTATGGTTTAGGGTTTAGTTTTATTAATTAGTTTTATTATTAGTTTAGTTTTTATTAGTTATTAATTTTAGTTTTTTTATTATTAGTTATTAGGTTTAGTGTTTATTTAGTTAATTTAGGTTTAGGTTTTAGGTTTAGTTTAGTTTATTAGGTTTAGGTTTAGTTTTAGTTTATTAGTTAGTTTAGTTTAGTTTAGTTAGTTTATTAGGTTTAGGTTTATGTTTTTAGTTTAATTATTAATTTTAGTTTTTAGTTTAGGGTTTAGGGTTTAAGGTTTAGGTTTAGGTTTAGGTTTTAGGTTTTAAGTTTAGTTTTGATGTTAATTTTTATTACTTTATTAGTTTATTAGGTTTTAGTTAGTTTTAGTATTAGTTAGTTTATTAGGTTTAGGGATTAGGGTTTAAGGTTTAGGTTTATGGTTTTAGGTTTAGTTTAGTTTAATTAGTTCATTAGTTTTTACTTAATTTAGTTTTATTAGTTTATTACATTTAGGGGATTTAAGGTTTAATGTTTAGGGTTTAGGGTTTATGTTTAGGGTTTAGGTTTATTTAGTTTAGTTTATTAGTTTAGTTAATTTATTAGTTAGTTTAGTTTATTAGTTTTATTAGTTTATTAGTTTAGTTATCATTAGTTTTAGTTTAGTTAGTTTTATTAGTTTAGTTAGGTTTAGGGTTTGGGGTTTAGGGGTTCAAGGTTTAGGGTTTAGGGTTTAAGGTTTTAGTTTAGTTAGTTTTAGTTTAGTATAGTTTAGTTAGGTTTTAGGGTTTAGGTTTAGTTTAGTTTAGTTTAGTTAGTTTTATTAGTTTTTACTTTAGTTTATTATTAGTTTATTAATTTAATTTAGTTATTAGTTTAGTTATTAGTTTATTAGTTTAGTTTAGTTTAGTTTAGGTATTATTTAGTTTAGTAAGTTTAGTTATTAGTTTATGATTTAGGATTTAGGTTTTAAGTTTAGGTTCAGGGTTTAGGTTTAGATTTAGGTTTATTTTGTTAGATTTTAGTTTTATTTTAGTTATTAGTTATTAGTTTAGGTTTAGGGTTTAGTTTATTAGTTTTATTAGTTTTAATAGTTTACTAGTTTTATTTTTAGTTTACTTAGTTTTAGTTTTAGTTAGTTTAGTAATTATTATTAGCTTAGGGTTTAGGTTTTAGTTAAGTTATTTTTATTAGTTAGTTTTAGGTTTAGGGTTTAGGTTTAGTTAGTTTTATTTTATTAGTTTAGGGTTTAGGTTTAGTTAGTTATTAGGGTTTAGGTTTATGTTTAGGTTTAGGAGGTTTAGGGTTTAGTTTAGGTTGGTTAGTTTTAGTTTAGTTTATTAGTTTAGTTTATTAGTTAGGTTTTATTTGTTTAGATTTTATTAGTTACTAGTTTAGTTATTAGTTAATAGTTATTACGTTAAGGGTTTAGGGTTTAGGGTTTAGGTTTCATTTTATTTATTAATTTAGTTATTATTAGTTTAGTTTAGTTATTAATGTTAGTTAAGTTTAGTTAGTTTAGTTAGTTTATTAGTTATTAGTTTATTAGTTACTTTTAGTTAGGTTTAGGGTTTAGATTTAGGTTTTAGTTAGTTTAGTTAGCTTAATTCATTTATTAGTTAGTTTATTAGTTTATTAATTTTTGGTTTAGGGTTTAGGGTTTAGGGTTTAGGTTAGTTAGTTCATTATTAGTTTTAGTTAGTTTGTTTAGTTTTAGTTATTAGTTTAATTAATTTAGTTTTGTTAGTTTATTAGTAAGTTTAATTAGTTTAGTTAGTTATTAGTTAGTTTTAGTTTAGTTAGTTTAGGTTTAGTTAGTTATTAATTAGTTTTAGTTTTAGTTAGATAGTTAATTAGTTTTATGTTTGTTTAGTTATTAATTTAGTTTAGCTATTAGTTTTTATTAGTTTAGTTTAGTTTAGTTAGTTTAGTTTTAGTTTAGTTAGTTTAGTTAGTTTTAGGTATAATTAGTTTTAGGTATAGTTAGTTTATTAGTGCATTAATTTAGGTTTAGGTTTATTTATTAGTTAGTTTTAGTTTAGTTATTAGGTTTAGTTTATTTATTAGTTAGTTTAGATTATAAGTTAGTTTAGTTTAGTTAATTAGGTTTTAGGTTTAGGGTTTAAGTTTTAGGTTTAGTTTAGTTTATTACTTTATTTATTAGTTTAAGTTCAGGTTTCAGGTTTTGGTCTAGTTAGGTTTAGAGATTAGGGTTTATGTTTAGTTCGTTAGTTAGTGTTAGTTTTAGTTTAGTTTAGTGAGTTTAGTTATTAGTTTTAGGTTAGTCAGTTAGTTATTTTTAGGTTTAGTTATTAGTTTAGTTAGGTTTTAGTTTAGTTATTAATTTAGTTAATTAGTTTGTTAGTTATAAGTTTATTTAATTAATTACTAATTTAGTTATTATTAGTTATTAGTTTTATTAGGTTTTATTAGTTATTAGGTTTAGGGTTTAGGGTTTAGGTTTAGTTAGTAGTTTAGTTTAGGGTTTAGTTTAGTTAGTTTATTAGTTTTAGTTAGGTTTAGTTTAGTTATTTGGTTTATTAGTTTAGTTTTTTATTAGTTTAGGTTTACTTTTAGGTTTATGTTTAGGTTTAGGTTTAGTTAGTTTTATTAGTTTTGAATTTATTAGTTTGGTTTTAGGTTATTAGGGTTTAGGTTTAGTTTATTTAGTTTAGTTTAGTTAGTTTAGTTAGGTGGGTTTAGGTTTAGCTTTAGGGTTTAGGTTTAGGTTTAGGTTTATTAGTTAGTTTAATTTAGTTATTAGTTAGGTTTAGTTTGAATTTAGATTAGTTTAGTAATTTTAGTTTTTTATTGGTTTTTAGTTTAGTTAGTTTTAGTTAGTTTAGTATTTAGTTTAGGTTTAGGTTTAGTTAGTTAGGTTTAAGTTTAGGTTTTAGTAGTTTAGTTTAGTTTGTTAGTTTTTGTTAGTTTAGGGTTTAGGGTTTAGGTTTAGGTTTAGTAGTTTAGCTTTAGTTTATTTAGTTTTTAGTTGGTTTAGGTTTAAGTTTAGGTTTAGGGTTTAGGTTTATTAGGTTTAGGGTTTATTTTAGTTATTAGTTTACTTTATTAGGTTTTTATTATTAATTTAGTTATTAGTTAGTGTTTAGGTTTAGTTTAGGTTTAGGTTTAGGGTTTGGTTTAGTTTAGTGTTTAGTTAGTTAGTTAGTTTAGTTTAGTTAGTTTAGTTATGTTTAGGGTTTAGGTTTTAGTTTAGTTTATTAGGGTTTAGGGTTTAGGTTTAGTTTAGGTTTAGGGTTTAGGTTTTATTTTTTATTTATTTATTGGTTTTATTTTTAGGTTTAGGTTTTTATTTAGTTTTTATTTTATTTTATTTTAGTTTATTTATTTTTAGTGTTTATTTTATTTAGGTTTAATTTATTTTTTAGTTTAGTTTAGGTTTTTATTTATTTTATTTTAGTTTATTTTATTTTTTATTTATTTTAT
This sequence comes from Cymbidium sinense, assembly GCA_021442155.1. Taxonomy (NCBI): domain Eukaryota; kingdom Viridiplantae; phylum Streptophyta; class Magnoliopsida; order Asparagales; family Orchidaceae; genus Cymbidium; species Cymbidium sinense. Next base: position 260,210,572 of record CM038214.1, on the reverse strand, counting down.
TTTTAGGTTTAGGTTTAGGTTTTAGTTTAGGTTTTTATTTTATGTTAGTTTTTTATTTTATTTAGGTTTAGGATTTTTCATTTATTTTATTTTTAGATTTCATTTAGTTTAGGTTTAGGTTTTTAGGTTTTTAGTGTTTAGGGTTTAGTGTTTAGGGTTTAAGGTTTTTAGTTTAGGGTTTCAAGGTTTAGGATTTAGGGTTAAAGTTTAGGGTTTAGGGTTTAGGGTTTGGTGTTTAGGCTTTAAGGTTTAAGATATTGAGGGTTTAGGGTTTAGGCTTTAAGGTTTAGGGTTTTTAAGGTTTAGGGTTTAGAGTTAATTTAGTGTTTAAGATTTAGGATTTTAGTGTTTAGGGTTTAGGGTTAGTTTAGCTAAGGTTTAAGTTTAGTTTAGCTAAGTTTAGGGTTATTGTTTAGTTTAGTTTATTTTAGGTTTAGGTTTAAACTTTAGGTTTAGGGTTTATTTTAAGTTTATGGTTTAGGGTTTAGGATTTAGTTTTAAGTTTAGGTAGTTTAGTGTTTAAGTTTAGGTTTAGGGTTTAGTGTTTAGTTTAGATTTTAGTTTAGGTTTATGGTTTTATGGTTTAGCTAGGGTTTTGGATTTAGGTTTTAGGTTAGGTTTAGTTTAGGGTTAGTTTAAGGTTTAGGTTTAGTGTTTATTTTTTAAATCAAGTTATATTTATTTAGTTTATTTTTATATATTTTTGTTTATTTTATTTTTTTATTTAGTTTTATTTTTATTTTATTTTGGTTTAGTTTATTTATTTCAGGTTTATTTATTTTAGTTTAGGTTTTATATTTTAGTTTATTTTTTAAGTTTAGGTTTATGTTTATTTTTTAGTTTAGTTTTATTTTTATTTTATTTTTTAGGTTTAAGTTTTATTTTTTCTTTTTAGGGTTAGGTTTAGGTTTTTATTTTATTTTTTAGGTTTAGTTTTAGGTTTTTTTCAGGTTTTATTTTTTAGTTTAGGTTTAGTTTTATTTTTAGTTTATTTTATTTTATTTAGTTTTATTTAGTTTAGGGTTTTAGCTTTAGTTTATTTTAAGTTTAGGTTTAGATTTTATTTATTTTAGTTAAGTTTATTTTATTCTAAGTTTAGATTTCTTTTATTTTTTTTATTTTAGGTTTAGGTTTTTCTTAGTTTAGGGTTTAGGTTTTATTTTTCATTTATTTTAGGTTTCAATTTCTATTTAGTTTTATATTATTTTATTTTAGGTTTATTTTATTTTTATTTTTATTTTAGTTTTATTTTATTTAATTTTATTTTTTTGGTTTATTTTATTTTTTAGTTTAGTTTAGGTTTTTATTTATTTAATTTTAGTTTAGTTTTTTTATTTTATATTATTTTTATATTTAGATTTAAGTTTAGGTTTAGGTTTTAGTTTAGGTTTTTATTTTATTTTAGTTTTTTATTTTATTTAGGTTTAGTATTTTTATTTAGTTTATTTTTAGGTTTTATTTTGTTTAGGTTTAGGTTTTAAAGTTTTCAGGATTTAGGGTTTAGTGATTAGGGTTTGGGGTTTAGGGTTTATGGTTTAGGGTTTAACGTTTTAAGTTTTAGGGTTTAGGGTTTTGGGTTTTAGGGTTGTTGGTTTAGGGTTTAGGGTTTAAGGTTTAGGGTTGTAGGTTTAGGGTTTGGCGTTCAGGGTTTAGGGAATGTTTTAAGGTTTGGGGTTTAGCCTTAAGGTTTTTTCTTTTCTTATTTTTAAAAATTAAGTAAATAGGTAAGTTTAGGTTTATTTAGTTTCTTTAGTATATTTTTTATTTATTTTAGTTTATTTTATTTTTTATTTTTATTTAGGTTTATTTTATTTTATTTAGTTTAGTTTATTAATTTAGTTTAGGTTTTTTATTTTAGTTTATTTTTTACATTTTGGATTAAGTTTAGGGTTTAATTTTAGGTTTAGGTTTAGGTTTTATTAATTTTAGTTTAGGTTATTTTATTTTAGGTTTAGGTTTATTTTATTTTTATTTTAGGTTTAGGGTTTTTTTTAGGGTTTAGGCTTTATTATTTATTTATATTTGAGTTTATTTTTTAGGTTTAGGTTTTTACTTAGTTTTTAATTTATTTGATTTTAGGTTTATTTTATTTTTATTTAATTAGTTAAGGTTTTTGTTTATTTTATTTTAGTTTAGTTTTTATTTTTTATTTTCTTTTCTTTTTTAGGTTTAGGTTTATGTTTTAGTTTAAGTTTTTGTTTATTTTTTTATATTTTTATTTTATTTTGGTTTAGGTTTTTTTGTTTATTTTCTTTTTACATTTTATTTAGTTTAGGTTTAGCTTTTTAGCTTTTAAGGGTTTAGGGTTTAGGTTTTTGGGTTAGTTGATGGTTTAGGGTTTAGGGTTTAGACTTTGGGGTTTAGGCTTCAGGGTTTAGAGTTTAGGGTTTAGGGTTTATGGTTTAGGTTTTAGGTTTTAGCATTTAGGGTTTAGGGTTTAGGCATTTAGGGTTTATGGTTTAGGCATTTAGGGTTTATGGTTTAGGCATTTAGGGTTTATGGTTTAGGGTTTAGGGTTGAGGGTTTAGGTTTTAGGTAAATAATTTAGGTTTTAGTTTAGAGTTTAGGGTTTTTGGTTTTTGTTTAATAGAGAACAAATTCATATTCAACATTTCTTCTTTTTGATTTCATCAACAAACTAACACACCAAGTTTTCTAAGACACGAACGATGACATAGTTAAAAAATGAGCACTCATGGAGAAAATCCTAGATAACTAGAACCGTCTCTACTATAAAGACACAGTTCCATAAGTAGCAGATCGGATCAGCAGTTCTTCAATTTCTCCAATTCCCATCAGAACCACCCCCCCCCACCCCGACCTCTTGAGTAGCGGGATCCACCATCACATCGATCTCACCACCACCATGGTTGTAACCTCTGTCATTTATCCCGCCTCCATAACCACCAATGCTCTGACCACCACCTCCATATCCACCAACACCTCCAAATCCCTCACCACAACTATAATAATTGTTGCCTCGCTTAGCCTCCTTCTTAGATCTAGGTGAGCCTAGTTGATGGTGATGTTCTGCGTCAAGGTTACACATTCTTAGGGTTTAGGTTTAGATTTAGGTTAATCAGGTTTTAGAGTTTAGGTTTATTTTTTAATTTATTTAGTTAGTTTATTTTTAGGTTTAGGGTTTGGGTTTAGAGTTTAGGGTTTATAGATTAGGGTTTAGGGTTTAGGGTTAGGGTTTAGGGTATAGGGTTTAGGGTTTAGGGTTTAGGGTTTTTTGGGTTTAGGGTTGACGGTTTAGGGTTTAGGGTTGTATGTTCAGTGTTATAGGTATAGGGTTTAAGGTTAGTTTTAGGGTTTAAGGTATTTTCTTTTTTTCTATTAAAAGTAAACCAGTAGGTTTAGGTTTATTTAGTTTATTTAGTATATTTTTTTATTTATATTAGTTTATTTTATTTTTAATTTTTATGTATGTTTATTTTTTATTTTTATTTAGTTTGGCTTATTTATTTTAGGTTTATTTATTTTAGTTTAGGTTTTTTATTTTAGTTTATTTTCATGGTTTAGGTTTAGGTTTAGGTTTATTTTTAGTTTAGTTTTTTTTTATTTTATAATTTTAGTTTAGGTTTTAGTTTTTATTTTTATGTTTAGTTTAGTTTTTTATTTTATTTTTTTAGGTTTAGGTTTTATGTTTTTTATTTTAGGTTAATTTTTTTATTTTTTAGTTTAGGTTTATGTTTATTTATAGTTTATTATTTTTATTTAGTTTAGTGTTTAGGTTTAGATTTTATTTATTTTATTCTAGTTTATTTTAGTTTAGGTTTAAGTTTATTTTATTTTGTTTATTTTAGGTTTAGGTTTTTATTTTTAGTTTAGGGTTTAGGTTTTATTTTTTATTTATTTTAGATTTTATTTTGAGGTTTATTTTTTTAGGTTTAGGATTTTATTTAGTTTTTATTTTATTTTAATTTAGGTTTATTTTTTTTATATTTATTTTATTTTATTTAGGTTTTATTTTAATTTTACTTTATTTTTTAGTTTAGTTTATGTTTTTATTTATTTTATTTTATTTTAGTTTTTATTTTTTATTTTATTTTATTTTTAGGTTTAGGTTTAGGTTTAGGATTTTATTTTATTTTTTTATTTTATTTAGGTTTAGGTTATATATTATATTTTTAGGTTTTATTTAGTCTAAGTTTAGGTTTTTATGTTTTTAAGGTTTAGGGGTTAAGGTTTAGGGTTTAGGGTTTAGGGTTTAAGGTTTAGGGTTTAGGGTTTAGGGTTTAAGGTTTAGGGTTTAGGGTTTTCAGTTTAGGGTTTGTTTAGGTTTAGGTTTAGGTTTAGGGTTTTAGGTTTAGGTTTAGGTTTTAGGTTTGATTTAGGTTTAGGGTTTTTTTATGGTTTGCGGTTTAGGTTTTTTTAAGGGTTTAGGTTTAGGTTTTAGGGTTTCGAGTTCATAGTTTAGGGTTTAGGGTTTCAGGATTTAGGGTTTTGGGTTTATGGTTTAGGGTTTAGGGTTTAGTTTTTAAGGTTTATGGTTTAGGTTTGAGAATTTAGTATAAGGTTTATGGTTTTTAGTTTTTTAATGGTGAATAAATTCAGATTTAACATTTCTCCTTTTCAATTTCATCAACCAAGTAACACACCAAGTTTTCTAAGACACAAGGGATGACATAGATAAAGAATGAGCGAGCATAGAAAATCAAAACCTAGATAACTAGAACTACTGTGAAAGACAATTCCATAAGTAGTAGATCAGATCAGTCGTTATTCAGTATCTCTAGTTCCCATTAGAACCACCCCTGCCTCTCGAGTAGCAGGATACACCATCATATCTCTGATCTCTCCCACCACCACCACCATGGTTGTAACCTCATTTCCTGCCTCCATAACCACAATTCGACCACCACCTCCATATCACCAACACCTTCAAATCCCCACCACCACTACATTTAGCCTCCACCTTCCCTCCTATCTAGGCGAGCTTGGTGATGATGTTCATCAGGTTTTGCCCATTCTTAGGGTTTAGGTTTATCATGTTTTAGGGTTTAAGTTTATTTTATAATTTATTTAGTTACTTTAAGTTTAGGTTTAGGGTTTGGGCTTTAGGGTTTAGGGTTTAGGGTTAGGGTTTAGGGTTTATGATTTAAGGTTTACGGTTTATGGTTTAGGGTTAGGGCTTAGGGTATAGGGTATAGGGTTTAAGGCTTAGGGTTTAGGGTTTAGGATTTAGGATTTTTTAGGGGTTAGGGTTTAGGGTTGTAGGTTCGGTGTTGTAGGTTTAGGGTTTAGGGTTAGTTTTAGGGTTTAGGGTTTAGTGTTTATTTTAAAAATAAAATCAAGTAAATCAATAGGTTTAGGTTTATTTAGTTTATGTTTTATTTATATTAGTTAATTTTATTTTTAATTTTTATTTATGTTTATTTAGTTTGGTTTATTTATTTTAGGTTTATTTATCTTAGTTTAAGTTTTTTATTTTTATTTATTTTTTAGGTTTATGGTTTACTTTTTAGTTTAGTTTTATTTTTAGTTTTTATTTTTATTTTTAGGTTTAGTTTTTTATCTTATTTTTCTAGGTTTAGGTTTTAGGTTTTTATTTTAGGTTTATTTTTTTTCATTTTTTAGTTTAGGTTTAGGTTTACTTTTAGTTATTTTATTTTATTTAGTTTAGGGTTTAGGTTTAGTTTATTTTAGGTTTAGGTTTAGGTTTTATTTATTTTAGTTTAGTTTATTTTAGTTTAGGTTTAGGTTTACTTTTTTTTTGTTTATTTTAGGTTTAGTTTTTTTCCTTAGTTTAGGGTTTAGGTTTTATTTTTTATTTATTTTATGTTTTATTTTTAAGTTTATTTTTTAGGTTTAGGTTTTTATTTAGTTTATATTTTAGATTTTATTTTGTTTAGGTTTTTTTAGGTTTATTTTATTTTTTGATTAGTTTAGTTTTTTATTTATTTTATTTATTTTAAGTTTTTATTTATTATTTTATTTAATTTTTAGGTTTAGGTTGTAGTTTAGTTTTATTTTATTTTTTTATTTTATTTAGGTTTAGGTTTATTTTTTTATTTTATTTTTAGGTTTAGGTTGTAGTTTAGGTTTTTATTTTTTTTATTTTTTATTTAATTTAGGTTTTTATTTTTATATTTATTTTATTTTTAGGTTTTTATTATGTTTGGTTTAGGGTTTAGGGTTTAGGGTTTAGGGTTTAGGGTTTGCGCTTTAGGGTTTAGGGTTGTAGGTTGTAGGTTTTTGGGTTTAGGGTTTAGGGTAGGTTTAGGTTTTAGGGTTTAGGGTTTAGGTTTTAGTGTTTAGGGTTTAGGGTTGTAGGTTTAAGGTTTAGGGTTTTTTTATTTGATTTGATTTTTTTAATTTTTTAATTTTTTAAAATTAAGTAAACTCGTAGTTTAAGTTTATTTAGTTTATTTTTTATTTAGTTTAGTTTAGTTTATTTATTTTAGTTTATTTTTTGAGGTTTAGGTTTTAGGTTTTTATTTTAGGTTTATTTTTAGGTATTATTTTTTAGTTTAAGTTTAAGTTCATTTTTTGTTAATTTAATTTTACTTAGTTTATGTTTAAGTTTAGGTTTAGGTTTTTTTTATTTTAGTTTAGTTTGTTTAAATTTAGGTTTAGGTTTATTTTATTTTTATTTTAGGTTTTGGTTTTTTTTATAATTTAGGGTTTAGCTTTTATTTTCTTATGTATTTTTAGGTTTTTTTTTAGGTTTAGGTTTTTCTTTAGTTTTTATTTAGTTTTATTTTAGGTTTAGTTTTTATTTTATTTAGTTTTTTTATTTTTTATTTTAGTTTAGGTTTTTATTTATTTTATTTTAGTTTAGTTTTTTTTTTAGTTTTAGGTTTAGGTTTAGGTTTTAGTTTATGTTTTTATTTTATTTTATTATTTTATTTTGGTTTAGGCTTTTTTATTTATTTTATTTTTAGGTTCATTTTGTTTAGGTTTAGGTTTTTAACTTTCTAGGGTTTAGGGTTTAGGGTTTAGGTTTTATGGTTATATTTTAGGTTTCTTTTTAGGTTTTATTTTTAAGTTTAAGTTTAAGCTTATGTTTAGTTTATTTAAATTTTGTTTTAAATAGGGTTTGTGTGTAGTTTATTTTAGGTTTAGGCTTAGGTTTTATTTATTTTAGTTTAGGCTTAGGTTTATTTTATTTTGTTAATTTTATTTTTATTTTTTGTTAAGTTTTTATTCTTTGTTTAGGGTTTGGATTTTATTTTTTTTATTTTTATGTTTTATTTTTATGTTTATTTTTTAGGTTTAGGTTTTTATTTAATGTTTATTTTATTTTATTTTAGATTTATTTTATTTTTTTATATGTTTAGTTTTTATTTTATTTAGGTTTTTTATTCTTAGCTTTATTTTATTTTTTAGTTTATTTTATGTTTTTATTTATTTATTTTAGTTTTTCTTAGTTATTTTAAAAATATTTTTACGTTTAGATTTAGGTTTTAGTTTAGGTTTTTATTTTATTTTATTTATTTTATTTATTTTAAGTTTAGGTTTTTTTATTTATTTTATTATTAGGTTTTCTTTACTTTAAGTTTAGGTTTTTTTTGGTTTTTAGTGCTTAAGATTTAGGCTTTAGGGTCTAGGGTTTTAGGGTTTAGGGGTTAGGGTTAAGGGTTTAGGGTTAAGGGTTTAGGGTTTAGGCTTTAGGGTTTTGGGTTTAGGGTTTATGGATTAAGGTTTAGGGTTAGCTTAGCATTTTGGGTTAGTTTAGGGTTTTTAGGGTTTACGATTCAAGGTTTAGGGTTAATTTAAGGTTTAAGGTTTAGGATTTTTTAGGGTTTAGGGTTTAGGGTTGTAGGTTTATTGTTCAGGGTTTAGGGTTAGTTTTAGGGTTTAGGGTTTGACATTTAGGGTTTAAGATTTAAGGTTTAGGATTTAGGGTTTAAGGTTTAGGGTATTTTCTTTAAAATTATGTAAACTAGTAGATTTAAGTTTTTGTTTGTGTATTTAGTTTATTTTTTATTTATTCTAGTTTATTTTTTTTCCTTAGGTTTATTTTTTATTTTTATTTAGTTTATTCTATTTATTTTAGGTCAACTTATTTTAGTTTAGATTTTTTATTTTCATTTATTTTTTAGGTTTAGGATTAGGTTTATGTTTATTTTTTTCGTTTAATTTTTTTTTTATTTTATTTTTAAAGTTAAAAGTTTTATTTTTGGATTAGGTTTAGGTTTTATTTTATTTTTTTTTTTTGTTTAGGTTTAGTTTATGTTAAGTTCTTTTTAGGTTTATCTTTTACTTTAGGTTTTTATTTTAGTTTATTTTAGTTTAGGGTTTTAGTTTATTTAGGTTTAGGTTTAGGTTTTATTTATTTAGTTTAGTTTATTATAGTTTAGGTTTTAGTTTTTTTTCTTTTTAGGTTTACGTTCTTCTTTTTTAGTTTAAGGTTTAAGTTTTATTTTTTATTTATTTTTAGGTTTATTTTTTAGGTTTAGGTTTTTATTTTATTTTCTTTTAAGTTTATTTTATTTTTATTTTTCATTTAGTTTTTATTTTATTTAGGTTTTTTAGTTTTAGGTTTATTTTATTTTTTTTAGTTTAGTTTAGGTTTTTATTTATTTTATTTTAGTTTAGTTGTTATTTTTTATTTCATTTAATTTTTAGGTTTAGGTTTAGGTTATAGTTTAAGTTTTTATTTTATTTTATTATTTTATTTTATTTAGATTTAAGTTTTTTTATTTATAATATTTTTTGGTTTAATGTAGTTTGGGTTTAGGTTTTTAAGCTTTAGGGTTTAGGGTTTAGGATTCAGGGTTTAAGGTTATATTATTTATGATTTTAGAGTTTAGGGTTTGGGTTTAGGCTTTAGGGTTTAGGGTTTATTGTTTCCACTTTAGGGTTTAAGGTTTTGAGGGTTTAGTGTTTAGGGTTTAGGGTTTAAAGTTTAAGGTTAGTTTAGGGTTTAGGCTTTAGGCTTTAGGGTTTACAATTTTTAAGGTTTATGTTTTAGGGTTTAGGGTTTATGGTTTTTGGTTAGGGTTAGGGTTTAGGTTTTAGGGTTAAGGGTTTAGGGTTTAGGGTTTATGATTAGGTTGGGGTTAAAGGTTTAGAGTTTTTTAGGGTTTAGGGTTTAGGGTTTAGGGTTTTTAGGATTTAGGGTTCAGAGTTTAGGGTTTAGGTTTTAGGGATATGGTTTACATTTAGGGTTTAGGATTTAGGGTTTAAGGTTTAGGGTTTTTTTTTTTAATAGAGAACAAGTTCAGATTCAACATTTCTTCTTTTCAATTTCTTCAACCAAGTAACACACCAAGTTTCCTAAGACACAAGCAACGACATTGATAAAAAATATGCACGCATAGAGCAAATTAAGAACCCTAGATAACTAGAACCATCTTTACTGTAAAGACACAGTTCCATAACTAGAACCATTCTTCAATTTATCTAGTTCCCATTAGAACCAGCTCGGCCTCTCGAGTTGAGGGATCCACCATCATATCCCTAATCTTTCCCTCCGCCACCATCATAGCTTTAACCCTCTCTCCTCCCACCTCCATAACCACTTACTGAACACCACCTCCATATTCACCGGCACCTCAGATCCCCACCACCACTATTATAGCTTTGCCTCTTCCTTCCTTCACTTAGATCAGGCAGCAGTTGTGGTGATGTTCTTGTCATCAAGGTTCTGCCCATTCATTGGGTTTAGGTTTAGGTTTAGGTTTATTAAGTTTTGGAGTTTAGGTTTATTTTATAAATTGTTAACTTACGTTAGGATTAAGTTTTGGGTTAGTAGTGTAGGGTTTAGGGTTTAGGGTTTAGGGTTTATGGTTTAAGGTTTAGCAAGTAGGGTTTAGGGTTTAGGGTTTAGGGTTTTGAGTTTAGGGTTTATGGTTTTTTAGGGTTTAGGGTTTAAGGTTTAGGGTTTAGAGTTTAGGGTTTAGTGTTTAGGGTTTAGGGTTTAGGGTTGTAGGTTTAGGGTTAGTTTTCGAGTGTTTAGGGTTTAGGATTTAGGGTTTAGTGTTTTTTTTAAAATTAATTAAAATGATAGGTTTAGGTTTATTTAGTTTATTTTTATTTATTTTAGTATATTTTATTTTTTATTATTTTTTAGGTTTATTTAAATTTTTATTTAGTTTAGGTTTATTTATCTTAGTTTAAGTTTTTTTTAGTTTATTTTTTAGGATTAGTTTAGGTTTTGGTTTTTTATTTAGTTGAGTTTTATTACTATTTTATTTTGTAGGTTAAGGTTTAATTTTTTATTTTTAGGTCTAGGTTTAGGATTTTATTTTACTTTTATTTGTTTAGGTTTTGGGTTTTTATTTTAGGTTTATTTTTAGGTTTTGTTTTTTAGTTTAGGTTCAAGTTTATTTTTAGTTTATTTTATATTATTTAGTTTAGGTTTAGGTTTAGGTTTTGTTTATTTTAGGTTTAGGTTTAGGTTTTATTTATTTTAGTTTAGTTTATTTTAATTTTGGTTTAGATTTATTTTATTTTATTTTTACCTTAAGTTTAGGTTTTATTTTTAATTTTGGGTTTAGGTTTTATTTATTTATTAATTTTAGGTTTTATTTTTAGGTTTATTTTTTAGGTTTAGGTTTTAATTTAGTTTTTATTTTATTTTATTTTAGGTCTATTTAATTTTTATTTTGCCTTTAGTTTTTATTTTATTAAGGATTTTTATTCTTAGGTTTATTTTATTGTTTAGTTTAGTTTAGCTTTTTCTTTATTTGATTTGATTTTAATTTTATTTCTATTTTATTTTATTTTTAGGTTTTGGTTTAGGTTTTTATTTTATTTTATTTTTTATTTTTTATAGGTTTAAGTTTTTTTATTTATTTTACTTTTAGGTTTTATTTAGTTTAGGTTTAAGTTTTTAGGTCTTTAGAGTTTAAGGTTTAGGTTTTAGGGTTTTAAGGTTTAGAGTTTAGGGTTATGATTTAGGGTTTAGGGTTTAGGGCTTATGGTTTAGTGTTCAGACTTTAGGGTTTAGGATTTTGAGGGTTTAGGATTTAGGGTTTAGGCATTAGGGTATAGGGTTAGCTTATGGTTTAGGGTTAGTTTAGGGTTTAGGGTTTAGGGTTCAGGATATTGAGGGTTTAGGGTTAGTTTAAGGTTTAGGGTTTAAGGTTTTGGGTTAGGGTTGTGGATTTAGGGTATAGGGTTTAGGGTTTTTTAGGGTTTAGAGTTTAGGGTCTAGGGTTGTACGTTTAGGGTTTAGGGTTTAAGATTTAGGGTTTAGGGTTTCGTGTTTTTTTAAAAAAAAATATTAAAATCAACTAAACCAATAGGTTTAAGTTTATTTAGTATATTTAATTTAATTTTTATTTAGTTTAGTTTTTTTATTTTTTAGGGTTTAGGGTTTAGCGTGTAGGGTTTAGGGTTTAGTGTTTTAGGGTTAAGGGTATAGGGTTTAGGGTTGTAGGTTTAGGGTTAGTTTTAGGGTTTAGGGTTTAGAGTATAGGGTTTAGGGTTTAGGTTTTTTATTTAAATTAGGTAAATTAGTAGGTTTAGGTTTATGTAGTTTATTTTTATGTATTTTAGTTTATTTTGATTTATTTTAGTTTATTTTAATTTTTATTATTATTTAGGTTTATTTTTTCTTTTTTTTAGTTTAGTTTATTTAGTTTAGGTTTATTTATTTTAGTTTAAGTTTTTTATTTTAGTTTACTTTTTAGGTTTAGGTTTAGGTTTAGGTTTTTTTTAGTAGAGTTTTATTATTATTTTATTTTTTAGGTTTAGGTTTTATTTTTTATTTTTAGGTTTAGGTTTAGGTTTTTATTTTATTATTTTAGGTTTAGGATTTAAGTTTTTATTTTAGGTTTATTTTTAGGTTTAATTTTTTAGTTTAGGTTCAAGTTTATTTTTAATTTATTTTATTTTATTTAGTTTAGGTTTAGGTTTAGGTTTAGTTTATTTTAGGTTTAGGTTTAGGTTTTATTTATTTTAGTCTAGGTTTAGGTTTATTTTAGTTATTTTATTTTATTTTTATTTTAGGTATAGTTTTTTTTTTAGTTTTGGGTTTAGGTTTTATTTATTTTTTAATTTTAGGTTTTATTTTTAGGTTTAATTTTTTAGTTTTAGGTTTTTATTTAGTTTTCATTTTATTTTATTTTAGGCCTATTTTATTTTTATTTTGCATTTAGTTTTTATTTTATTAAGGCTTTTAATTCAGAGGTTTATTTTATTTTTTAGTTTAGTTTCAATTTTTATTTATTTTATTTTAGTTTATTTTTATTTTTTATTTTATTTTATTTTTATGTTAAGGTTTAGGTTTTAGTTTAAGTTTTTATTTTATTTTATTTTTATATTTTATTTAAATTTAAGTTTTTTTTTATTTTTAGGTTTAAGTTTTTAAGTTTTTAGGGTTTAGGGTTTAGGTTTTAGGGTTTAGGGTTTTAGGGGTTAGGGTTTAGGGTTAGGGTTGAGGGTCTAGGGTTTACGCTTTACGGTATAGGGTTAGCTTGGGCTTTAGGGTTAGTTTAGGGTTTAGGTTTAAGTTTAGGGTTCAGGATTTATAAGATTTAATGTTTATTATTTAGGGTTTTGGGTTTAGGGTTAGTTTAGGGATTAGGGATTAGGGTTTATGATTTTTATGGTTTAGGGTTTAGGGCTTAGGGTTGTAGGTTTATGGTGAGTTTTAGGGTTTAGGGTTTAGCATTTAGGGTTTAGGGTTTAGTTTTTTTTAAAAAAATTAAAATTAAGTAAACCTATAGGTTTAGGTTTATTTAGTTTATTTAGTTTATTTTTTATTTTAGTTTTTTATTTATTTTTATTTAAGTTAATTATTTTATTTAATTTTGTTCATGTAATTTAAGTCTATTTATTTTAGTTTATTTTATAGGTTTATGTTTAGGTTTATGTTTATTTTTTAGTTTAGTTTTTTTTTTTTATTTTTTAGGTTTAGGCTTTATTTTTTTTAAGGTTTAGGTTTAGTTTTTTATTTTAATTTCTTACATTTAGGTTTAGGTTTTTGTTTTATGTTTATTTATAGGTTATATTTTTATTTTATGTTTAGGTTTTTTTATTTAATTTTGGGTTTAGGTTTAGTTTATTTTAGGCTTAGGTTTGGCTTTTATTTTTTATTTTAGTTTAGTTTATTTTAGTTTAGGTTTAGCTTTATTTATTTTAGGTTTAAGTTTTTTTTGTTAGTTTAGAGTTTATGTTTAGGTTTCTCTTTTCGTATTAGGTTTTTCTTCAATTTTTATTTTATTTTATTTTGTTTTAATTTTAGTTTTTATTTTATTTAGATTTTTTTATTTTTAGGTTTATTTTATTTTTTTAGTTTAGTTTGGTTTTTATTTATTTTTCTCTGGTTTAGTTTACATTTTTTATTTTATTTTTTTTTAGGTTTAGGTTTAGGTTTAGGTTTCAGTTTAGGTTTTTATTTTATTTTATTTTATTATTTTATTTATATTTATGTTTATTTATTTATTTTATTTTTAGGTTTTATTTCACATAAGTTTAGATTTATTAGTTTTTAGGGTTAAAGATTTAGGGTTTAGGGTTTAGGGTTTAGTGTTTAGGGTTTAGGGTTGTCAGTTTTAGGGTTTAGGGTTTAGGGTTTACAATTTTAGTGTTTAGGGTTTATGTTTTAGGGTTTAGTTTTTTAGGGTTTAGGGTTTCAAGTTTAGGGTTTAGGTTTAGTTTAGGTTGTTTTAGGTTTAGATTTAAGTTTAGGTTTATAGTTTAGGGTTTTAAGGTTTAGGTTCTGAGTTAAGTTAGGAGTTTAGGTTTAAGGTTTAGGTTTAGTTTGCAGGTTGGTTAAAACTTTAGGATTCTTTATAATTTAAGAGTTTAGGAGTTTAAGGTTTAAGTTTAGGTTTAGTTTAGGTTTAGTTTAGTTTAGGTTTAGTTTGGAGTTTAAGGTTTAGGTTTAAGTTTAGGTTGGTTTAGGGTTTAGGTTTAGGGTTTAAGTTTAGGGTTTGGTTTAGGTTTAAAGTTTAGTTAGAGTTTTAGGTTTAGTTTAGTTTAGGGTTTAGGGTTTGAGGTTTAGTGTTTTTAAAATTTAGGTAGGTTTTTAGTTTATTTAGTTTCTTTTTTTTATTTTAGTTTAGTTAATTTTTATTTTTATTTAGTTAATTTTTTTATTTTAGTTTATGTTTTTTATTTTAGTTTATTTTTTTGGTTCAGGTTTAGGTTTATGTTTACTTTTTAGTTTAATTTTATTTTTATTTTACTTTTAGGTTTAGGTTTTATTTTTTAATTTAGGTTTAGGTTTTTTTTTTTAGTTTATTTTAGTTTATTTAGTTTAAGGCTTAGTAGTTTATTTTTGTTTTAGGCTTAGGTTTTATTTATTTTAGTTTAGTTTATTTTATTCTATTTATTTTAGGTTTAGGTTTTTTTTAGTTTAAGGTTTTGATTTCAATTTTTATTTATTTTTAGGGTTTATTTCAAGGTTATTTTTAAGGTTCTATTTTTATTTTATCTATGTTTTTTCATTTTAGGTTTATTTTATTTAAGTTTAGGATTTTACCTTTTTAGGGTTTAAGGTTTAAGGTTTAATGCTTAGGGTTTAGGGTTTGGAGATTATGATTTAGGGTTTAGGGTTAGGGTAAGTGTTTAGGGTTTAGGGTTTAGGGTTTAAGGTTTAGGGTTTAGGGTTTAGGGTTTAGGGTTAATTTAGGGTTTATGGTTTAAGGTTAGGCTTAGGGTTTAGGGTTTAGGGTTTAGGGTTTAGTATTTTTTTATGGTTTAGGGTTTAGGGATTAGGGTTTAGGGTTTAGGGTTTAGGATTTAGGGTTTAGGGTTTAATGTCTATGGTTTTTAAATTAAGTAAATAGTTATGTTTTGGTTTGTTTAGTTTAATTTTTATTAATTTTGGTTTATTTTATTTTTTTAGTTTTATTTAGTTTAGTCTATTTATTTTAGTAAAGGCTTTTTATTTTATTTTATTTTTTTTTGTTTATGTTTAAGTTTATGCTTCTTTTTTAGTTTAGTTTTATTTTTATTTTATTTTTTAAGTATAGGCTTTTATTTTAACTTTATTGTTAGGTTTTAATTTTTAGTTTAGGATTAGGTTTATTTTTCATTTATTTTATTTTATTTAGTTTAGGGTTTAGGTTTAGGTTTAGGCTTTATTTATTTTATTTTAGTTTATCTTAGTTTAGGTTTAAGTTGTTTCTATTTTGATTATTTTATTTGTTGGTTTTTTTTAGTTTATGGTTTAGGATTTATTTTTTATTTATTTTTAGGTTTATTTTTTAGGTTTAGGTTTTTATTTAGTTTTTATTTTATTTTATTTTTATTTTACGTTTAGTTTTTATTTTATTTAGGTTTTCTATTTTTAGGTTTATTTTATTTTTTAATCTAGTTTAGGTTTTTATTTTAGTTTTTATTTCTTTTATTTTATTTAGGGTTAGGTTTAGGATTAAGTATAGGTTTTAGTTTAGGTTTTTGTTTTATTTTATTTATTTTATTTTATTTAGGTTTAGGTTTTTATTTATTTATTTTATTTATTTAGTTTAGGTTTAAGTTTAGCTAAGAAAAGGGAGGTGGTAGGGTGGGTTTATATTTTGGGGAGGTTGAGGTTTGGGTAGTTTAGGGTAGGGTTTAGGGTCAGGTTTTTAGGGTTTAGTAGGGTTAAAGAGAGCTTTCTTTTAATTTAGTTAACCCATAGGTTTAGGTTTATTTATTTACTTTATTTATTTAGTTTTATTCTTTTAGTTTATCTTTATTTAGTTTATTTATTTTAGTTTAAGTTTTTTATTTTAGTTTCATTTTTTGGTTTAAGTTTAGGTTTATGTTTATTTTTTAGTTTAGTTGTATTTTTTTAGGTTTAGGTTTTAATTTTTATTTTAGTTTTAGGTTTAGGCTTTTATTTTATTTTTTTAGGTTTAGGTTTTAGGTTTTTATTTTAGGTTTATTTGTAAGTTTTATTTTTTTAGTTTAGTTTTTTTTTTACAGAGAATAAATTCATATTCAACATTTCTTCTTTTTGATTTCATCAACCAAGTATCACACCAAGTTTTCTAAGACACAAGCAGGGACATAAACAAAAAGGAGCACGCATAGTGCAAATCAAAAACCATAGATAGCAAGAACTATCTCTACTATAAAGACATAGTTCCATAAGTAGCAGTCGATCGGCCTTTCTTCACTCCAGTTCATCGAACACCTCTCAGTAGTAGAATCACCATCATATCCCCATTCTCCTCCACCACCACCACGCCTATAACCTCCATCGCCCTCCCACCTCCATAACCACCACTGCTCTGACCACCTCCTCCATATCCATCAACACCTCTAGATCTCGCACCACCACTACGATAACTGTAGCCTCCACCTTCGCCTCCACCACTAGATCTAGACTAAATCTGGTTGACGGTGAAGTTCCTGCCGTCAAGGTTATGCCCATTCTTAAGGTTTTGGTTTAGGTTTAGGTTTAGGTTTATTTTTTTAATTATTTAGTTACTTTAGGTTTTGGTTTAGGGTTTGGGGTTTAAGGTTTAGGGTTTACGATTAGGGTTTAGAGTTTAGGGTTTATTCTTTAGTTTATTTTAATTTTTTAGTTATTTTAGGTTTTTATTTATATTATTTTAGTTTATTTTATTTACTTTATTTTATTTTAAGTTTAGGTTTAGTTTTACTTTCATTTTTTATTTTATTTTATTTTCTATTTTATTTAGTTTAGATTTTTTTATTTTTATTTTAGCTTTGTTCAATTCTTTTTTTTTAGGTTTGGTTGGGTGTTTGGGAGGGTTAGGTTAAGGATCTGTGGTAGGTTTAGGGTAGGGTTTAGGGTTTAATGTAGCTTTAGGGTTTAGGGTTTTAGTGTAGGGTTTAGGGTTAGCTAGTTTTTTTGGTTTTTTAAAATTAAGTTAATCATTACGCTTAGGTTTATTTATTTTATTTAGTTTATTTTTATTTATTTTAGCTTTATTTTATTTTATTTATTTTATATTTATTTTTATTTTATTTAGTTTAGTTTATTTATTTTAGTTTAGGTTTTTATATTTTAGTTTAAATTTTATGTTTAGGCTTACCTTTAGGTTTATATTTTAGATGACTTTAATTTTATTTTATTTTTAGGTTTAAGTTTATTTTTTTTTATTTTGAGGTTTATTTTAGGTTTTAGGTTTTAATTTAGGTTTAATTTTAGGTTTTATCTTTAGTTTAGGTTTAGTTTATTTTAGTTTATTTTATTTTATTTAGTTTAGGTTTTGGTTAAGGTTTATTTATTTTAGTTTAGTTTATTTTAGTTTAGTTTATTTTAGTTTAGGTTTAGCTTAATTTGTTTTGATTAATTTATTTTTATTTTAGGTTTAGGCTTTTTTTTTATTTATGGTTTATTTTATATATATATATATATATATTTGTTTATTTGGTTTATTTTTTATTTAAGTTTTATTTTCTTTATTTTAGTTATTTTATATTATTTTATTCCAGTTAATTATTTTTTATTTAGTTTGGTATTATTTTATTTATCTTAATTTATTTTATTAGTTTAATTTATTTTATTTTTTAGGTTTAGGTTTAGGTTTAGTTTAGTTTTATTTTATTTTATTTAGTTTTATTTATTTATCATCATTTTAGGTTTTTAATTTAATTAGGTTCATGTTTTTTATAGGATTTAGGGAGGGTCACTTTAGGGTTTAGGTTTAGGTTTGGGGTAGGGTTTGATTTAGGGATTAGTTTGTTAGCTCAGGGTTTTTGTTTTATTGTTCAGTATTTTGTTTATGGTAGGGCCTAGAGTTTAGGGTTTGGTTTAAGTTTAAGATTTTATAATTTAGTTTTTAGGGTTTAGGGCTGTGCACAGTGTTTAGGGTTGGTTTTTAGGTTTAATGTTTAAGATTTTATTTGTGTTTTGGATTTAGTCTGTGGGTTTTTTCCTTTAAAATTAAGTAAATCAGTAAGTTTAGGTTTATTTAGTTTATTTTTTATTTATTTTAGTTTATTTTATTTATTTAGTTTTATTTAGTTTAGTTTATTTATTTTTGGTTTATTTATTTTAGTTTAAGTTTTTTATTTTAGTTTATTTTCTTGGTTGAGGTTTATTTCACTTTAGTTTTATTTTTATTTTATTTTTTAGGTTTAGGTTTTATTTATTTTTTAATTTTAGGTATAGTTTATGTTTTTTTATTTTATTTTATTTGGGTTTAGGTTTTATTTTGATTTATTTTAGGTTTTATTTTTAGTTTAGGTCTAGGTTTATGTTTCATTTTATTTTAATTACTTTAGGGCTCAGTTTAATTTATTTTCAATTTAGGTTTTTTTTTTTAGTTTAGTGTATTTTAGTTTAGGTTTAGGTTTATTTTATTTTTAGGTTATTTATTTTTAGTTTAGGGTTTAGGTTTTATTTTAATTTATTTTTAAGTTTTATTTTTAGTTTTATTTTTCAAGTTTAGGCTTATATTTAGTTTTTATTTTATTTATTTTAGGTTATTTTATTTTATGTTATGTTGAGTTTTATTTTTAGGTTTAGTTTATTTTAGTTTAGTTTTATTTTTTTTATTTTTATTTTAGATTTAGGTTTAGGTTTAGTTTTAGTTTATTTTATTTTATTTTATTTTATTAGGTTTAGGTTTTATTTATTTTATCTTTAGAATCATT
Organism: Cymbidium sinense; assembly: GCA_021442155.1. Classification (NCBI taxonomy): domain Eukaryota; kingdom Viridiplantae; phylum Streptophyta; class Magnoliopsida; order Asparagales; family Orchidaceae; genus Cymbidium; species Cymbidium sinense. The sequence goes on along the minus strand of CM038214.1, from coordinate 260,192,110 downwards.
ATTTTAGCCCAGTTTAGTCAGGTCCAGGATTTGGGTGTGGCACAGCAGTGGGGGTTGGGGTCAGGTGTTAATATCTGGACTCTGGCCTCAGCCTGGGTGAGTGGCTAGGCCCAGGCTCAGTGGATAGATTTGGTTTATAGGGCCTGGGTATGGCTCAGTCAGTTTTGCCTGGATCTAGATCAGGCTCAGTGGCTAGGATGGGCTCAGGGTAGGTTAGGCTCAGTTGTAGGGTGGCCTAGGCCTGGGTCTGATTAGGTTGGTTTTAAACTAAATCAGGTAGTATTTTAGTTTATTTTTATTTTATTTTATTTAATTTATTTTAGTATTTATTTAGTTTAGTTTTATTTTAGTTATTTTTTTTAGTTTAGGTTTATATTTTAATTTATTTTATTTTTTTTATTTTAAGGTTTAAGTTTTTTAGTTTATTTTATTTTTATTTTATTTTTTTTTTTGGTTTAGTTTTATTAGGTTTATTTTAGGTTTTATTTTAGTTTATATTTTATTTTTATTTATTTTAGGTTATTTAGGTTTTATTTATTTTTTTTTAGTTTAGGTTTTAATTTTATTTTTAGTTTATTTTATTAATTTATTTTTTTATTTTTAGTAGGTCATTAGGTTTAGTTTTTTATTGGTTTATTTATATTTTTATGTAATTTATTTATATTATTTTTAGGTTTTATTTAGTTTAGTTTAAGTTTTAGGTTTTTTAGGGAGTGGTTTTAAGATTTGTGGTGGGTCAGGGTTAAGGTAGATCATTTAGGTTTAATGTTTAGTCAGGGTGTGGATCAGCTTAAGATCTTGGTAGGGTTATGTCATTCAGGGCTCACTGCCATTAGTTTTGGGGTAAGTTTATTTATGATCCAGGTGGGTCAGTGGTCTTGGGGCTGGTTTTAGATTCAGATCAGGGCTCAGTTAGGCAGGGAGTTTAGCCCAGGGTCAGGTCAGGCCTAGATTTTAGGGTTAGGCCTTGTGGCCTAGCCCATCTATTCTAGGGTAGCACAGGGTCAGCTCAGGTCATAGCTCAGGGTCCCAGGGCCTGGTGGCTTCAGTGAGTTTAGGCCAGGATCTAGTGGCCTGGGCTCAGGGTTTATCAGGTCAGCCTAGGTAAGGGTTATTTAGTGAGGTTTAGTGGCCCAGAAGGTATAGTTTTAAAGTTTAGTGTAGGGTTAGCAGTAGTGGTTTAGGGTTATTTTAGCTCAGGGTCATATTTTATAATTAATTAAGCAAACCCCAGGTTTATTTATTTAGTTTATTTTATTTATTTTATTATTTTTATTTTGATTTAGGTTTATTTTATTTTATAGTTTGTTTATCTAGTTTATTTTATTTAGTTTAGCTTTTATTTTTTTATTTTAGGTTTAAATTTAAGGTTTATTTAGCTTTTTTTTGGGGTTTTATTTATTTATTTTAGGTTTAGGTTTAGGTTTTTTATTTTATTTTTTTAGGTTTCTAATTTAGGTTTATTTTTATGGTTTATTTTTTAGTTTAGGTTTAGGTTTATTTTTAGTTTAGTATATTTTATTTAGTATAGGTTCAGGTTTAGGTTTAATTTGTTTTAGGTTTAGGTTTATGTTTTATTTATTTTACTGTAGTTTATTTTTGTTTAGGTTTAAGTTTATTTTATTTTGTATATTTTATTTTTAATTTGGGTTTAGTTTTTTATTTTTTAAGTTTAGGGTTTAGATTTTATTTTTTTATTTTTAGCTTTATTTTATGATTACATTTTATTTAGTTTTATTTTATTTTATTTTATGTTTATTTTTGGTTTTATTTTATTTTATGTTTAGATTATTTTTATTTTATTCAGTTTATTTTATTTTAGTTTAGTCAGTTTTTATTTATTTATATTTATTTAGGTTGAAATTAAGTTAATTTAGTTTATCTTTATTTAGGTTTAGTTTTTATTTATCTTTATTTTTTATTTAATTTATTTAGTTTTGGTTTTGTGATCTGGGATTTTACAGGGTTAGGCCTAGGGTTTTAGGTTTAGGTTCAGTGGTTAGGTTTGTGGTCAGGGCTGTGGTTTAGTTTGTGGTTATAGATAGCTTAGGTTATAGGTTTGTGGTTTGGGTTTAGGGTTTGGCCTGGGTCAGATTAGTTTGGCTTAGGGTTTAGCATTTAGGGTTTAGTGTTTGGTTTGAGGTTTATAGTAGAGATTTGTGTTTAGGTGTTTCAGTTTAGGTTTGTGGTTTAGGTTTGGGGTCAGGGGGTTTAGGATTTTTTAGTGGTTATTTTATGATTTAGGTTTAGGCATATGGTTTGGGGATTATGGTCTTAAGGTTTAGGATTTAGATTTCAAGAAGTTTGTTTAGAGTATGGGTTAGTTAATTTTGTGTTTAGGGTTTAGGTTTTTAGGGTTTAGGGTTTAAGTTATAGTTTGGTTTTTTTTGAGAAATTTAGAATTTTTTTCCACAAAAGGTTCAAAGTCCATGAGGGTGCAAATTCTGCTATTGCTCAAAGAGTCCCAAGGAGATAAGTCCCCTAGCTAATACAGATAATGAAAGAAGCTAATAAAAAAAGAATGAGAGATCCACAAAAATTAATCCTTGAAATCAACCGCAAACTTCCTCTACTCCTTTTGAAACTAGCATAATCCAACAGCAAATGTCTACCAACCTATACCAGAGATCTGCAACAAGCTTAAAAAGGGATGAGTATAGATAATGAAATAGTAAATTAAGCAAAAAATATAAGAGAAGATAGAAGTAAAAAAAGATAAAGAAAAGACTCAGGCACTGTTATAATCATCTTGAGGAGCAACACCATATGTAAAGATCCAGACTTCAAGTGAAGGGTTACAGTTACATATAGAACCACCAGCCAAAAAAAGGATTGGAAAATATCAATGCCATCATTGTCAGCATGCCTCTTGTAGCACCTTATCCAATGATGATCATCGTAGAAACCTGCATAGAACTTCAAATAAAAAATATAATCACAAAAAACCCAGCAGTCAGATATATAAAATCAGTGATGTAGATAAGGACGTAACCCATCAGGAAAGCATTAGACCAGAGGAAGCACCACCAAAGCCACCACCAAGAAATGCTAATACAATTGCTAGGAGCAAACCTCACAATATGGGAAAAAGGACTAAACAGAGACCAAAGAAAGGCAAAAGGAGGACAATAGTTGATAAAGTATTTCATCAAAAGAACATGCAAAGAACCAGAATCAATAATATCCAGAGTAATAGTGAGACTAACATCAAGAATGTTAGGAAGCAAGGCAACCATCAAAATAGGCAAGGGGTGAGGTTCAACCATTGTCCAAAAATGTAAAACCCAGCAGGTAGAAACTAGAAGAGAAAACATGGAAAGTAAGCAGCTAGTTCCAAACATAGATTCAAATAGATCAAGAAAATTAAAATAGAGTAAATACTCTTTAGAACAAACCGGCCAGCTAGAGAACCCAATCCAAATAGCCAGTAAGGTAGTCCACCCTGCGAGCCACCAAGACAACCAAGGATTTAAATCATTAGACTTAGAACTATTAGGATGAAAGACAGAAAGAGTCATCCAGTCACTAATATTAAAAAAATCCCAAGGGAAAGCCATAGACAGTAGCCACCAATCCCAATCCAAGGATAGGAGAATCCAGTTTAAACAGCTAGATACAACAGTAAAAAAAAAACTAAAAGCCCTTTAGGATCACAAATAATCCAACAACCAAAGATAAGCGCAAACAAGAAGCCCAACAGAGTCATCATCATCCAACCATAAAATCCAAAGCAAATAAAGATTGCTACAGAGAGATCCAACCAATAAAGAGAACCACACCAACCAGAAGACTAGCAAAACCCAATAGTCTCCACTTACTGCAAACACCTCTAACAGGTTGGGAGAGAAAACAAACCATATAATAAAATTACCATAAAAATTTGATAAATGGAAAGATAACCCCAACCCATCCAGAGAATGGGAAAAAACCAAATTGGAAAATAAAAGTAGGTTTAGGTGAAGAAAAAAATCAAGAATAAACTAGCATAATTGAAAACCAAAATTATTCAAAACAAATAAGAAAGGGAAAGCCAAAATGCCACAGGAAGAAAAAAAGGCTAAAAGCTTCTAACATAAGGCAAATCAGTTTTTTCTGGATGCACAAGACCCTTTAAAAGGAAGGGTATTTCATCATTAGAGAATGTTTGTAAAGAATAATACTTGGCAGCCAAATTGGAAAGAAAGTCAGCATAAGAGTTGGTTTCCCTATAAATATGAGAAATTTGAAAATCTAAGTTAGCAAGAAGTCTCTTAGTATGATTAAGTAAATAATACACTTCAACATTACCATGAGCATCAGATTTGAGTAAATCTAAAAGAAGGAGAGCATCAACTTCAAACCAGATCTTATGTAAATCTTATTGTAAACAAATAGAAATGCCATGATGAAAGCCTTTAAGCTCAGTAAATAACAAAGAATAAGGCTTTAAAGGGGCAACAAAAGCAAAGATAACCTTGCCACTATGATCTCTCAAAATCCCACCACAACCATAATAACCAATAGAAATTGAGCCATAAGTGGTAACCTTAATGTAGTGATAATTAGGTTTAATCAAGTATATAACTTTGTGGGTAGGAGAGACATTATAGGGGCAAGGTTAATCCCAAAATTCAAGGCCACAAACTTGCACCCTTTAAAACTAGAGTGAGTAAGAAGATCAACTTTGAAAAGAGGTAAAATCTTATATTTGACTCTAACAATAATATGATAATAATTCATATGAATATTACAATGCTTATCATCATCTCTATCCATCCAAATATACCAAAGAATAGAAGTAGCTAAAACAATTTTAACATGACCCTTAGAAGTATGAGAGAAACATGCTTCAAGAAGTGGCATAATAGAAAATGAGCCATTAAAATGGAAAGTATTAAAAATATTATCATACCAATTCCACATTTTAGCACCAATAGGGCCATTCACAAAAACATGATCCACACTTTTGATGTGATAGCAACAGTAACATTTAGAGGGGAGATGGAAACCTTTTATCAGAAGAGTAGCATCCATAGGGATATAATGCTTCAAAATGCGCCAAGTTAAAACGAATGAAGTAGGACATAATATTCCAGATTTTAGTAAAACCAATGACTCTTGATATTTGAATATGATGAAATGCCAAGCATCAAAACAAAATCTCCATAAAAGAATTTTTAAGAGAATTTGGTCGTTCATTAGTGAAAGGAAAAATTTTAGATTTTGTCAACGATCACATTAGGGACAAGGGTATTCAATTGAGCCACATCCCACTTATTATGAGTAATTAATTGATTATTCTTAAGCACCACAATAGAATGAGTTTTGAGCAGGGAATCAGTAGATCCCTACCCCAGTCAATTGTCTTGCCAAAAGAAAGAGGAACCAAATTTGACACTCTAACAAATTAGGTTCTCATTATTTTATTTGATACTACAAAGTCTTCGGGAATCCCCAGATTTGAAAGCACAAATGAGGGGATGTTTGCCCTCACAATATTTAGCATGCATAAATTTTGACCATTAACTATGTTTATTTCTAAAATTCCACCACATTTTATATGAAAAATAGTTAATAGAATCCTCTAATGTTTTGCAACTTAAGACACCTTCATTACTAGGACCACAATGGTTGTGTAAACTAGCCCAATGTAATCTTTTGATAGAAGAGTTAGATCCCCAAAAAAGAATTTGATGTGAAAAATTGTAATATTCTTGATAACATTGGTCTTAGATAAGGAAATAGAAGACCTAGTAATAAAACAACTTTTATTAGGATTAATATTCAAGCCACTCTCCCTACCAAAAAGAGTTAAGAACTTACACAATTTATTAATATAAAGAGTAGAGGCATTAAAATATAATGAAATCATTAGCAAAACTAAGGTGAGAAATGGAAACCACAAATGGTTCTATAGTACATGTTAGCATTCTAAAACATCTCAATACATCTAGAAAGATAGTCCACAACAATAATGAAAAGGACAGAAGATAGAGGATTCCCTTGCCTTAGCCCATGAGAAGAAGAGAATGAACCATGCACTTCACCATTGAGAAGTAAAGAAAACCAATAATTCAAGAATTCGCAATCCCATTCTTAATTAAAGCAATAAACTGATTAGAGAATCCAAATAAAGCCAAATTTTTACATAGGAAAACCCAACCAATATTGTCATAAGCTTTGAAAATGTCAAGCTTAAAAAGTAGGCTTCCTCCTTGAACTTTGGCTTTTAAATCATGGATCATCTCTTGGACTAAAAGAACATTATCATAAATGGATCTCCCATTAGCAAAACCAGTTTGATTGGGGGAGATAATTTTAGGAAGCAAGATATTCAATCTTTTAGCTAAAATCTTAAAAATAAGTTTATTAAAAAAAGTGCAAAGGCTAATCGGCCTAAAATCACTCCAAACTACAGGATTGTTTTTTTAGGAATTAAAATAATGGAGTTGCTAGCAAAATATTGGGGAAGGGTGATACCCTTAAAGAAATCAAGAATAGCTTTAAGCAAATCCTATTTGAAGATAATCCAACATTTTTGGAAAAAAGGGTAGTATAACCATCAGGACCAGCCACAGAGTATTTATTCATACTCTGCAAATTGTCAGTAATTTCAAACTCAAAAGGTAAGGAAGAAAGCATATTATTATCATCATCAAAAATAAGATTATGAATAATATTAGGCAAAGAAATATCATCATAAGAAACATTTTTATTTAGAAGCTCTTTATAAAAAGAAACAACAGAATCAGTAAGCTCCTTTTTATCCGAACACCAAACTCCATCATTAATTTTAATTTTGTGAATATGATTTAAAGCCTTTTTCTTTTTAACCATGGCATGAAAATATTTAGTATTACAATCACCATCAGAGATCCATTTCATAGAAGCTTTTTTCCATGAATAGGTCCCCTCCATTCCTTGAAAACATGTTAACCTATTTTAAGCATGAGCCAATAGATAAATTTGAAAATGATCATTAACAATAATGTTTTCCAAAACTATATCCTCATTCTCCATTTCTTTGATATTGCCAAAAAGGTTCTTGAAATGATGTTTATTCAACAAATTTAGGCTTTGCTTAAGTCTTTTTAATTTGAACCACAATCTCCTCATCCCAAAAATAGAATCATTAGGATGGAGAGGTTCACCCCAGTTACTAGCAATAACATCAAAAAATCTATCATCCATGAGCCACATATTTTGAAGGCAGAAAGGGATAGGGGAGGAGGATTTACTATCAATAAAATTCATAGTGATAAGCAATGGAGAATGGTCTGAAAAAGAGAAGATTAATCCATAAATGATTAAAAAGAACTTGATCAAGACTTTGCTAGAGTCTATAATTATTCCAACTGAATTAAGACCCACTAAAGCCAATATCAGTGAGATGACAATCAAGGATCATGTATTTAAAATCTTCCATAAAAAATAAGTTCGGAGCATTACCACCAACTCATTTAGAGGAATAAGAGATAGTATTAAAATCCCCATTCACAAACCAAGGAGCATCAATAGAAGAAGAAAAACTAATAAGATCCTCCCAAAGAAGTCTTATGCCATTTCTATTATGAGAAGCATAAACAAATTAACCTAAACAACACAAATTATCACAAGTAATCTTAACATTCACAACTTGGGATAAATCATCTAAAACCATAACATAGGACTTCCCAAAAATCCAAATTTTATTGCTCGAGTAAGTAAAAAAAAAAAACCAATCATTCTAGCAACAAAAGAAATGTTAAAAAAAAGAATAAAGGGTTCCAATATAGCCAAAAAGGAGATGTTATGAGAACGAATTAAATTTCTAATTCCATTTCTAACAGAGGGTACCAATCCCTCTCACATTCCAATATAAGAAAGAAACCATTTATTTTTGGGCAGAAGAGCTAGATCTAGTAACTCTGGCAAAGTTAAAAAATTTAGTTTTAGGAGTTTTATTTTTCTTTCTAAAATTATTTGAAATTTATTAGTCATATCCACAACATCACCATCCGATAGAGATTGTTTAGCGATATGTTTGGAATTAGGTTGCACATTTAAAACAACATTGTAGGCCACTTCACCTTCTTCCAAATCATTATTATGTTGAAGTATCATATTAGAAATGAGTTCAACATTAGAGGAAGAAGTAGGAGAAGGATTATAACCATTTTAAGTACAAGTGCCCAAACTAGGATTAGAAACTTTATCATTAGTTTATTCACCATTCAAACCCTCATCAAGGATCACATTTTCTTCAATTAAAGGAAGCAAAGAAGTAGGAATGGAATCATTTGAAATAGAATCATCATCCATAAGTTTCAAAAACATATTATCCATATTATTACCAATATCTGGGATTTAAAATGTATAGGCCCATTGCTTGGTAATGCATCCTTATTAACATGACTGACATCCAAAAGCTGATCGCTTAAGAACTGTAGCATTGTCCAAAGGAGTAGTGGGAGGATCAAAGCAATGACCTTCGCCGAAGAGTTATCCATTGGAACTTTTCAGAAGTTTAACGGGGCACCTTAAGATTGGGATCCAATTTTTAAGAATGATTTTGGGTTTCTTAAGGTGAGGATGAACCACAAAGCAAACTGAAACTCCATGACCATGAATTTTGCAATGAGGACAAAAAATAAGAAAATTCTCTAAATCCAATTTTTGAAATATCCATATTTCTCTGATCCTAGCCAAATTTCCTTTGAAAATTTTATAGTTATATCCAACTCGACTAGAATCTGAGCAACAGACGGTATAATAAGTACCGATCACTTGAAGAGGACTTGAATGCACACAACAAAAAAAACTCATGATTAATGAAATGGACACATAAATTGGGAAGAGAGATCAAAAACATAATGATAGGAGATTCCTCCTTAATATCAAAATGAGGCATCCATTTTAACAATTGCATCTGACAATTGAAAATTAAATATGAGCACCTCAAAAAAACCTGAGAATAATCTAAGTCATTTGAAAGTTTAATCAAGACATGATGTGAATTGATCAATCCGATAGAAAAAATACCAAAGAGTTACAAGCTATGGAAAAACCATCAAATATTCTCCAAAGTAGGATGATTGAAAGAAAATTTATCCACTAACATGAATTCAAAGGGTTTCACAAGCCTTCCCATAATAGAATCAGAACACATTATCGTGGGTACACCCTGGAAGGAGGTAGAGATAAGCTCGAGAGACTCACTAGTGCAATTGGCCTTACCGGCAAGAACATCCTTGAAAGATTTTAAAGCCAGCAATGGATTTAATCTAAAGATCCCCAAGGAGTCAAAAATCTAAACGGGAGTAGCCGAAATCTTAGGATTTTCCCACGGGGGAGTAGAAATCGTGCCATGATCAACAGTGGCACATGATAGGAGAAGCCAAAAGTTGAGCAAAGCTGATGCGAAGCAATCACCAGCCAAAAAGGAATCACCAGCTAAAAAGTACATAAGAAAAGCCACAAAGGAGATGCCTCCACGTGGGAAACAATTCACCGTGAGCAAAAAAAAATGGATGAGGTTTAGGTTTAGTGGTTTAGGTTTAAAGTTTTGGGATCTGTGGTTTAGATTTAATGGTATAAGTTTTAGGGTTTAACGTTTAGGGATTTAGGTAGGTTTAGTGAGTTTTAGGGTTTAGGGTTTAGGGTTATGGTTTTCTTATTTATTTTATTTATTATTTTATTTATTTATTTTAAATTAAGTAAACTAGTAGGTTTATGTTTATTAAGTTTCTTTTTTATTTATTTTATTTTATTTTATTTTCTATTTTCATTTAGGTTCATTTTGATTTTGATTTTGATTTTGTTTAGTTTATTTATTTTAGGTTTACTTATTTTATCTTAGGTTTTTTATTTTAGTTTATTTTTTAGGTTTAGGTATAGGTTTAGGTTTATTTTCATTTTAGTTATATTTTTATTTTATATTTTAGGTTTAGGTTTTATTTTTTATTTTTAGGTTTAGGTTTAGTATTTTATTTTACTTTTTTAGGTTTAGGTTTTAGGATTCTATTTTAGGTTTATTTTTAGGTTTTAACTTTTAGTTTAGGTGCATGTTTATTTTTAGTTCATTTTATTTTATTTATTTTATTTTAGGTTTAGGTTTAGGTTTTATTTATTTTAGTTTAGTTTATTTTAGTGTAGGTTTAGCTTTATTTTTTCTTATTTTAGGTTTAAGTTTTTTGTAGTTTAGGGTTTAGGTGCTTTTATTGATTTATATTTAGGTTTCATTTTTAGGTTTATTATTTATATTTAGGTTTTTATTTAGTTTTTATTTTATTTTATTTTAGGTTTATTTATTTTTATTTTAGATTTAGTTTTTATTTAATTTATGCTTTTTTTAGTTTAGTTTAGATTTATATTTATTTTATTTTAGTTTTCTTTTTATTTTTTTTTTTTTTCTTTTTAGGTTTAAGTTTAGGTTTAAGTAATGTTTTTATTCTATTTTAATTTTTTTTGTATTTTCCTTTAAGATTTTTTATTTATTTTAATTTTAGGTTTTTTTTAGTTTAGGTTTAGTTTTTTTAGCTTTTAGGGTTTAAGGTTTAGGGTTTTTTTCTTTTTTGGGTTTAAAGTTTAGGGTTTATGTTTTAGGGTTTACAGTTTAGGGTTTAGGGTTTGGGCTTAAAATTTAGGGTTTTGTGGGTTTAGGGTTTAAGGTTTAGGGTTAATATTTTTCGTTTAGGGTCTCAATTTTAGTTTAGGGTTTAGGGTTTAAGTTAGGTTTATTTATTTTAGTTTATTTTTTAGGTTTAGGTTTAGGTTTATGTTTATTTTTAGTTTAATTTTATTTTTATTTTATTTTTTAGGTTCAATTTTTTTTTAGGTTTAGGTTTAGGTTTTTATTTTATTTTTTTAGGTTTAGGTTTTAGGTTTTTATTTTAGGTTTAGGTTTAGGTTTTATTTTTTATTTTAGGTTTAAGTTTATTTTTAGTTTATTTAATTTAATTTAGATTAGGTTTAGGTTTAGGTTTTGTTTATTTTTGGTTTTGGTTTAGGTTTTATTTATTTTAGTTTAATTTATTTTAGTTTAGGTTTAGGTTTATTTTATTTTATATTTTATTTTTTTATTTTAGTTTAGATTTTTTTTTATTAATTTAGGTTTTAGGTTTTATTTTTATTTATTTTTAAGATTTATTTTTAGCTTTATTTTTTAGGTTTATGTTTTTATTTAGTTTTTATTTTATTTTATTTTAGGTTTAGTTTATTTTTATTTTACGTTTAATTTTTATTTTATTTATGTTTTTTTATTCTTAGGTTTATTATTTTTTAGTTTAATTTATATTTTTAAATATTTTATTTTAATTTATTTTTATTATTTTATTTTATTTTATTTTTTAGGTTTCTTTTTGGTTTTAGTGTAAGTGTTTCTTTTATTTTATTTATTTTCTTTTATTTAGGTTTAGGTTTTATTATTTATGTTATTTTTAGGTTTTATTTAGTTTAGCTTTTAGTTTTTAGGTTTTTTGGGTTTACGGTTTAGGGTTCAAGGTTTAGGGTTTAAGGTTTAGGGTTTAGTGTTTAGGGTTTAGGGTTAAGTTAGGGTTTAGGGTTAGTTTAGGGTTTATGGTTTAACATTTATGGTTTAAGCTTTAGGGTTTAAGGCTTAGGGTTTAGGTTTAGGTTTTTTTATTTTAGTTTATTTTTTAGGTTTAGGTTTATGTTTATGTTTATTTTTAAGTTTAATTTTATTTTTATTTTATTTTTTAGGTTCAGGTTTTTGTTTAGGTTTTGGTTTAGGTTTTTATTTTATTTTTTTAGGTTTAGGTTCTAAGTTGTAATTTTAGGTTTAGGTTTAGGTTTTATTTTTTATTTTAAGTTTAAGTTTATTTTTAGTTTATTTAATTTAACTTAGTTTAAGTTTACGTTTAGGTTTAGTTTATTTTAGGTTTAGGTTTAGGTTTTATTTATTTTAGTTTAATTTATTTTAGTTTAGGTTTAGGTTTATTTTATTTTTTATATTTTATTTTTATTTTAGGTTAAGATTTTTTGTTAATTTAGAGTTTATGTTTATTTATTTATTATTTTAGGTTTATTTTAGGTTTAGGTTTTATTTATTTTTATTTTATTTTATTTTAGGTTTATTTTATTTTTATTTTACGTTTAGTTTTATTTTATTTATGTTTTATTCTTAGGTTTATTATCTTTTAGTTTAATTTATGTTTTATTTATTTTATTTTAATTTATTTTTATTAGTTATTTTATTTATTTTATTTAGTTTAGGTTTAGGTTTTAGTGTAGGTGTTTCTTTTATTTTATTTATTTTTTTAGGTTTAGATTTTTTTATTTATGTTATTTTAAGGTTTTATTTAGTTTAGCTTTTAGTTTTTAGGTTTTTAGGGTTTAGGGTTTAGGGTTTAGGGTTTATGGTTTAGGGTTTAGTGTTTATGGTTTAGGGTTAGCATAGGGTTTAGTGTTAGTTTAGGGTTTAGGGTTTAACATTTTGGGTTTTGGCTTTAGGGTTTAAGGTTTATAGGGTTTAGGTTTTAGGGTTTAAGGTTAGTTTAGGGTATAGGGTTTAAGGTTTTAGTGTTTAGGGTTTAAGGTTTAGGTTTAGGGTTAGGGTTAGGGTTTAGTGTTTACAGTTTAGGGTTTAGGGTTTATGGTTTAGTGTTTTTTAGGGTTTAGGGTTTAGGGTTTAAGGTTTAAGGTTTAGTTTATGGTTTAGGGTTTAGGGTTTTAAGGTCTAGTGTTGTAGGTTAAGGGTTTAGAGTTTAGGGTTTAGGGTTAGTTTTAGGGTTTAGAGTTAGGGTTATTTTATTAATTTATTATTTTATTAATTTTTATTTTTTTAAATTATGGAAACTGGTAGGTTTAGGTTTATTTAGTTTATTTTTTTATTTTTATTTAGGTTTTTAATTTAGTTTATGTTTTTATTTATTTTATTTTATTTTACTTTTTATTTTTTATTTTATTTTATTTGTAGGTTTAGGTTTAGGTTTTGGTTTAGTTTAGGTTTTTTATTTTACTTTATTTTTTTATTTTATTTAGGTTTAGGTTTTTTTATTTATTTTATTTTTAGGTTTTATTTAGTATAGGTTTATGTTTTTAAGTTTTAAGCTTTTTAGGGTTTATGGGTTAGGTTTTAGAGTTTAGGATTTTAGGGCACAAGGTTTAAGGGGAGGCTTTAGGGTTTAGAGTTTAGGGTTTAGGTTTGTAGGCTTTGGGGCTTAGGTTTAGGTTTAGCTTAGGGTTTTAGTGTTTAGTTCGGTTTAGGGTTTAGAGTATAGCTTTTAGGTTTAAGGTTGTTTTAGTTTAGTGTTTAGGGTTTTGTTTTAATAGAACAAATTTAGATTCACCATTTTTTCTTTTCGATTTCATGAACCTAGTAACAAACCAGGGAAGTGAGGTAATCAAATGACCTCCTTTACGGCTAGCTAAAGCCTCATGTTCCCAGAATGTCTAGACTATATACCCATTACCATTCAATCTTATATAAATCAACACATGAATAGAGGGAAGAGAACTCAACATTCACACACTTAAGCTATAAGCACATGCATTTTTTTATGTATTTATAACTAGCATCATAACACATATTATTATTCATTTATAAGCTTTTGAAAAATACATTTTGATTTAATAGTGATAATAGCCACGCACATGTTAGATTAAATCAACATATGCAAGATTACATAATGGAAATCCATTTTATTTTACTTGATTTTGAAATGATGGATGCATGAATTCAAATGACATACCAAATTAAACATGATTGGAGGACAATCAAATATAAGCATGTGATTCATTCAACAAACTAGTTCTAAGGACAATCAAATAAAATAAGATTATTTAAAAAACCAAAGCATCTTTATTAATTAAGTTTTGGATTTGATTTGATTTAAAGAGGAGAAGAGAAATCATCACTTGATGTTTTAAACCCAATCTCACATTAGTGATTTGATTTTATTTAAGGAAATGTAATTAAGTAAATTTTATGGGTTAATTAAGTTTAACACTTAATTAGATGAATTAATTACCCTTACAAATATCACCTTAAAGTAATAAACTAAATAGTTATGAACCCACATGATATGCATGGAAAATAAACTTGTAATGATCGTAGAAAATAAAAGGGCCCTAATGCAATTAGCCCATGATTAATAGTTAATTAAATTAAGGGACTTAATTAATTACTCTTATGATTTTCCCACACATATGGACTAACCATAATTTCGTTAAACTCATTTAGGTTATTAAACACCTAAAGATCGACCCATGATTTAATTAATTATGGTCTGATATGATTATGATTTCAATTTGAATAAGTGATTTAATTAATTAGTTAAGTCTTAATTAATTTCATTTTAAAAAAGGGTAAAATGAACTTAGGGAAAAGGGTCCCACCCCTATTCCTTAGTTCACGTATTGTTGAACATTGATAAAAAACTTAATTAACTAATTTATTATTGTTCATGGGATTAATTAATCTTTAATTAACTTAAAAGAGTAGTTTATTTAATTAGTCATTTTTCCTAATTAAGTGAGCAATAAATCCCAAGAAAATCATGTGGAGGAAGTGGTCATCCCATTAAATTAACCACAAAATTTGGGATTAATTGCTCAAGTAATTAAAAGTAATTAAGCTAATTAATTTTGTAATTAAACATTAATTATTGTTCAAAATTAGTTAAGATCATTTCTAATTAATTCCCCTCTAAAATACCTTTAAAATGAGTAGTTATTTGCATTTTTTTATTTCTCTATGATTTTTTTAAGTTTTAGAAGTTTCAGTTTTTAAGAATGATTAATTAAGCCTAATTAAATCCTAATCCTGGCGATGCCACGTGGCATGCTTACATGACGTGCTTTCCATGCTTTCCATGCTTTCTCATCTCAAAGCTTAATAAAATTGAATTAGATCGATCTAAGAGATCTAATCACGACTGTCCATTTTGATCCATTAAATGGATGGTGTGATCTAACGTCCTCAGGGAGGAGAATGGCCATTGCTCACTTGATTCAAGCTTACGAGCTTGGATCAAGTCCAAAGATCCCACTCCTTCGACGCCGATGAGAGGGATCAAACGATCAAGATCACACGAGATGCATGTTTTCTTCAAAAAGGTTCAACCCATTTTTGCCTAAGGATTGGTTATAGATGCATACCTCATTGGAGCACAAGATCGATGGCTTGAATGATTGAGGAAGCTTCATCTAGTGGATATGAAGCCTTATTGAGCAGTAATTGGATCAATTCCTTGACGTTCACTCAAAAGGCCATGAACTGATGATTTGGAGCTCAGCTTTGATCGAAGTCCCACCTCCGGTGCCCGGGAAGCTTGGGAGATAATTTGTTCTTGCTCGATGAGGCCTAGGGAAGGTGCGTACGAAGTTAATTTGAGTTTGATGGAGAAATGGGGAAGTTAGGTCAAAAATGGGAGTGTCCTATTTCAGGATAGACTCAAATTGCATTTTCTGATTAAGTAATGAGCTTGGTATCTTAGGAAATGGCTCTAGTGGGTCGTCTTGGGTAGCTAGGGCTCTGAGGAATGATTTTTCTGTTTGTTTGAGTGGAAATGAGGGGGTGTATCCCTTCCATCATCTTGATCGGATGGTGGGATCAGGTTTGGCTTCTAGTGGTCATTAGACCATCTCAGGGAGTCATGGGTGGCAGGGAGGAGGTGAGTTGGTTCTGCTTGATTGGTTGAAGGTGTGGAGGTGGCTGCTAAGGAGGAATCATGGGTGTCCTATGATTTTCAAATGCTCCCATGGGGAGGGTGAGGTGATTTCATCACCCATGGGTCATGGCAACCCAGGTTGGGTGGTGTCCTAAGTGCCTAGGTAGACCATTAGGAGAGTACCAAGTGGCTATGGAATGATAATGACCACTTACATGGTTGATTTATCTCATGTAATTCCCTTGACCCAAGGGTAGAATGAACATTTGGCATTTAATTTTATTTAGACAGATTTCAAATGAGTTAAAAGTGTGTTAGCCCAAATTTCAAGTCAATTGGAATTGATTTGGTTAAGTTTGGCTCAATTTGACTCATTTAAGTCAATTTGGGTTACATTTGGTCAAGTTGACCAATTGGTCAAATTAGGTCAAACAAAGGGTTGGATCGAGCTCATATGATCATTGAGATGTTTTGGTTCATTTGGTTTGGTTTAGTTTGGCTTAGATTTGATTTTTGTTCCTTTGAATTCATTTGGGTCAAATGGGTTAAGTTGATTAATTTGATCAAATTGGCCAAATTGGCTTGTTGGGCGTTGGTTTGGGTTTGGGTTGTTGACCAAGAAGATGATAGTAGGCTTTGGTTTCAATTAATTTGGATTTTGTTTTGATTTTGGCAAACTTGAACCTTTAGGTCAATTTGGGCTAAGTAGGTCAATTGGGTTCACTTGGGTCCAATGATAGCTTTGGTCAAGTTCAACAATCAATTTGGAATAAACTTAATCCATTAATATCAATCAATTGTTTTTATATTTTGATTTGACCTAATTTGGTCTTTTAGGTCAATTAATTTGGTCAACTTAGGTTCAAGGCAATTTGGTTTGGTTTGATTCAATTGAAGGTCAAGTCATATTCAAATATTTATTTTGATTTGGTATGAATCATTGGTTTCAAGGGATTTGGCATAGGTTACAATTTGTCTAGTTTGGATTCATATGGGTCATAATTGATCAATATAGGGTGATCAACAATCATGATGGGAGGTTTTGATGGGCTTGGTTCAATCTAATTTAGGTAGGATTAGAACTTGGCACAAATTGGTCAAATTGGCCACTTTGGGTCAAGTGGACCAATTGGGTTTAGTTGGCTTGATTTTAGGTTGAGTTTGATTTTGTTGAGTTTATATATGGATTTGGAATTGACATATAAATTCAATTGCAATTGGCAAGGGTTCAAATGGGCTTTTTTCATTTGAACATTTCAACTCAAAAGGTTAAGTTGGGTTTGACTTGGGTTGATTTTGGTTTAGCTTGATGATTATAGATTTCATTTATATCTGTGAATATGATTGAAGGTATGATTGATTCATGAGAAAATCAATTGAATTTGGGTTTTGGAATGAAGAATTTGGCTAAGTCCATGGAGTTGGGTCATGTGGCTTAGGTTTGGATTTTAATTTGGTTTGATTTATTTTTGATGATTTAAATGTATATTTCATTTAAATTTGTGAAGAAGATTGAAAATATGATTAATTTGTGAGAAAATAAATTGAGTTTTTCTTGATTTGGATTAAGATTTGCCTAAATCAAATTGCTAGGTCATATGGCTTAAGAAGGGTTTTGATTTAATTTGATTTACCTTAATTTAGTTTTGATCATTTGAATGTAGTTTTGATTTATATTTATGAATATGATTGAAGATATAAATTGATTATGAGAAAATAAATTGATTTTGGATTGATTTGGATTAAGATTTGGCTAAGTCCATGGGATAGGTCATATGAAGGGTTTCAAGTTTGGATTTGATCATGGGTCATTTGGTTTTGGAATTTGGGTTTGGATTTGGATTTAAATTTGATGTCTGAATTGAACTTGAGGTTTGGTTTGAGAAGGTGAACATTGATTGGATTTGGGTTGTAGGGGTGGTAGATTATCCTAATCCCTAAGGAATAACCTAATCTTATGGTTAACCCTTCTAAGTCTTTAGCTTAGGTTAAGTGTTTACCTAATTGTTAGAAGTGTCTTATGTCTAGGAAAGTCTTAGTGTCTAGAAGACTCCTAAGTTTAAGATGGGAAGATTGAATCCGCACTCCATAGGTATGGTCAACAGGCCTTAGGCTCCATAGTGTTTCACTTAGAGAAAAATGATTGGAAGACCGAAGCCAAGTTTCACATTATAGACTCTGATACATCTTTCAATACTTTGCTTAGGAGACCATGGATACATGAGAAAAACATAGTTCCATCCTCTCTACATCAATGTATAAAGTTTGTGAGAGGTGGGATCATCTATTATGTCAAAGGAGATCTCAAGCCATTTAGAGTTCACAGGTTGGATATGAGGATGCGACACTACCTCCCTCAAAATCAACAAGTCTATTCATTAACTTGGCCAAAGTTTAAAAATAAAAGAAAAAGAAAAGAAAAGAAAGAAAAAAAAGAAAATAAAGAGAAAATGAAAAGAAAATAAAGGGACGAAAATAGACTTGGAGGAAGAAGTGGAGCCTAACATTAGATTCCACCTGTTCATTACTCCATTCAAACATATGGGTAGGATGACCTAACCTCCACTAGGAAGAGGAAGAGGCCGTTGAGGTAGTCTTGGGATGAAAACCTCTTTATTGGCCACCCAGAAGATATGTCCCACTACCGGTACACTATCATATAGACTTAGAATCTAGTTCATAGGATGAGTCTTATATGGTTACCACACGACTCTTCTCATAGAGATTCCTTGGAGGTGACACTTGAGATAGCAATGAAGGACTCAAAGAAAGCATAAGTGTATCAAGTCTATAAAAGCAGTTAGGCATCAGTTGCGAACCTTAGCTCTAACCCCACTTTCCACTAAAAAAGTTAAGGGTTTGTTAGTTGAGGAATCCCCTAAGTTATCCACAGGTGTGAAGACTTACAGGTTCTTTCTGGGAGCATCATCCTCAAGTCAAGAAGTTAATGTAAAACTTGAGTATGATTCATATAAAGATTTAATAGAATTACCTTCTGATTGGTACTTGCCTTGTGTTCATAATTTAGCAATGAAAGGGTTAATCCCATATACTTGGTCGAAGCACGTTACTACTTGAAAGAATATGGAAGAACAAATGAAAAAGCTCTCAATCGACGAACTAGGATTTGACAGTGGGTCCTCAAAGTTGATGATTCTACTTAGTCATCACCATTTGGAATTTGATAGGTTGTTTTCAAATCACATTAAATCATATGAGGCTATGCTTAAAACTTTAGATGATCCATGTGTTTTGAAGTCAAAGGTTACCTTTGCTAGAGATTGAAGAAGAGATCAATCAACCATCAACGAGCTCAAGGAAATCAACTTAAGAATTGAAGAAGATCCATGCTCGACATACATAAGTTATTTGTTGAATGAAATAGAAACCAATGACTTAGTTAGGCTATTAACTGAGTTTAAGGATTGCTTTGCATAGAGTTATGAAGAGATGCCTAGATTGGCTCCTGATGTAGTGGTCCATAAAGCAGTAATAGAGCCTACTGCTAACCCTATCAAGCAAACTCCTAGATGGATGTAATTTGACATAGAACAACAGGTCATTTTTAAAGTCAAGAAATTGATCGATGTTGGCTTCATCTTAGAAGAAAAATACCCTATCTATTTAGCCAGTGTCATCCTAGTTAAAAAAAAGAATGGCCAAATTTACATATATGTCAATTTTAGGGATTTAAATAAGGAATGTCCAAAAGATAAATTTCCACTACCAATCTTAGAGCTGATGGTGGACATTAACTCATCTCATGCAGTTTTCTCTTTCATGGATGGCTCAACTGGATATAACTAAATAATGATGGCCCCTGAAGATAAAAGAAACACTACTTTTAGAACACTAATCAGAATCTATTGCTATAAGGTCATGCCTTTCAGCCTTAAAAATGCATATGTTATATACCAGCAGGCTATGACTCAAATCTTCAACAAACTCATTCATCAACAACTCGAGTGCTATGTTGATGATCTTATGGTCAAAAGTATAGAAAAAGAATACCATCTTTTTGACTAGAGAGTAGTTTTCGAATAGTTAAGATAATTTAACCCCAAAATGAACCCTTTGAAGTGTTTATTCAGTGTAGCATCAGAATAATTCCTTGGGTTTGTTGTCTAACACCAGGTAATCAAAATCAATCAAGAGAAGATCAAGGCAATATTAGAAATCCCCTACCCTAAAACTTTAACTCAACTCAGATCATTCCAAGGGTGGTTGGTGTATCTAAGCCGCTTTATATCCAACTAATCAGGAAGATGTCAGCCATTCTTAGCACTTGTCAAAAAGGATGCCAAGTCCAAGTGGGATGATAAGTGTGAGCATGCCTTCGAAGACATCAAGCATTAGCTGATGATGCCATGATTCTAGTAGCCCCTATCCTGGCCAAGCCGCTCATACTTTACATTATTACATTAGAGGACTCCCTTGGTGCTTTGTTGTCCTAAGCCAATGATGAAGGGAAGGAAAATGCACTCTACTACCTCAATTGTCGTCTAATCCTTGGGGAGGCTAATTATCCACCCATTGAGAAGCATTGCCTAGCTTTAATCTTTGCATCCCAAAAAGCTACAGCACTACATGCTTCTTCATAAGGTGAACTGAATCTCTAGGATCAATCCACTACAGTATCTCATGACATGATTGACACTATTCGGATGGTTTCCATGATGGTCTATGAACCTCTTATAGTTTGACATTACCTTCGTTCCCCTCCGTGTAGTGAAAGGGCAAGTCTTCTTCTTAGAAGCACACACCACTTCTTGTGACTCTCCACTTAGTGATGATCTTCGATGAAAAATCATGAACTTAGGGGATACTAGCATTCACTGGAGATGTACTTTGATGGTTGACTTCCTCTCAAGAGGAGAAAACCATAATCTACTATTCTAGGAAACGCAGGGGTAAGAATAGTTCTCTTTACTTCAGATTGCGATGTAATGAAATTCTCATATCATCTGTCCAACCCTTGCATCAACAAAGAAGCTGAATATGAGGCTCTAATTTTTGGCCTAGAGTTAGCCGTTAGTTTAAGCATCCAGAACATCTACATCTTCAGGAATTCTCAACTAGTTATGAACCAAATCATTGGGTCCTATAAGGTAATAAAGCCCAAGATCCATCACTACCATAAGTACACCATGGAGTTATTGGCCCAAATCCCAGAGGTTACCATTTATAAGATACCTTGAGGAGAGAATGTCATAGTGCATGCTTTAGCCAAGCTTGCCAAGGAGTTGGCATGTTTGGAGAATGAGTCCATATAAATAAAGGTCCAAAATAGACAATTCTTATCCCTTATTGATATTGAACTCATCAAAAAGTACTCTCTTGAAGGGGAGGTTGCAATTGCCAAGAAGGATGAGGAGTTAGATTAGAGGTAACCATTCATGGATTACTTAAATAAAGGAAAACTACCTCAAGAGAAGTCCCAAGCCCATCAGATGAAGTAAAGAGTACTTTCTATGCTCATGTAGATGGTGTCTTGTATGGGCAGTCTTTCGACCATATGTGGTTACATTATTTAGACAAGCAGATAGCCCATAAGATCATGACTGAGGTACACTCAGGATTATGTGGAGCCAACTTTTTTGGTCCAAAAATGAAAGCCAATATTAAGAGACTAGGATACTTCTAGTTGTCAATGATCAAAGATTGCATGGATTTGGCTAGATGATTCCACCAATGTAAAATACACAGTGTGGTCCTACACCAACTACCCAACATTCTACATCCTACATTGGCCTCATGGCCAATCGAGTGTTGGGGTACATACATAGTGGGTCTGATTGATCCTCTTTCTTGCAAGTGTCATCGGTTCATCTTAGCTATTATACTTTTCCAAATGGTGCTTCGCTTAGAGGTCATAGCTTCGACATGTGCTCTAGTTTTTTAGGAACCATATCGTATATAGGTTCAAAGTATCTCGATGAATTATATCTGATAATGGTACTTCATTCAAAAGCACCAAGATCAACAACTTTTCTTAGATACACAACATAGATTGGAGATATTCTACCATTAACTACCCGAGAGCAAATGGGTTAGTAAAAGACTTCAATAAAACACTCATCCCAATACTAAAGAAAACACTCAATAATAACAAGTGATAGTGGCATGAGCATTTAGTTGAAGCCTTCTAGGCCTACCGCATGACATATAGAACTCCAACTCAGTCTACTCAAATCTTCTTAGTGCGTGGGTGTGAAGTTACTCTACCATTAGAAGTCCAACTCCCATCACTATGGATAACTGTGGGTAGCAAGATGATAATAGAGAGAGTTCCAAGTTGCGGCTAGAAGAGCTCGAAGGTTTGGAGGAGAGACACTTGCGGGCATGCCAAAACCTCTACTTATACAAAGCTAAAAAAATTCAAGCTCACAATAAGTTGGTCTGTCATAGAGCTTTTCAACTAGAAGAGCTTATTTTAGTTCTAAGGAGACCGATTGTTGCCCATCATAAGATGGGAGGCAAGTTTGAACCCACTTGGGAAGGCCCTTTGGCCATAGATAAGGCCTTCCAAGAAGGATCTTATTAGCTTATTAATCATAAGGAGAGCACCCAATGCTTCTGCTCTACTTAAAAAATATTATAAATCATGTTTGAAAATAATCATCAATGAAAATTCTTTTGAATTCAATCTCTTCCATGTTGAAAGTATTTTTGTTTGTGAATTTTCCATGATGTGTTTAGGGTAGGTGTAAGGAACCTGAGTGGCATCCTATCCTGCATCAACACAACACAAACATAAACTACACACAAACATATAAAACAAATACATATCATTCCTCTTGGGCTACTCTGAGTTGATATAATGCCCCCAGTGACACTCACTCAATAGCTACTCTAGGTCGGATTGACGTGCTACCCTACTAGTGCGTCACCCTAGTGGTAGTCTTACTTTGGAGGATGTAAGTCTGCTATGCTTTTCTTCCTTGGCCACTGCACATCGATGAGCTCCTTATTAGTTTGGTAGGGCTTACTACATGGCTGGTAAGCTACTTCATGTTGGCTTTGTTTAAGAGGATGTTAGTCTGCTATGCTTTCTTTTTAAATTAGCCTTCGTGCACTAACTAGGTCGAGTATATTTGAAGTTTAGGATAAGTCCCCTAGAGGCACCTTCCATCCTAACTAATTCAATTCTAGGTCTAGTCCTTCCTCGTAGTTGCTTTAGGTTAGACAGCCAACGTTTATCCCACCGATGACAGACAATTTTGATGATCAGTTCTACTCAAAAAGTTGTAAGCCTACATGCTTTCTTTAGACACCTTTGGGCTTTTGGTACACTATCTAAGATACACATTAGGTTGGTTGGTTCTTGCATCTTAGGATACACCACTCATGTAGATGTAAGTGCCTACATTTTTTCCTTGAGTTAGTCACCACACCTATATGCTTTCTTTTATTGATAATGCCCCAGTAGCTCCGTGGGCACTAAATTTGGATTACATCCTTTATGAACCCATTTAGACACTACCTGGGTTACTATCAGAATGAATAGTTCCCTTTTCCTAGTAACCACTCTTGTGATTGGAGAATCTATCTCGTAGATGTTCAGATTCTCCCTTGGTCCAGTAAATCTGAGATAGGTTAAGGCTGACATAGCCTCATCTTAGTGTGGTCCCTCACACACCAATAGGGTCCACATAAATATATAAACAAAATATATATTCACTTTTGGATTAGGAGGACTCCCCTAATGGTACCTTTTCCTAAGCAGGCATCCTATCTTTATGGCAGTTCAATAAAACTCCCTATAAGAATCGCCTGACTACTCTTGAATTGATATAAGTCCCCAACGACATTCACTCAATAGTAGCCCCTAAGTTGGGTTTGATTTGTTGTGCTACCAACAGGTCACCCTAGCGATTGTTCCCTAGTTTAGAAGATGTAAGTCTGCTACACCTTCTTCTAAGCATAATTGTTCCACACTATAAGGCAACACCTTAGGTTGACAAGCTCTACCCCATGACCAGTAGACTATCCCTTTGGATTTGTAACTCTAAGGTAGGACAAGTCTGATATAGACCCTTCTCAGTGGGTCCATCGCACACCGACATGGTCCAAAAATTAAATCTATCAAATTTGATCGAGCTCACATCCCATGGATATGCCCTCAATCCAAAATCAAACTAAACCAAATAAATCATATCAAATCACATGAAATTAAAATATAATTAATCCTGATTACTTTTGAGTTGACATAAGTCTCCAGCGGCATTCACTCAGTAGTTTCCCTAAGTCAAGTTCGATTTGTTGTGCAACCAATAGGTCACCCCAGCAGTTGTTCCTCACTTTGGAAGATGTAAGTATGCTATGTATTTTTCCTAGAACAACTATTGTACACTGAAAGAAAACCCATTAGGTTGGCTAGCTCTACCCAACATCCAGTAGACTATCCCTTTGGATTTGTAAACAGGAAGGTCAAGCCCCTTCTAGTGGGTCCATCCGCCCAAGGTTCATATATTAACTCAGATTAAATTAAACCTAATTTGACTTTCCCCAATGCAGTTAAATTACACCCTTCTCCCCAGTGGAGCCCCAAATCATATATAAACAAGTCAAGCGAACATATCAAATTCAAAACCAACCTCGTCGGTGGAGCTAAATTAAACCAACTCCCCCAGTAGAATCTAAATCAAATAAATCCAACCAAACTCTTTTCCCCAATGGATACATCCCCAAATAATTATTTGAAATCAAACTCAAATCCCAATCCCCAATAGATAGCCCAAACTTGCTTCGCTAGTGGAAGGTTCATATATCGATCCCCATCGGACTCAAGCCCATATGTCTAGCAGATATGCTTCCACATAAATTAAAACAAAATAAATTAAAGTCGATTTAA
Organism: Cymbidium sinense; assembly: GCA_021442155.1. Classification (NCBI taxonomy): domain Eukaryota; kingdom Viridiplantae; phylum Streptophyta; class Magnoliopsida; order Asparagales; family Orchidaceae; genus Cymbidium; species Cymbidium sinense. The sequence continues at coordinate 260,167,666 of CM038214.1, read as the reverse complement.
TCTTAATCCCTGATGGATTATAGATTCTTATCCCTAGCAAATCTTCTTTCGATAAATCATATAATCAAATCAAATTCAAACCTTATCCCTAGTAGATTTTCCTCTTTTATGCCCTCGACATAGAACCCTCATATGTCATGTCCAATGCATGAGTGATCTCTTAGCGAATCTCCCTCCATGTCCTTGACATAGAATTCTCATCAAATCTTATTTCTTCTCTTATGCACATAATACTTTAAAAGCTTAATGTATATTCATTCAAATTACATCATCTTAGCATTGCAATCAACATTTTATTTGATGGTGCAAGCTCAAACTAACTATACAATATCATGCTAAAGATATTATATTGTGAATTAACACACTATATTATATTATAATATATGATGTTATATTATAATTTACTATAATATAATATATTGTCTAACATTACACCTCATTATAATCACTTAAAATGAACAAATAATAAAATTTACTCAAAATATGAATAATGTTCATTTTGGATGTAAAATTATTATTTTCTATTAGAAATGGTACAAAATAGAATAATTTTGGTGTTGCTTCTTGGTGTGTGTCATGAATTTGGCCAAATTCTTCCATCTCAACCTTTAAATTAACATTTTTGTGAGTTTTGACCCAATGTATTATAACAAAAGTAAAACATACTAAAATGTACAATAACATTAGTAACACACCACCACATTCATATATATGTGAAGTTATATTATTATGTACATTATATTTTAATATATTTTCATATAATATATTATCTTACATTACACCTTAAAATGAATCACTTTAAGTAAAAAATTTATAAAATTTGGTTGAAAAATGAACATTTATTTGGGATGCAAAATTCCATTCTTTTGATTAAATGACACACCATATACATGATGTTCCTTACTTACTTTAAATTTGGCCAAATCCCATCATCTCAGCTTATAAATTAGTATTTTTATGAATTATACTAGTGCAAACTCTACTACATCATCTTATAACAAACTAAAATATGGTGAAAAATAAGTAGTAATACACAATTATATGCTGTAATGCAAGATTCTACACTATGTTATGGCATCCTATATTATAATACACTATAACATATTATATTATATTATATTGCATATCACATCACAAAGGATTGCTTATGTTAACAATTCATAAAATTAACCTAAACAAAAAAAACTATATATTTTAGTTGTATCACATACATTATTTAAATTGACATAATATATTATGATTCCATGCTCTACCTACTAAGAATTTGGCCAAATTCCACCATTTTAAAGTCTAAATCAAAATTTTTATAAATAATAATAGTGTTGGCTTGACTGCATGGTCATAAAATAATAAAATAATTAAAATGCATAAAATAATATATTATGATATATGATGATATACTATGTACAACATATAATATTTATTTTAAACATAAAATCTTACTTTTAGAGTACAAGTGGCGTAGCACACCTTTGGTACTACAACATAATTCCCACTTGAAATTTAACAAATTTCATCATCTAAATTTTTAAATCAATATTTTTGTTTTTTATATTAATTTAGACTATAGGGCACAATGCCATAATATACTAAAAAATTTCAAAAGTTTTATAACTTCCAAAAACACATCACTACATGCTAAAATATATGATGCTACATTATACCATAATATATGGTGTTATAATATGCTTTAGGGTTAGGGTTAACAGTATTCAAATCTTTAATAGTCAAGGAAAAGTCTCTTCAAGACATTTTCTTTAGCCACCATAACTATGCTAAGAATAGGTCATTCTTTAGATCTACTCCTAATGACATCTTTATTCAAGGTTTATAGTTTAGGGTTTAAGGATAGGGTTTAGGGTTAATTTAGGGTTTAATGTTTAGGGTTAGTTTAGGGTTTAAGGTTTAGGGTTTAGGGTTTAGAGTTTAGCATTTAGAGTTTAGTGTTTAGTGTTTAGGGTTTTAGGGTTTAGGGTTTAAGCTTTGAGGTTTAGAGTTTATGGTTTAGTGTTTAGGGTTTAGGGTTTTTTGGGTTTAGTGTTTTGGTTTTAGGGTTTAGGGTTTAGGGTTTATTGTTTAGATTTTAGATTTAGAGTTTATGTTTTAGTTTGGGGTTTAGGGTTTAAGGTTTTTCTTTTTTTTTAATAGAGAATAAATTCAGATCCAACATTTCTTCTTTTCAATTTCATCAGAGCACCCAAGTTTTTAAGACACAAGAGATTACATAGATAAAAATGAGCACTTAAAGAATCACAATTTCATAAGCGTGGTCGGATGCCATTCTTGATCTCAGTTCCCATCAGAACCACCCGCTCGAGTGGATCGCCATCATATCCTTGATCTCTACCTCTGCCACCACCACGGATGTAACCTCTTTCGCTCCTACCACCTCCATAACCACTACTACTCTGACCACCACCTCCATATCCACTAGCACCTCTAGATCCCACACCACCACTGTGATAACCACCGCCTCCGCTTTTGCCTCCATTGACAGATCTAGATTGAGCCTAGTTGATAGAGATGTTTCTACAGTTAAGGTTCTTCCCATTCTTAAGGTTTAGGGTTTAGGGTTTTATGGTTTAAGGTTTAGAGTTTAGGCTTAGGTTAGTTTCTGATTTAGGGTTTAGGGTTAGTTTAATGTTTAGGGCTTTGAGTTTAGGGTTTAAGGTTTTTTAGGGTTTAGGGTTTAAGGTTTAGGGTTTATAGTTTTAGGGTTTAGGGTTTAGGGTTTAGGGTTTAGGGTTGTAGGTTTAGGGTTTAGGTTAGTTTTATGGTTTAAGGTTTAGGGTTTAGTGTTTAGGATTGAGAGTTTAGCTTCTTTTTTTAAAAATAAAAATTAAGTAAACCAGTTGGTTTAGGTTTATTTAGTCTATTTTTCCATTTATTTGAGTTTATTTTTTATTTTTTATTTTAATTTAATTTAGTCTATTTATTTTAGGTTTTTTATTTTAGTTTAGGTATTTTTTTTATTATTTTCTAGGTTTAGGTTTATTTTTTAGTTGAGTTTTATTTTTATTTTATTTTTTCAGTTTAGGTTTTTTTTTTAGGTTTAGGCTTAGGTTTTTATTTTTATTTTTTTAGGTTTAGGTTTTAGGTTTTTGTTTTGGGTTTATTTTTTAGGTTTTATTTTTTTAGTTTAAGTTTAGGTTCATTTTAAGTTTATTTTATTTTATTTAGTTTTGGTTAAGGTTTAGGTTTAGGTTTATTTTTTAGTTGAGTTTTATATTTATTATATTTTGTAGGTTTAGGTTTTATCTTTTATTTTTAGGTTTTTATTTTATTTTTTAGGTTTAAGTTTTAAGTTTTTATTTTACATTTACTTTTAAGTTTATTTTATTTTTCTAGTTTAAGTTTTTATTTTATTTTATTAGTTTAGGTTTAGCTTTATTTTAGTTTATTTTAGCTTATTTTATTTTATTTAATTTAGGTTAAAGTTTAGGATTTATTTATTGTAGTTTACTTTACTTTAGTTTAGGTTTAGGTTTATTTTATTTTTATTTTAGGTTTAGGTTTTTTTTTTATTTTTTTTATGGTTTAGGTTTTTTTTTTATTTATTTTTAGGTTTATTTTAAGGTTTAGGTTTTTATTTAGTTTTTATTTTATTTTAGTTTTATTTTATTTTTAGTTTTTATTTTATTTAGGTTTTTTATTTTGTTTGTTTAGTTTAGGTTTTAATTTATTTTATTTTAGTTTAATTTTATTTTTTATCTTAATTTATTTTTTGCTTTAGGTTTAGCTTTTTATTTTATTTTATTTTATTTTCTTTAGGTGTATGTTTATTTATTTATTTTATTTTTAGGTTTTTTTTAGTTTAGGTTTTTATTTTATTTTATTTAGGTTTAGGTCTTTTTATTTATTTTATTTTGTTAGGTTTATTTTATTTAGTTTCAATTTAGGTTTAGGTTTAGTTTATTTTATGTTTAGTTTATTCTAGTTTATGTTTAGGTTTATTTTATTATTTTTATTTAATTTTTATTTTATGTTTAGATTTTTTTCTTTAGTTTTTTTAAGTTTATTTTAAGGTTTATTTTTTAGGTTTAGGTTTTTATATAATTTTTTATTTTATTTTATTTTAGGTTTAATTTATTTTTAGTTTTTTCTATTTAGGTTTTTTAATTTTTTTAGTTTAGTTTAAGTTTTATTTATTTTATTTATTTAAAATTTTTATTTTATTTTATTTTTAGGTTTAGGTTTAAGTTTTAATTTAGGCATTTATTTTATTTTATTTTATTTATATTTAAGTTTTTTTATTTTTTTATTTGTAGGTTTTATTTAGTTTAGGTTTAGGTTATTAGGTTTTTAGGGTGTAGGATTTAGGGTTTAGGGTTTTTGGGTTTTAGGTTTGGTTTAGTTTTAGGTTTAGGTTTAGGGTTAGGATTAGGTTTAGGTTTAAAGTTAAGTTAGTTTATGGTTTAGGTTATAGTCTTTAGGGTTAGTTTTAGGGTTTAGGGTTTAGGCTTTAGTTAGGGTTTAGGTTTAGGTTTTAGGGTTTAGGGTTTTTTTAGGTTTAGGTTTTAGTTTAGGGTTTAGGGTTTATTTAATATTTAGGTTTTAGGATTTAGGGTTTAGGTTTTATTTAGTGTTTAGGGTTTAGGGTTTATTTTAAGTTAGGGTTTAGCATTTAGTTTAGGTTTAAGTTTTAGGTTTAGGGTTTAGGGTTTAGGTTTTAGGGTTTAGGTTTATGATTAGTTTAGTTTAGGGTTTTATAGGGTTAGGGTTAAGGTTTTATCAGGGTTTAGGTTTTAGTTTTGGGTTTAGGGTTTTATTTCTTTTAATAGATAAAATCAGATTCAACTTTTCTTCTTTTTGATTTCATCATCCAAGTAACACACCAGGTTTTTCGAGTCACAAGCAATGACATAGATCAGATGGAGCATTTAGTTTTCCCCAAGTTTTCATAGAAATCAACACCATGGCAAATGGTGCCACTTAAGAATCGAACATGGATCAACTAAAGATAGAAGATCCGAAGCAAAACCAGAAGAAATTTCTAGAAAACGGCTCATAAATGATGAAAAAAGAAAAGGATTCAAGAATCGTTAGAGCTCGGGATAGGGAGGGGTTTTTTTATTGTCATTTTTTAGTTTTTATTATTTTTTGTTTTTTTTTTTTGTTCATTTTTTATTGGTTTCTTTTGTTTTTTTTTTTGTGTTTGGGAATTGGGTTTATTTAGGGTTTAGGTTTTTTAGGGTTTAGGGTTTAAGATTGTAGGTTTAGGGTTATGGTTTTTTCTATTTTTTATTTTTTTATTTTTTTATTTTTATAAATTAAGTAAACTAGTAGGTTTAGGTTTATTTAGTTTATTTTTTTATTTATTTTAGCTTATTTTATTTTTATTTTTTAGGTTTATTTTTATTTTTATTTAGTTTAGTTTATTTATTATAGTTTAGGTGTTTTATTTTAATTTATTTTTTAGGTTTAGCTATAGGTTTAGGTTTATTTTTTAGTTTAGTTTTTTTTAAGGTTTAGGTTTTATTTTTTATTTTTTGGTTTAGGTTTAGCTTTTTATTTTATTTTTTTAGGTTTAGGTTTTAGGTTTTTATTTTAGGTTTATTTTTAGGCTTTATTTTAATTTAGGTTTTGGCTTATTTTAGTTTATTTTATTTTATTTAGTTAGGTTTAGGTTTAGGTTTAGTTTATTTTTTTTGGTTTAGGTTTAGGTTATATTTATTTTAGTTTAGGTTTAGGTTTATTTTACTTTTTTTTTAGGTTTTAGTTTTTTTTAGTTTAGGGTTTAGTTTTATTTTTATTTATTTTTTAGGTTTATTTTTTAGGTTTAGGTTTTTATTTAGTTTTTATTTTATTTTATTTTATTTTAGGTTTATTTTATATTTATTTTAGGTTTAGTTATTATTTTATTTAGGTTTTCTTATTTTTTAGTTTAGTTTAGATTTTTATTTATTTTATTTTAGTTTAGTTTTTATGTTTTTATATTTTCATTTTAGGTTTTGGTTAGGTTTAGGTTTAGGTTTAGGTTATAGTTTATGATTTTATTTTATTTTGGTTTATGTTTTTTTAATTATTTTATTTTTATGTTTTATTTAGTTTAGGTTTAGCTTTTTAGCTTTTTTAGGGTTTAGGGTTTAGGGTTTAGGGTTTAAGGTTTAGTGTTTAGGTTTTAGGTTTAGGCTTTAAGCTTTAGGGTTTTAGGGTTTAGGGTTTATGATTTAGGGTTTAGGGATTTTAGGATTTAGGGTTTGGGGTCTAAGGAATAGGTTTTAGGTTTGGGGTTCAGGTTTTAGTTTATGATTTAGGGTTTTTTATTTTTTTAATAGAGAACAAATTCATATTCAACATTTCTTATTTTTAATTTTGTCAACCAAGTAATACACCAAGTTTTCTAGAGTTAAGAGATGACATAGATCAAAATGAGCATGCAGAATAAATCAAAACCCTAGATAATCCAATCTCTCTTGTAAAGAACAGTTCCATAAGCGGCCAGATAGGTTTTTCTTCTTGGTTTCCATCAAAACCACCTAGGCCTCTCTAGTGGCGGGATCACCATCATATACGATCTCTCCCTCCCTGTTGTAACCTCCTCGCTCCTCCGCCATAGCCACCTTCTCCCACCACCTCATATCCACTAGCACCTCTAGATCCCCACCACCACTATGATGCTCACCTCCACCTTGACTCCACAGATCTAGTTGAGCACGGTTGATAGTGATGTTCTTTTCATCAAGGTTTTTCCCATTCTTGGGTTTTAGGTTTAGGTTTAGGTTTATTAGGTATCAGGGTTTAGTTTATTTTTTAAAATTTATTTAGTTACTTTAGGTTTAGGTTTAGTGTTTGAGGTTTACGGTTTAGGGTTTAGGGTTTAAGGTTTAGGGTTTAGGGTTTTAGGATTTATTCTTTTATTATTTAAGGTTTAGGGTTAAGGATTAGGGTTTAGGGTTTAGAGTTTAGGGTTGTAGGTTTAAGGTTTAGGGTTTAAAGTTTAGGTTTTATGGTTTATGATTTCTTTTTTAATTAAGCAAATAGGTAGGTTTAGGTTTATTTAGTTTATTTTTTATTTATTTTAGTTTATTTTATTTTTTTTATTTGTATTTAGGTTTATTTTTTATTTTTGTGTTGTTTAGTTTATTTATTTTAGGTTTATTTATTTTTGTTTAGGTTTTTTATTTTAGTTTATTTTTTGGGATTAGGTTTAGGCTTAGGTTTATTTTTTATTTGAGTGTTATTTTTATTTTATTTTTTGGTTTAGGTTTATTTTCTATTTTCAGTTTAGATTTAAGTTCATAATTTATTTTTTTAGGTTTAGGTATTAGATTTTTATTTTAGGTTTATTTTTAAGTTTTGTTATTTTATTTAGGTTTAGGTTTATTTTAAGTTTTTTTTTTAGTTTAGGTTTAGGTTTTCGTTAAGTTTATTTTAGGTTTAGGTTTTGATTTTATTTATTTTAGTTTAGTTTATTTTACATTAGGTGCATGTTTACTTTATTTTATTTATTTTATTTTTTATTTTTCATTTAGTTTTAGTTTAGTTTAGGTTTATGTTTTTTTTAGTTTTATTTTATTTTATTTTAGCTTTATTTTATTTTAATTTTACATTTAGTTTTTATTTTATTTTATTTTTTTATTTTTAGGCTTATTTTATTTTTAAGTTTAGTTTAGGTTTTATTTAGTTTATTTTTATTTATATATATTAGTTTATTTTATTTTATTATTAGGTTTAGGATTTTAGGTTTTCATTTTATTTTAATTTTTTATTTTATTTAGGTTTAAGTTTTTTATATATATTATTTTTTGGTTTTATTTAATTTTGGATTAGGTTTTTAGGTTTTTAGGATTTAAGGTTTAGGGTTTTAGTATTTTGGATTTTAGGGTTTAGGGCTTATGGTTAGGGTTTAGGGTTTAGGGTTTAGGGTTTAGTGTTTAGGCTTTATGGTTTAGAATTTTTAGGGTTTAGCATTTTGGGTTTAGGGTTGGCATAGGATTTAGGGTATTTTTAATTAAATAAACTGGTAGGTTTAGGTTTATTTAGTTTATTTAGTTTTTTTTAATTATTTTAGTTTATTTTATGTTTTTTTTATTTATGTTTATTTTTTAATTTAGTTACTTTAGTTTATTTATTTTAATTTGGGTTTTTTATTTTAGTTTTTTTTATGTTTAGGTTTAGGTTTAAGTTTATTTTTTTAGTTGTGTTTTGTTTTTATTTTGTCGTTTAGGTTTAGGTTTTCTTTTTTATTTTTAGGTTTAGGTTTAGGTTTTTATTTAAATTTTTAGGTTTTTATTTTAGGTTTCATTTTTTAGTTTAGGTTTAGGTTTATCTTTAGTTTATTTTAATTTATTTAGATTAGGCTTAAGTTTAGGTTTAGTTTATTTTATGTTTAGGTTTAGGTTTTATTTACTTTAGTTTAGTTTATTTTAGTTTAGGTTTAGGTTTATTTTATTTTGTTTATTTTATTTTTAATTTAAGTTTAGGGTTTTTTTTTTGTTTAGGGTTTAGGTTTTATTTTTTATTCATTTTTAGGTATTATTTATAGGTCTACTTTTTTGGTTTAGGTTTTATTTTTTTTTCTTTTAGATGTATTTAAGGTTTATTTTCTTTTTATATTAAGTTTAGTTTTTATTTTATTTAGGTATTTTATTCTTAGGTTTATTTTATTTTTTTAGTTTAGTTTAGGTTTTTATTTCTTTTATTTTAGTTTATTTTTATTAGTATATTTTATTTTATTTATATGTTTAGGTTTAGGTTTTAGTTTAGGTTTTTAATTTATTTTATTTACTTTTGTTCTATGCTCAATTTTTATTTATTTTCTTTAGGTTTTATTTAGTTTAGGTTTAGATTTTTTTGATTTTATGGTTTAGGGTTTAGGGTTTGGGGTTTAGTTTGGGTTTAGGTTTAGGTTTGGTTTTAGGGTTTAGGGTTGATTTAAGTTTTAGTGATTAGGGTTTAGGTTTAGGGTTTTAGGGTTTAGGATTTAGTTTTTTAGGGTTTAGGTTTGTAGGTTAATTTTTTAGGGTTTAGGGTTTTTAGTTTTTATTATTATTTTTTTAAATTAAGTAATCTATAGTTTAGGTTTATTTATTTAATTTTTATTTATTTTAATTTATTTTATTTATTTTTAATTATTTATTTTATTTATTTATTTAGTTTATTTTATTTATTTTTTTTTATTTTATTTTTTTTTTTTAGGTTTAGGTGTAGGTTTATGTTTATTTATTATTATTTTATTTTATTTTATTTTTAGTTTTAGGTTTTATTTTTTATTTTAGGTTTAAGTTTTTATTTTATTTTTATTTATTTTATGTTTTTTTTAGTTTAGGTTTAGGTTTATTTTTAGTTTATTTTATTTTATTTAGTTTTAGTTTAGATTTAGGTTTAGTTTATTTTAAGTTTATGTTTAGGTTTTATTTATTTTAGTTTAGGTTTACATTTATTTTTATTTTTATTTTAAGTATAGGTTTTTTTAGTTTAGGGTTTAGATTTTATTTTTTATTTATTTTAATGTTTTTTAGGTTTATTGTTTAAGTTTAGATTTTTATTTAGTTTTTATTTTATTTTACTTTAGGTTTCTTTTATTTTTATTTTAGGTTTAGTTTTTATTTTATTTAGGTTTTTTAGTTTAGTTTTAGTTTTTATTTATTTTCTTTTAGTTTAGTTCTTAATTGTTATTTTATTTTCTTTTGGTTTAGTTTAGGTTTAGTTAGGTTTAGGTTTAATTTATGTTTATAATTTATTTTATTTTATTTTATTTGGTTTAGGTTTTTTATTTATTTTATTTTTTTGGTTTTATTTAGTTTTTAGGTTTTTTAGGTTTTGGGTTTAGGGTTGGGTTTGGGGTTTGGTTTAGGATTTAGTGTTGGGGTTTATGGTTTAGGGTCTAGGTTTAGTATTTAGGCTTTTATGTTTAGGTTTTTTTAGGTTTGGGGTTTGGGTTTTTTTTGATTTTTTTAATAGAGAACAAATTCAGATTCAATATTTCTTCTATTTGATTTCCTCAACCAAGTAACACAACAAGTTTTCTAAGACATAAGCGATGACATAGATCAAAAATGAGCAGGCATAGAGCAAATCAAAAATCCTAGATAACTAGAATCGTCTCTACTATAAAGACATAGTTCCATAAGTAATTGGCCATTCTTCTTCTCAGTTCTCCATCGAACCACACGACCTCTCAGAGGTATCCACCATCATATCCCTGATCTCTCCCTCCGCCACCACCGCGGCTGCAACCTCCGTCATTCATCCACTTCCATAACCACCACTATTTGGACCACCACCTCTAGATCCCCCACTACCATAGGTTTTTATTTTTGGTTTATTTGTAATATTTTTTTAGTTTATTTTATTTTTATTTTATTTATTTAGTTTAGGTTTAGTTTAGTTTATTTTAGGTTTAGGTTTTGGTTTTATTAATTTTATTTTATTTTAGTTTAGGGTTTAGGATTTATTTATTTATTTTAGGTTTAGGTTTTTTATTTAGTTTTATTATTTTATTTTGGTTTATTTTATTTTTATTTTATGTTTAGTTTTTATTTTATTTATTTTAGGTTTATTTTATTTTAGTTTAGTTTATTTATTTTATTTTAGTTTAATTTTGTTATTTTTATTTTATTTTTATTTAGGTTTAAGATTAAGTTTAGTTTAGTTTTATTTTATTTTATTTTAATTTTATTTAGGTTTAGTTTTTTGTTATTTTATTTATATTTATTTTATTTATTTAGGTTTAGTTTTGGGTTTAGGGTTTTAGGGTAAGTTAGTTTAGGGTGGGTTTAGGGGTAGGTTTTGTGGGTTAGGGGTTTAGGGTTTAGGGTTTAGGTTTAGGGTTTAGGGTTGTGGTTAGGGTTTAGGTGGGGTTTAGGTTTAGGTTTAGGTTTAGGTTTAGCTCATGGTTTAGGGTTTAGGGTTTAGGGTTTAGGTTTAGAGTTAGTTTTTTTTAGTGTTAGTTTTTTAAGAATTTCTCTATTTTTTAAATTAAGTAAACTAGTATATTTAGGTTTATTTATTTTTCTTATTTATTTTAGTTTATTTTATTTTATTTTATTTTATATTTTATTTTTTTTTTTAATTTAGTTTATCATTTTATGTTTATTTTAGTTTATTTTTTAGGTTTAGGTTTAGTTTATATTTTTATTTTATTTATTTTTTATTTTTTTTTTTAGATTTTAGGTTTTATTTTTTTTATTTTAGCTTTAGGTTTATTTTATTTTATTTTATTTTAGGTTTATTTTATTTAGGTTTATGTTTATTTTATTTATTTAGTTTGATTTAGTTTAATTTTTTTTAAGTTTAGTTTAAGTTTATTTATTTATTTTAGTTTAGGTTTAGTTATTTTTTTTTTATTTTGTTTTATTTTAGGCTTTAGGTTTTATTTTCTATTTATTTTAGTTTTATTTTTTTTATATTTAGGTTTAGATTTTATTTAGTTATTTTATTTTATTTTAGGTTTTTTTTATTTTTTATTTTGGGTTTAATTTTTATTTTATTTCTTTAATTTTTTTTTTTAGTTTATTTTAGGTTTTATTTATTTTGTTTAGTTTAGTTTTATTTTATTTTATTTTATTTTAGGTTTAGGTTTAGGTTAGGTTTATATATTTTATTTTATTTTATTTTATTATTATCTTTAGGTTTATTTATTTATTTTAGGTTTTATTTAATTTAGGTTTAGGTTTTAGGTTTTAGGTTTTATTTTAGGTTTTGTTATGCTTTAGGGTTTGGGAGGGTTTAGGGTTGTGGAGTTTAGTGTAGAGGTTGGGTTTTGGGGTTACTTAGGTTTCAATTTAGGTTTTGGTTTAGGGTTTAAGTTTATGGTTTAGGTTTAGGGTTTAGGGTGTAGATTGGGTTTAGGGTTTAGGGTTGTAGGTTTTAGTATAGGTTTAGGGTTTGGGTTTATGGTTTTAGGTTTAGGGCTTAGGGTTTAGTGGTTAAGTTTAGTAGGTTTATAGGTTTGAGTTTAGGGTTTATTTTGGGTTTAGTTTAGATAGGGTTTTTTTAATTTTATTTTATTTTATTTTTATATTTTTTAAATTAAATAAGTTTTTTATTTATTTATTTTATTTTTATTTACTTTAGTTTATTTGATTTTTTTATTTAGGTTATTTTATTTTATTTAAGTTTATTTATTTTAGTTTATTTATTTTAGTTTAGTTTTTTATTAGTTTATTTTAAGTTTAGGTTTAGGTTTAGTTTATTTTAGTTTAGTTTTATTTTATTATTTTTTTTAGGTTTATTTTAGGTATAGGTTAGTTTAATTAATTTTCTTATTTTATTTTATTTTGGTTTAACTTTTTTTATTTATTTTAATTTTAGGTTTTATTTAGTTTAGATTTAGGTTTTAGCTTTTAGGTTTAAATGGTTAGTTAGTTGGTTTAGGGTTTAGGGTTTGTGGTTGGGTTTAGTGGTTTTAGGATTATGATTTGGGTTGGTGGGGATTTAGGTTTAGGGTTTAGTTTAGGTGGGTTTAGGGGTTTAGGTTTAGGGTTTGGGTTTTTGGTAGTGTTTGGGGTTGTGTTTGGGTTGGTAGGGATGAGGTTTAGGTTTGGATTTTGATTTAGTAGTTTAAGTTGGGTTTAGGTTTAGATTTTTAAATTTATTTAAGGTTTATGATTTTGGTTTTTTTAATAGAACAAATTTAGATTCAACATTTTTATTTTGATTTAATCAACAAGCAACAATTTTTTAGTTTTAGTTTTAGGTTTAATTTAGGTTTAGGGTTTTGATTTAGGTTAGTTTAGGTTTAGGGTTTAGGGTTTTAGGGTTTTGGTTTTTTTGGTAGGGTTTAGGGTTTTTTAGGGTTTGGGTTTAAGGTTTGGGTTTTAGGTTTTGGGGTGTTAGGTTTAGGGTTGTTTAGGGTTTTTTTAGGAAAAGTTAGAATTTTATTACCATAAAAGGAAAAGATATAATGTCCTTAAAAGGGTTAAAGATCTAAAATTCTACTGCTCTGAGAGCTACAAGAAACCTAAAGAGATAAACCCCCATCTAAGTACATTAGAAAAAGAAAAGAATACACAAAAAGAAAATACAATAGCTAAAAAGCGAAGGAGAAAAAGACTTAGAGTAAGACTAAAATAAATCTTGAAAGTTGTAAAAGGATGAGTTAGTAGCAGTTCATGATTCCTTTCAGAAAACAAGATAAGCAAGATCCATAGCAACAACACTTGGTTTGACTGAGTAACAACCATTCCCACTGTAAAGTTCAACCTATAAAAGAAATCTATAAAATAATACAAAGGCAAAATTCATTGCAAAAAAGGATAAGGATGAAGAGATGAAAAGGAGAGAGCTGAGAAAGAGAAGGCTCATGCTCAGTTAGAATCATCTCAAGTGGCAACAATACATATGAGCATCCAAACTTCATAAAGAAGGATTATAATCATATGTAATGCTACCAACCAGAGCGAGGAGGTGAGCAACATCAAAGCCATCATAGCCTTCATACTTGATACAAGCCAACATCCAAGGCCAGCAGTCTGTAGAGTTCCAGATCCCGCACCATTAAATGAAGAGCAACCATCTAACAACCAGCTAGCAGCCAAACCACCAAACAAAAACCATAACAGACTAATCATAATAAACTAGAGAGAGACAGAAACAAAGTCAGAACACCAACAATAGCCATTATCCAAAAACCCATCCAAGCTCCAAACTAGGGAAAACTAGAACCAGCCATCAGCAAGCACCAGACCCATGCCAATTAACAAAGAAACAACAAAGCCAAGAATGGAGCCCTCAAGACAAATTCCCAACAAATAGTAGTCACCAAGTGAAACCAGGGTGAGCAACCACAAATGACTAAACATCTCAAAAATGAAAACATCAACCGAAGGAAACATAAGACAAGTGCAAATCAAAAGATAAAACATCAACAAAAAAAAGGGGCCAAAATACCAACCACTAGAAACAAAAAAAGTCCAAAAGGATCAATAAAGGTTCACAAAGACAAAAGGCTGAATTTGTCCAAGAAGAAAAAAACCAATAAGGAAAAAATCAACCAACCAAGATTCTAAGGACAACTAAAAATCCTCCAACCAAACTAGCTAAATAAAATAGCCATAAGGCAACCACCAGAGAATAGCCCATCATAAGTAACCAACAAAGGAAGCATCCCTAGCAGCCAAGGAAAAGTAGAATACCAACAAAGCACCACACAATAGAGGTCTAGAAGAATCATAGCCACCATAGAAGGCAAGGCAATAGGGACCAAAAAAAAACCAAACTTCAGAAGAACAAAGACTAATTAGACAAGAAGCATAATAACAACATAAAACATGCTTCAAATAATGCACCCAGAGGCTAATCCTAGGAGAATAATAAAACACAAAACTAAGGTAGAAGAAGGATCCAGTAATAAACAACAAGGAACTAGGAGGCAATCCCCAAAAAAGTAGCTAGGAAATTCTCCAAAAGAAGGCCCAGAATGGCAACCAAAAAAATAGTTCCCGAGAAGGCCACCCATTCAATAATAAAACCAAAGCAAAAGTTATTTGAGTTCAAGATGAGAGCCAATAAACCAACCAAGTGAAAAAGTAGAATAAAGCGAGCATAAAAACATTTCATCCACTAGCAACTAGAGTAACAAGGCAGAGAAGACAATCACCAAAAAACCAAGCCAACAGGCTAAAAGACAAGAACCACCGGCCAACCAAAAGCAAAGGTCAAAACATAACCTAGCTCAGCCAAAAGTGAAAATAAGCTTAGGATTCTAGGGTTTAGGTTTAGGGTTTGGATTTAGGTTTAGGGGTTTAGTGTTTAGGCTTTAGGGTTAAGGGTTTTGAGGGTTTAGGGTTTAGGTTTAGGGTTTGGGGTTTATGGTTTATGGTTAGGGTGTTTTTTTAGGGTTTAGGTTAATAGGGTTGTGTTAACATTTATTTTATTTACCTTTTATTTTATTTTAGGTTTTATTAGTTTTAAGTTTTATTTTTATTTTTAGGTTTTATTATTAGGTTTATTATTTAGATTTAGGTTTTCTTTATTTTTTTATTTTATTTTATTTTAGTTTATTTTATTTTTTATTTTAGGTTTAGTTTATTTTATTTAAGTTTTATTATTTTAGTGTTTAAGTTTTATTTATTTTATTTTTTTTTCTTACTTATTTTATTTTTAGGTTTTATTTTAGGTTTTATTTAGCTTTGTGGTTTAGTTTATTGTTTATCTTTTTTTAGTGGGTTTAAGTTTTAGGGTTTAGTTTTAGTTTTTGGGGGTTTAGTTTAGTTTGGGGGTTTAGATTTAGGGTTTGGGTGTAAGTTTTAGGGTTTAGGTTTGGGTTTAGTTTAGGTTTGTGGTTAGGTTTAGGGTTTAGGATTTAGTGGCTCAGGTTAGGGTTTAGGATTTAGGGTCAGGATTAGGGTTTTGGCTAGGGTTTAGTTTTGTTTAGGGTTTTTTTAAATTCATAAAGGTAGGTTTGGTTTATTTAGTTTATTTTTTTATTTATTTTATTTATTTTTTATTTTTATTTTATAGGTTTATTTTTTTATTTTATTTAGTTATTTATTTATTTTAGGTTTATTTATTTTAGTTTGGTTTTTATTTTAGTTTATTTTTAAGTTTAGGTTTAGGTTTAAGTTTATTTTTTGTTTTTATTTTATTTTGATTTTATTTTTATGTTTAAGTTTTAGTTTTTTTTTTAATTTAGGTTTTATTTTATTTTTTTTTAGTTTAGGTTTTAGGTTTTATTTTAGGTTTATTTTAGTTTAAGTTTAGGTTTATTTTAGTTTATTTTATTTTATTTAGTTTAAGTTTAGATTTAGGTTTATGTTTTATTTATTTAGTTTTTTTTTTTTTTTTTTTTTTTTTTTTTTATTTTTTTATTTATTTTAGATTTTATTTTTTTATTATTTTTTTAGGTTTAGGTTTTTATTTGCTTTATTTTATTTTATTTTAGGTTTATTTTATTTTTAATTTAGGTTTAGTTTTATTTTATTTAGGTTTTTATTTCTTTTAGTTTAGTTTAGGTTTTTATTTATTTTATTTAGTTAGTCTTTATTTTTTATTTTATTTTTTAGGTTTAGGTTTGTTTAGGTTTAGTTTCAATTTATTTTATTTTTTTTTTATTTATCTTTATTTTATTTATTGGTTTAGGTTTTAGCTTTAGGGTTTATAGGTTTAGGGTTTTAGGGGTTTAGGGTTTTAGGTGGGGTTTAGGTTTAAGTTTAGGGTTTAGGGATTTAGGGTTTATGTTTTAGGTGGATTAGGTTTTAATTTAGGTAGGGTTTTGGTTTTCAAGGAACAAATTTAGATTCAACATTTCTCATTTCATAACAGTAACACACCAAGTTTTAGGTTTTAGGTAAGGATCTTATTGGGTTAAAGTTTAGGGTTTGGTATTTTTAGAGTAGTATTTATAAGTTTAGGTTAGGTGGTTGGGTTTTGTATTTAAGGTGTAAGTTTAGGTTTGGTAGTAGTAGTGTTTAGGGTTTTGGCTTTAGGGTTAGTTTATGGTTTAGGGTTTTAGGGTTTAGGGTTTAGGGTTTAAGGTTTTAGGTTTAAGGTTTATGATTTAGGGTTTGGATTTAAGGTTTAGGGTTTAGGGTTTAGATTTGTGGGTTTTTTAGGATTTGGGTTTAGGTTTAAGGTTTATGGTTTTTTAAGGTTCACCAGAAGACAAAATAACCACACAAAAGGGGGCTAAAGGCAGCCACCAACCACCATAAACCAAAAATCCAATCCAAAAGGATCAACAACTATTTGGCCAACATAACAAAAGGCTCCAACAAATTGTCCAAGAAGAAGGAAAAGACCGACAAGGACAAAATCAACCAACAAAGATTCCAATGGCAACAAAAGCCCCAACCAAACCAAAAGTTAAACAATAAGGCAAACCACCAAAGAACAGCCATTGATAAGTAACAAATAAAGGAAGCATCCCCATCATCGAAGGAAAAGTAGAAAACCAACAAAGCACCACACAACAGAGGTCCAAATGAAGCACAACCACCATAGAAAGGCAACAGCAGCAGCTAGCCAAGACCAACCAAAAAATAAGACGTTCCCATCAACAAAGACTAACCAAACAGGAAGGATGATAACAACATAAGACGTGCTTCAAACAACATACCCAATAGAGGCTAATCCTAGGTGAATAACCAAACACAAAATCAAGGCAAAAGAAGGATCCAATAACAAACAACAAGGAACTGGGAGGCATCCCCTAAAAAAGCAACCAGGAAATTCTCCAAAAGACCAAAAATGGCAACAACCAATAGCAATTCTCACTAGAAAGGCCACCAATTCAACCATGAAAAACCAATAAAAAGTAATTTGAGTTCAAGAGGATAGCTAATAAACCAACCAATGCATAAAATATAATAAAACTAGAGCAGAAACCATCTCATCTACCGAAAACTAGAGTAACAATGTAGAGAAGACAGCAGCCACCAAGTTGAAAAAACCATGCCAACCTAGGCTGGAAATACAGGAACCACCACATAGCAACCACCAGGCCAACCCAAAAGCAAGAGGTCAAAAACATAACCCAAGCAAAGAAAAAAAATAAGTTTAGGTTTAGGGTGTTAGGTTTTTAGATTTAGGTTTAGGGTTTAGTGTTTAGCTTTAGGGTTTTTGATGATTTAGGGGGTTAGTTTAGGTTAGAGGAGGTTAGGGTTGTGGGGTTGGGTTTGGTCAGTTGTGGTTTAGGGTAAGGGTATTAGGTAGGAGGTTTAATTGTTTTAGGGTTTAGTTTTAGGGTTTAGGGTTTATTTTTTTAGGTTTTTAAATTAAGTAAACCAGTAGGGTTATTTAGTTTATTTAATTTATTTTTTATTTTAGTTTATTTATTATTTTTATTTAGGTTTATTTTAATTTTATTTTATTAGTTTTTTTAAGTTTATTTATTTTAGTTTAGGTTTTTATTTTAGTTTATTTTAGGTTTAGGTTTAGGTTAATGTTTATTTTTAGTTTAGTTTTATTTTATTTTATTTTTTTAGGTTTTATTTTAGTTTTGTAGGTTTAGGTTTTAAGTTTTATTTTAGGTTTTTTTTAGCTTTTATTTTTAGTTTAGGTTTAGGTTTATTTTAGTTTTATTTTATTTTATTTATTTTGGTTTAAGTTTAATTTATTTTAGGTTTAGGTTTAGGT
The DNA here is from genome assembly GCA_021442155.1 of Cymbidium sinense. NCBI lineage: Eukaryota > Viridiplantae > Streptophyta > Magnoliopsida > Asparagales > Orchidaceae > Cymbidium > Cymbidium sinense. The sequence continues at coordinate 260,149,645 of CM038214.1, read as the reverse complement.
TTTATTTATTTTATTTTAGTTTAGGTTTAAGTTTATTTTATTTTGTTTATTTTATTTTATTTTATTGGTTTTATTTTAGTTTAGGTTTTATTTTTTTTATTTTTTAGGATTTATTTTAAAGTTTATTTATTAGTTTAGGTTTTATTTAGTTATAATTTTATATTATTTTAGGTTTATTTTATTTTATTTTATGTTTATTTTATTTTATTTAGGTTTTATTCTTAATTTTATTTTATTTTAGTTTAGTTTAGGTTTTATTTATTTTATTTTATTATTTATTATTTTATTTTATTTTAGGTTTAGGTTTTTTGTTTAGGTTTTATTTTATTTTATTTTATTATTTTATTTTATTTAGGTTTTATTTATTTTATTTTGGCTTTATTTAGTTTAGGTTTAGGTTTTTTTTATTTTTTTTGGTTTAGGTTTTGGGTTTAGGTTTAGGGTTTAGGGTTTAGGGTTATTTAGGGTTTAGGTTTACTAGTTTAGTGTTTAGTGTTTAGCTTTAGGGTATAGGGTTTTAGTGTTATCAGGGTTTAGGTTTAGGGGGTAGGGTTTAGGGTTTAGGGTTTGCTTTGTGGTTTAGGGTTTATATTTAGGGTTTATTAGGTTTTAGGGTTTTAGGGTTTAGGGTTTGCATTTAGAGTTTAGGTTTAGGGTTTAGTTTGTTTAGGTTTATTATAGTTTTTTTCTTTTATTTTGTTTTCTTTTTTATTTTATTTTTTTAAATTAAAGTAGTAGGTTTATTTTTTTATTTATTTTATTTTTTATGTTTTAAATTAAGTAAACTAGTTTAAGTTTATTTAGTTTATTTTTATTTATTTATTTTAATTTATTTTACCTTATAAATTGTCAATTTAGACTTATACACTAGAGTGGTCGCTTAACTCCTATGATTTTAAAGCCATGTAGTGGTCTTATGAATTGCAAGATAAGATAGGTAGTTAATTAATTAGAAAGAGACTAAAGTCCTAAACACACTCTAAGAGACTAGAGCATGAGTGGTGATGAGTATATGACTTATAGATACAAAATCTTTTTTCAAATTTTATTTCATTTTAGACACATCATTTTGACAAAGGCTTTAAGATTTCTTATGCCTAAATGCATGATTAAATAGGTTATGGGCCAAATCAGCTAGAAGAAGGTGTTCTCCACCCAAGGGATGCTCTCACAGGTCAAGCATTCCTTTATCATGTAAGGATGGAGATCCTTCATGTTCAAGAGAGAAGAATATGCATGATGCATGATGTGAAACATACAACCTAAAGGGTTGCTTAATTTTTAATTATCTTATTTATGTCTTTAGCTTTATGATGAGGTTATGAGTTATTTAAAATTTAGTTATGAGTGATTAGTTGGGTAGAAAAAAGTTATTTTTATCCTAAGAGCCTTATCATATCCAAGCCACACATTAAAGCATCAATCATTTAAGAAACTATGAAAAGCATGTCATCCTGCATAATTTAAACATAACATCAAACAATTATATAAACTATCATAAAAGAATAAAAGTTGCAGGGTGCCAGCATAACCTCAAGAGAGAAAAGATGGGTAAGCTCTAGCCTTATACAACCTGGAATATGAAAGAATAATTATAATATTAAATTTTATGGGGTCTTCTTTCTTTATATCTCCATTTTTAATTTGGTTCCTTCTTTGATTTGGATGGTGCTTGCTTCAAAGGCATTACAGGGCACCCCAGGACAAAGCCTTCTAGCAACTGCTCATTCTAATCCCCCAAAGCACTAATTTTAATTTCTATTGCAAAATATACATTTATGTGGGAAAAGCAAATCTAACTATACCTGCAAAATAGAGGTTAGCTAAATATACATATAATCCCAAGCAGTTGTATTTATAATTTGGACTTAGCACCACATGGGTAACTAATCCCACTTGTCCTAACTTGGATTATGCTTAAGGATTTAAGCAACCTGGAAAAAGAGCATTTATATTTATTTTTAAGCATCCCTTAAGCATAATCCCCTGAATAAAACATGATTAGGCTAATATTGGCCTATCATCCAGTCTACGAAGCATAAACCCTAACATCCAATCTAAAATAATACATCATAAAACAAAACATACATCACATCATACACCATCCTAATTGAGAACTAGAAGTGGTGACTTAATTCTAATGTGTGTATTAAGGCTTGTGTGGTAAGTCTTGTTATGCATTAGTGTTGTATTTTCTGAGTGTAGAAGATTCAATTTAACATGAAAAGTTGATTTCACTTGAAGTAGTTTAATTGATTTAAAAATTTGAATTTGTGTTTTCTTTTGTCTCATTTGATTACACTTAGCAACTAAGTGTTATAAAAAAAGGAAAAGATGATTGCCCTTTTTCTTCCCTACCTTAAGTCACTTTCTAAAGTATATTAATTTATTTTAGTTCTCTTTAATGAATGGATTATTAAATGATTTAATTAATCCTAAGTTTAGGTTCACTTTAAATAATCATATTCAAAATGAAAGGCATCTTAAGATTAATTTAATTAAATTACTACCATGACATTTATTAAATCATTCCTTTCCATGACATGTAACATGCATATGATTTAATCCTAAGCGTATCTATACATGCAACATATTTTAGCACACTTAAATGATGAATGTATGTGTATGAATTTATATTTTATTTGATTGAATTATTTAGACATATTAATTTAAAACTTTATCCAAATTCTTATATAAAAAAGGCCATAAGAATGAAATTAAGTAAGTGCCATTGTTAAACTAGGGAAGTGAGGTAATCAAATGACCTCCTTGGAGCTAGCTAAAGCCTCATATTCTATGTCCGACTATATACCCATTTGCATTCAAACATATGTAAATTTGTATACATGAACATAGGAAGTAAGCTCCAAATCATATGGCTAATTTAATTCAACTACTTAGTCAATTATGAATGCATGCAATTTTAATGTAAAATGGGATTTTCATTCACTAATCACATATACATATACATGTACAAAGATATAGGCAAGTACATGTCATTGTTAAACTAGGGAAATGAGGTAATCAAATGACCTCCTTGGGGCTAACTAAATTCTCGATTTCTCTGGATGTCCAGACTATATGTTCTGTTTTCTTGGAATACATGGATGAGGGAAAGAAAACCATGCAAAGATGGTATATATAAATATATATATATTTGATTGAATAATTTATATATATGAATTAAAGCTCTATCCAAATTCTAATGTTGAAATACATAAGAATGAAATCAAATGCCATTGTTAAAGGGAAGTGAGGTAATCAAATAACCTCCTTGGGGCTAAAGCCTATGTTCCCGGATGTCCAAACTATATACTCATTACCATTCAATCTTATATAAATCAACACATGAATTGAGGAAAGAGAACTCAACATTCATACACTTAAGCTATAAGCACATGCATTTCTTATGTATTTATAACTAGCATCATAACACATATTTTTATTCATTTATAAACTTTTGAAAAATACATTTGGATTTAATAATGATAATAGCCATGCATATATTAAATTAAATCAACACATGCAAGCTTACATAAAAGAAATCCATTTTATTTTACTTGATTTTGAAAAGATGGATGCATGAATTCAAATGACATACAAAAATTTAACATGATTGGAAAGAGGACAATCAAATATAAGCATGTGATTCATTCAACCAAACTAGTTCTTTGAGATAATCAAATCAAATAAGATTATTTAAAGCAAACTAAAGCTTCTTTATTAATTAAGTTTTGGATTTGATTTGATTTAAAGAGGAGAAGAGAAATCATCTCTTGTTTTTTTAAACCTATTCCCACATTATGATTTGATTTAATTTAAGAAATATTAAGTTGATTTTATGGGTTAATTAGTTGATTAATTAGATGAATTAATTACCTTACCTATGTCACCTTAAAGTAATTAACTAAATAATTATGAGCCAACATGATATGCATGGAAAATAAACTTGCAATGATCCTAGAAATAAAAGGGGCCTAATGCAATTGGCTCATGATTAATAGTTAATTAGATTATGGACTTAATTAATTACTCTTATGGTTTTCCCACATGTGGACTAACCATAATTTCATTAAACTCTTTAGGTTATTAAACACCCAAAGATCTACCCCATGATTTAATTAATTAAGGTCTATGTGATTATGATTTCACTGATTAA